>JAACJT020000013.1:9266380-9282646 GCA_009936485.2 Gymnarchus niloticus | reverse complement strand
TGAATAGTGAAGCATGCATGTGTGGTTTAATCTGAAAAACATGTGGGGTGAGCAGTTGAAAATAAGAAAAAAAAAAAGAAACACCTGTGGGGTGAATAGTGAAGCATGCATGTGTGGTTTAATCTGAAAAACATGTGTGGTGAGCAGTTGAAAAGAAAAAAAAAAGAAACACCTATGGGGTGAATAGTGAAGCATGCATGTGTGGTTTAATCTGAAAAACATGTGGGGTGAGCAGTTGAAAATAAGAAAAAAAAAAAAGAAACACCTGTGGGGTGAATTGTGAAAAGCAGGGTACAGTAAACTGAACAGATGGTTTGAAAAAAAAACTGTGACGAACACAGGGTGTGGTAAACTCTATAGCACATGGAGTGCAAAAAAAATGAGCACACAGAGACTTTGGCAAATAGGATAAACAGACACGAAACACAAAAAACACAGGGTGTGGAAATCCAGGCAACGGCCTGGCAGGCTGTAGTAGCTTCACTTCTGCCTTGCTAGAAAAACCCGAAAGATTAAACTTTAGGGTTTCATTAAGTGACCTGGGCTCCGCTGGTAAGGTCTTGTCAAGCAGTTAGTCAAAAATAAAGAATTGAGGAGAATCTCACCTGCTCTTCAGGTGTTGGATGCTGCCCAGGCATTTAAAGCGACCGTTAACCATGATGGCCATGCGTGTACAGAGAGCTTCGCACTCCTCCATGCTGTACCACACAGGGGGGTGAGGTTACATACAGTTAGCCCATACCTCATGCATTAATTACACAGTGCTATACTATGGTTGCAATGAAGATGGGCAGGCTTCGAGAGGCGGTGGACGACAGGGCAGCCTGGCGTGCTGTGGTCCATGGAGTTGCGAAGAGTCGGACACGACTGCGTGACTAAACATCATCAACATACTACGGCTGGCCTAATTATACTAAAACTATTGAATCTTCAGCTGATGCAGGATGAGTTAAGCGTAGTTACGTATGTTTACTTATGTTTACTAAGTCATGATTTTGTGGTGGGCTTGCTATAGCTGTACAAAAGGCCCTAAATGAACTACCCCAACATACAATGGAAGCCGGAAGTTCAGGAGAGCAGCACAAAACTGCAGGTCACTTTAAAGTGCAGTGAGTGGGACTGGGATCTCACCTGTGAGAAGTCAGTATGACAGAGCGCCCGTCCTTGATTACACTCAGAATGCAGTTCCAGAGGAAGCGGCGGGCCTTAGGGTCCATGCCAGTGGTGGGCTCGTCCTGAAATGGCTCAGTGTTACTGCTGATCTAACTCTCCATTTCAAGACCACCTTCAATTCTGAGCACGATGGTGACTGACTGTCATTCTCTGTGGCCTTCTCTGTGGAGAACTTTCTCGCATTGAATCCGAGCAACTTACACATAGTAACGCAGGTACATACTGCACATCGGTAATTCCTTCATTGTGCAGCCTCCATGTAGCTACACTGCTTGTCACTTACCAGGAAGACCACTGGGGGGCACCCTATTAGCGCCATGGCTGTGGATAGCTTGCGCTTGTTGCCTCCACTGTAGGTGCCAGCAGACTTGTTTGAGTACTTCACCAAGCCTAGTTTCTGGATGCCCCACTCGGCCACCTGTGAGAGATGGGAGTTGGATCCTGCCATATTGCACCGTGCTCTGACTAGGGGTGTTCCTGGATGTCATTGGGGGTCTACACAGCACTCTAGGCATCATCACAATGGACACAAACTTACAATTTTACAGTTACTTATTACAGCCAGAATGAACAGCCATTGCTGTGGAACCTTTCAGCAAGACAATGAACCTGAACTCCTGCTGTGAAAATCCATGCTACAAGTCTATTTGGAGAAAGACAATGCCTAAAAATGAAGTGACAGCACCAGCTTAAAGTTTTCTACACGCTTTAACTATTTGTATATCTGAGAACAATTCCCCGCAGCCTTGCGGACGAGTTGGTTGAGGAAGCGGGTCCCTCCCCATCATTCTCAGTGCCTGAGAGAGCCAGTGAGCGTTTCATCTTGAGATACAGAAGAATCATCTCTGTGTGCTCATCATGAAAGGCCTTGTCTCCACTTCACTTTAAACAAAGTGTTGGTGGATGTCCATGGGGGATGTGTGGCTGTGTAGTATTAAATCTCATAATGCGGAAGCTCACACAACTTTTCCACGGCACAAAAGAGTCAGACTTGGTTACTTTTATGAAATTTGGTGGTGAGGAGGACACAATTTGGCTTAAATATACAATAAATGCTGCACTGTTTTCAAGTCAGATGACCAGCCTTTTATTGATAGCGTGGATCATATCTACTAAACAGAACAAAATTGCTAAGTGTCTCTAACTTGAAGCATTTCCATGTACTGTAACTTTGTAAATAATGTTGCCTACTGTAACTTTAGGTGTGCGTAGTAATACCGTTACTTTAGGTGCTTAAGAAAGGATCAGTACAAACACACACACATCCGTACGTGTATAGTCAAGATGCCTGCTCACCATCTTAACCTCCTTCTCTGGTACCCCGCGGATGCGAGCGTACAACTCCAAGTGTTCCTGGCCTGTCAGAAGATCATCTATGGCGTCAAACTGTGGGCAGTATCCCATGTTCTGATGGACGTCTGTCATCTGCGTTCGGATGCTGTTGAGAGCATATATTTGGAACATTATGTTGGACTGTCTGCTTAAACCTGTGAAACACACCTCTGTGGAGAGTGTATAATGTATGAGTGTGTAGGGGCATAGGCCGCATCTAGAGCACACACTTCTATAGGATCCTGGTACACATTTATGTACAGGGTAGAACACCAACAGACACAGGGTATAGAACCCATTGGCATATAGTGATGTGGAATGGACCTCGATGCATAACTTTGAGACACACCTACTGTATCTACACGATGAACAGCAGCATAATGTAATACAGCCAGAGTCTGCTAGACCCTTCCGAAAGGTGGAGGGCTTCTAACAGCTCTTCTGAACACAGGAATTTGAAAATTGTACTTTCATTTCCTCCTAAATTATTTTTGACAGAGCATCTTTGAATGCCACCCAAGACGGGGTGAGCATTGAACATGTTGCTATGACAACACCTTAGCCGGGAAAAAAAAAAAAAATGAAAAGTTGCACTCGCAAGATGAATTCTATAGCCACCAGAGTCTCTGACTGATCTACCAACACAGAATGAGAGGAAAAAATGTCCTCGTAATGAAAGAAAGCAGCAGCGAGCTATAGAGTAATTGCATTGCTGGAATGAGATTTGAATTTAGCTTTGGAGGACTGACAAAAGCATACTGATCACATTAAAAGGGGGGGGGGTCATTTTTTCTTGGGAAATTAAAGAGATGCCTTGGAGAGGAGAACTGTCAGCATTAAGTGAAAATAAAGCAGGTGCAAAGATTTATCTTCTGAATGATTTCTTTATCAGACACTGACCAGTGTACTCAGCAGCTTTAGTCCTACCCCTCCCAGCAGCAAATGTTTTCACTCAGAAATTGAAACAACTAGACTGCTTCAATGCCGGCAAGTCTGGCCCAGCTTCACCATTTAAACTTTGTGTTGTTTTTGTCAACTCTAACTGATGTGCAAGGTGTCTCTCTGGACTTCATTAACTACATTTACACCAGAAGAAGGAATCTGGCCTACGTTACAATGAGAAGAGGACTACAAGGAAACATCTCATCCTCTGATTTTGTTACGGTAATGTTATCTTCAAAAGTAGGCTTAAAGAAAATGTCTTCTCATTCGAATGATCTCGATGGAGACCAAATCGGACAGAAACATACACCAAACGCTCTTTGAGAAAACAAAAGGCAGACTCATCTTAATCTCGATCAAACACAGACAACTGAGGTCATGCGTCTGTCTTCCCACCCTCTATATTGCTTCTGAAAAGCCGATGCACTGGCTTCAAATCACAGCAGTTAACGCTAGCAGCAGTGCAGAGACCTTCGAAGTTTCAGGCAGCTCCCTTGTTGATCAGAGGCAGAGAACGGCTTCATAAAAAATTAACAAAAGTATGCCACGAAACATGTTGGACCTTAGGGTGAAGCTGGTTTAGGAGAACTGGAATGAATTAGCCAATGAAAAATAATAATGTTACCATGGAAACACGTCCCAAGTATATTATTAACGAAAATTTCTCCTAGCCAGGTGAAGATGAGTTCACTGAGCATGGGAGCGAGCAGCACAACCCAAATCGTCTTCCGTGGATTCTGTTAGAGTGTGAGGATGAGCATTGAGAATCAGAGTGTTCAGTTAATGACGTGGCCCAGTTTGGCGTCAGTTAACACCCGTCATCGTTAACAACTTACCTGTAACCATTCAGGAATGCATCTCCACTAGTGACAGTGATATCCCCGGTCAGCATCTTGAATGTGGTTGTTTTTCCAGCTCCGTTTATTCCCAGCAGACCAAAGCACTGTAATAAATGGAAAAAATAATGTAGGACTGTTTAGAATACATAAGATCACACTGACATACAGGGAGAGGGATACAGATAAATAAGGATGCTAGTAATAGCAGTTACAGCATGCTAGTGAAGGATGACCCCTTCTGGAACTCACACCACGCCAAATCCCAACGGTCCTAAAGCCTGGTATACGCTTGAGTCATTAATGCCAGCCCTGACAATAGTGGCTGACATGGAATCTAATTTTCCAGTCTATATGTCACATTAGGACATTACAGTCCCACTATTGCCTCTGATTTCTTCATTTTAAAAAGAGGGGAGGGTTCACATACTATGCTATTTTTTTTAGTCCTTAAGTCTGCTACATTGGTCTGACTTAGTGTATTATAACTTCAGACGCTATACAGGCCCAGGGGTGAGCCAATACGGCCATTAGTGAGTGTGTACATCCGCTAGGATCTCAGAGACTCTTAACTGATGTATCGGGTTTACAGTTAGATTTGATGAAAATGTTTACGTCATATCACAGGCAGAATAGATGCAAAATCTCATCGGATAACTGTCACATACACAGGGCAGAGATTTTCAGTTACAAAATATCTTTTGGATTTAAAAAAAATACACCCCACCAGTCCCACAAGAATTGGAAGCGTGCATAAAACTGAACTATCGTTTGATGCTTCACCGGAACTTAAATAGCTGCTCGGTATTCAGGAAGCTTGGCAAGACGCTCATATCAGCTATCACAAAGTGTTCATTGTTCTGGTTCCACGTCACACAGTATATATACGTTTTTCAATGCTGGATTAGAAGCATGCTGTTGTACAAGCCTAGCCTACAGGAGGCCACACTGAAAGATGTATTGCCATAAATTATAATGGAATATTACATACAAATATAACTGATGGAGTAAGTGACTTGTAATCAATTATGAAATCATAGAGTCATATATGATTTAAGTTTACTATACGTAAATTAAGTTTTGTTTTGCTAACTGTCACGGACGATAGCTACAGAAAATGCATCTTGCCATATGCTAATGGGCTCTTGAGTGATGTGAATGTGCTAAATGGCTCAGAGTTATTAGACCTGCCAATGCATGCTGTGTTCGTTTACCCTTGTCTCTAATAAACATTCAGGTGAAATGCCATGGTGGCAAAAAGGTAATTAGCCCAAGACCGATGATAAATAATTTAGGTAAAAGGGTCTAACTTGTTCAATTTGAAATGCCATGTTTAAGACATATGTAAGATACGATTTCAAAAAAAGATCTGGAATAATGGTAAGACCTGCCATTACATAAACAAACAAACAAACAAATAAACAAACAAACAAACAAACAAATAAGTAAAGCTGACAATATACAGTAAATACAAACCACAAAATTATCCTGGGTCACAAGATATTATAACTGGATAAATTGCTTTACTTTGCTTTGACAGAATTTTAGGGAAGTCATGTCGGGCCTGCTGTGACTGAAGAGTGAAGCCTAGTGCTGTCATGTCAAATTAAATATCGCGTGACGGCACACACATATTTAATCCATTTTCACTCATTGATTTCTCCTTGTTTGTTTGCATAGCAAGATTTCGATCTCAGCAGTGCTCTCTCGATGGCAATAAGCGTCCCACTAAATAATGTATGACAGACGGACGGTGAAAGGCACTCCTCTCTCTTACATTATTCCATTGACATTTATATGAATATGGCGTAAACTGGAAAATGAAGATGCAAAGATTGGTCTTATAGTTATGTCAACAACGGAGGTCATGGGTAAACCACAGCTAATAAAAATGCTAAAAATATTTCCTTCCTGCAGTTTTATCCCACTTATTTATTTGTATTTATTATTTTTCATCTCACATGTGTCAGTCATAAATATTAGTTCTGTATCCTGCACAAATCCAACATGATGACTGGATGTTTCTTTGCGCACGTCTTAAATTCCATTGTATATGAGTTATGAGCAGATGCTCCCATTGAGTCACGGACACAGATTCAGGTATAGATTTATTATGACAACATCTCGACGCCTTGCTGTGGAAGAGTCGACTCACCTCAGCAGCAGGTACACCCACGCATATCCCATCTACAGCCGGCTTTTTCTTTCCACGGTAGATCTGCAGGGGTCAGAGGTCATGAACTTAAGGTCATGAAGGTCTATATAACATACTTCATTACAGATGCCTTGCTTCTATTTGAGGGTGAGGGACTATAGAAGGTACCTTATGGTGGAAAAGTCTTATGCAGGCAAAGAAAATTTAGCTTGAATTATGTTTATGCCAGTGTAAAACTACAACTTCATGTCTGCCAGAGTGTCAGTTTACATTTGTCAAATCGTCTTCTGAAGTCACCCCTGAAAGACCTGTGACCATCCAATAGATCCTTGTATTTGTTTAACCTAATCTACGACTACACTGTCTTTGGCTCATCAATACCTCATAAAGTTACCGAACTACTTAAGTTAACTGACTCATGATGCTGGCTGTGAAATGTAACAGATACATATTAGATTGGCTGAGGTGCTCTCAAGGAGAGGTTTGGGAACCAAAGCTGTGTTCTTCTAACCATTCAACTAAATATCAGTAACATTTTGGAGAAAAAATGAAATTCTTGTTCATTTTTACTGTATTAATGTTTATTTGTATACATTGAAATACACTTACTGCCCAAATAAATAGCCTTACACATTTCCTTTGCCTGTCTAGGAATTTTTCTTTTTACTAGTGTTTGGTGATAGACAAATTTAGCATGGGAGAGAGAATCTATCTTCATGCACTGTTGTTTTCAGGTATAATATTGGTCCTGCTTAGGTTGGCCTTCAAAAATCATTGTCTCTCTGATCGTCTTCTTAATTCTTATGATTCACAAGTCCACAAATGATGCCCAGCAGACCCCAGTGATTTGAAATGAAAAAACGGGACAAAAAGAAAAAAAAAGGTCCCAAAATTGACACAAAATATTACAGTTCATACTAATATACTACAGTTCTCCAGATATTGATTTTAGAAGTTGCCATACTTTGTCAGGCATGAACTGAATGCTGATTCATTGAAAAGCAAACGTTCAAAAAATATTGCGAAGGTTAATGTATGAGTAAATATAAGTTCTATAATCAGATTATCTTTATGTATACGTATATCTATAATTTATAATTATGAAATTGCAAATCTAAATTTCTAGCTTTGAAATATTATATATAACAAATGAAAAGGAGTCTGGGTTTTTTGTCAGTCTGTAAGTTCTTAAGGTGCAGCCTGTTCTGCAGCAATCTGCTGCCATTTTCCTAAATAGGATCCATCAAAATAAAAAGAGGACTGATGGGAACAGACTGGTGCCGTGGAAGCCTTTCTGGACTGTTTCACAAACACTCCGTAGGTCTGGTGCCGTGTAGAATGGGGCAGCTTCATCTCTGTGCTATTTAAACTACTTACTGATAACATGCCCTAAGTGCAGTGAACTATTGCTGTCGTGGCAACATACAGTACTGCAAGGGCTCTTGAGAGGTGACCATTAACTCCACCAAGGAATGTTCCATAAATTCAGACTCAGAATATTAAAAGTTTTTGGAAAATACTTGAACATGAAGTATAGCAAAAATGTTTTTTTTTTCTTTGCAACAAAAATATTTTCATTTAACTTCCAGTCAGATGTGAATCTTTAAGCAATACCTTGTCTGGAAAAACATCGAATGACTTGCGTACTGAACAGACTTAGGTCATCCATTTATCGACAGTGTGGTCGGAACTCATCACCATGCCCACCTGTTGCCTGCTTGCTCCGCCTACATCTCCAGAGCGTAGAAGATGTGTTGTCTGTGCCAAGGAGCCTTGTTTAATGTGGAGTGAGGTGAAACATGGTCAAATGATAAAGTAATTTCCATTATTTTCCCCTAGCACATAATGGTCTTCTCCCAAACTAATAGGATATGTAATTAACATATATAACGGCTATGCAATTAAAGAGTTTATTATTCCTTGGCAACATTTAACCATTAACACTCAAAGCTGTTGTCAAATTGTAAAATCTTTCCAAAAAAGTTTTCTTTTTTTTTTTTTATGGCAGCAATGGGCACTTCTGTTTTACTATAACTTCTGTCAGATCAGACGTAATAATTGTATTTATTTAAAGGTCCATGTTTTGGGAGGTGGGTCACTTGCGTGTAAATTATCTCGACATTCTGTCACTGTAATTTAACAAAGGTAACCGGTAGAAAAGCAGAGGAGATGGAGGAGATGGAGAGAAGAGTGATCTGGGCAAAATGTCTTTCATATAGAGTCCGGCATGCGATGATCATACTACAACAAGCAAGCTGTTTTTTTGTTATTGCTTTGTTTCTTTGATGCCTTTGTTGCTAACATTCATTTACCTACCAGTGCAGGAGGGCACATTTTTTAGCATTTCTTGCCATTCTTCACTAGACCCCTCCCATACTTGTTTTTGGTGTGTTTGTTGCCTGTCACAAGGTGGGCCGTTTCCTGTCACAAGGTGGGCCGTTTCCTATCACAAGGTGGGACATTTTGTTTACGAGGCCGGCTAAGCATATGCAGCTTGCATATAAATGTTATTATAAACATTTCCATTTTTTATATTAAACTTTAATCGGGTCATAAATATCTTAGGAATGGGTTATTTTAGAGGAGGGACACAAATTATATACACGGATGTTCTAGCAATGTGAAGAGAATCATTTTGCCTGTTTTGACAAAATGCTTACGTTTAATATCTGATTAATATTGCTGGATAAATCACTCGTTGTAGTACTTTTGAGTGTGAGAGGTTTTCGAGTAGTGGTGTCTCTCTACTACACAGCAGAGTCAGGACATGTATCTTCATGTTACTGGGTGGCATATAGTGCAATAAAGACAGCCTGTGCAATGCAGTCTTTCCATTATCTGCTTCCCAGTGTGGTTCAGTGCTGATATTCAAACTTATAGTGTGCACTTTGACCTAATGTCTACTTGGTCATGTTTGTACTTCTACACAGATCAATGTCACCTACAGTAAAAACTTCTGAGAGACAACGCTTTTCCTTCTGACAACTGGAGACAGTTTTGCATGACACATTTCTCGATTTCTCCCGCCAATGTTGTCAAATGCCCTCAAAAAAAAAAAAGAAAAAGCACAGGAAATTACTCCACCGCTAAGTCACTAGGGTCCTCCTTCTTATTGCCAAGCTCGGTCATTACACTGGATCACAGCTGTGCCCTGGAGATAGCGTGCTTATATTTACATGATAAAATGCCTGCAGGAAAGCCGTCAACATGGGCCCGTTACATATGGGAGGCATGCCTCTGCACCCCCTGTCTGCTGTGGGTGCATGAGCATGGAGTGTCTCACAATGAGTAAAGTAGGAAAGGGAGAGACTTGGCATTCCGCGTTCCGCTTTCGTCCCGGCTTCGTGCTGTTTAATGTATGATCGCTTTCATCCACAGTCTGAGCAAACTCACTCTCAAGTCGGGACTGCAGCTGAATTTCTAACCGCTGTCCTAATTCAGGAACGGCTTCCTGAGAAGCTGCAGACACTGTATGCATCGCGATGCAGCGAAAACAAAGAATCCCATTTATACCGTGTCTTCCTCTGTAAATATCTACTGCAGACTAATGGTCCATACTATCGAGGAAATCATTGCCAGTCAAACCTAAGACATGCGGTTTCAGACCTACTGTTAAATCTGAAAATAGAATATTAACTTAGATCAAAAAGCAACAGCAGTATCCATGCTCTGAAAGCAGGATTAACTGATCCAAAATCATATACTAAAGTCAGACAATTGCTCTATATCAAATCGATTATCTCGATTTAAAATTACTCGTGCAATTTTTGACATACTTAAATGGTCTGGTAATATTCATGTACTTTGAAAGACACATGCATAATGTTACTTTACAGCAGTTACCAGCCATTTTTTTCCAAAATTACTTTCTTTTCATTAGAAAGAAAAGATTACCATCACTTATCTACCCTGTCTTTGGATAACAGCCTCAAATTAAAACAGATATCAGGTTTTTGTAACTGCATGCTAATTCCCTTGAATGAAAGGTTGGATCAGCATTGAACACAGGGTTAAACTTCCATTCCTAACTTCTTTCAGAAGATCATGCACACATTTCTGAGATGTACATTATCAGAGTCTCTGAGGGGGGTTGGCTCTCTCCCCCCAGAGCTTTTGTTCTGTCATTCTATTGTTCTTTGATTTTTTTTTTTTTCCCACTCCCATATGCTATTGTTCCTTTCAGTTATTTTTTTGGGCAAATTATTTTTTTGCAGTGCTTTGGATTAACTGTAGAAACCATACATGTATAATCTGAATTGAAATGAAATGAAGGAAGTGCTGAAGCTGTCACTTTGCAATACCTATGGCTAGGACAATGACAGCCACTCTCTCACTTTCTGATGGACCCTTCCAGTTGAGGACATTCTCAGGCTGCTGGGAGAGCCAACTTTTTATAAAGTTTTTCTTTTATGTAGCCCTTATATAAAGTGAAGCTCCCATGAATCCTGCACAACTGGTATTAACACCATGAAGATTCATGAGTCATTTGGACAAAATTGAGAAGACTGGCCAGTGGTGGCCCTAGTGTTTTAGGGGCCCTAAGTAGACATCTATTTTTGGGGTCCCATTTTTAGGGCTCCCTCGGAAGTTTTGCAGTACATGTATAAAACATACACTCTAAGGCAGACTTAAGTCGGATACCTGTGACTAACTCTACGCTTCCAACCACAAGCTGTTTCTTTTTTCAGCTCTGGAAAAATTGCGTCTTTTGGCTTCCATGTAGCACCAGTAGCTAAGTACTTTGCTCCAAGCTGGGAGGGGCATGAGTGAATGAATCAATTATTCTGAACTGTCAGGCAAAAGGTGTACATGTGGACATCGCGGGCCCCCATGGTGGTTTGTGGGCCCCTTTGTGATGCACGCTACGCATGCCCCGTATCTCTGCTCCTTGCGTTCGAAACCTCTCACAAGCCAACTCGTGCAGTTTGCATATTGGAAGAACCGGCATTGGTTGTGGTACACAGTGTCGAGACTCGCAAAAAGGAGAATGCTTTCATATGATCAATTCAGCTAAGAGGCTCAGGACAGCATGTGGACCAGACAGAGTTTTGTGACTACTTGACATTAGTTAATGGTTGGGCCTTGGAGGTGGGGCCATCTTAGTGATCCTTACGAGGTAACTCCATGGATGACTGTAGGCCAGTTGGGAAAGTGACACCATTATTACCAAGGAGAAAGGTCATTAAGTAATTCTAGGGTAAACACCACAGTTACTCACCACAATAATTTTTAAAAAACGCTATTGTCAAGGAGTACAACTTGACTGCCCCTATTGAAGGAGCAGAAAATTATTTTCAATAATTCCTATTATAATATTTGCACGGGGTTTTTGATTCCTGGTATAAAAAATTAACTACTGTAAAATGCATTGTGCAAAACGTTACATAAAAACGGATTGATTTATAGAACAAGATTGTTAGCTATTGTTAGGATGGCTAACAGGTTCTCCACAGGTTTCAGGGTGACCAATATGGAACAACACAAGGCAGATGTTTTCTGGATGTTTGCTATCTAACCAAAAAGGACATTGAGGAAGTTTTCTACCAGGTAACATCATGACTGTGAGACATGATACCATCATAACACCAGCAGGGTGTATTGTATTTGATGACAATGGATAGACATTACTTTTGTTAGGTCCCACACTCTCAGAAGGTCCATCTTGGCTCCGCCCTGGTGCACACGCAGCCGCTCGGCAGCCACGTCCACGTCCTCGTCCTCCTGCTTTGCCCTCTGCTGCCCCAGCTCCATCAACCTGACAGACAGAAGAACAGACCAATCATGACAAGCCACAGAAAAGCATAATGAGAGCCTATGCTTAAACACTCTGAGAAATACAGTTCCTTCTACCACTTTTCATTAAAACATGTTTTTGTCTCAATAGTTATCCATTGAACAACTTCCCCAAATAAAGTGATAAGTGGGCAACTTCCTTTTTATCTTAGTTTCTTGTGCCAAAGACCACAATTTTCTATAAATTACAACCTACACTCTGGTTGTAATTAGAGAAATGCTTAATTGCTTCCTTTTTCTGCATGCTCTCTGTATCTAAATAAAGAGGTTGTCTAATTTCAGAGATCACTGGCTAACAATGCTGGAATGATCAAAATGCATCTTCTAGCTACTCATCCTGGTCAGATGGGCCAGGAGCCTAACCCAGGCAGCACAGCGCACTAGGGGGTTTGGGACCCCAGTCCATCACTGGACACATGCTGTATATGTTTGTATTCATACACACTGTGGGCTATTTAGTGACTCCAAATAGCCTAAGTGCAAACTCTACACATACAAACTGGACGTGGAATTCGAGACCCCAACAGTGGAGGTGTGAGGTAATAATACTACCCACTGAGCCCTCGTGCTCCCATAACTGAATCTATCTACCGTATGATTAGTTAATGGCCATTGAGGTACTATCGCAGCAACCAAACTCTGAATTTCAGTTGAGTTTTTGTCCTTGAAATGACATAGAGCTCCTTGCCTGGGTTTGAAGAAGAACTTGTACTGGATGAGGAGTGTTAGAGAGAACATCAAGAAGCCCTGGATGGCCATGACACACAGGTTCCTCCCCACCATTCCCCAGCTGAGGGGGTTCTGGAAGCGATCTTCTCCTGGAGATGGAGAGAGAGCAAGTCATCAGTCTACTCAGCGACTGAAACATCTGACAAAGCTTCCTCTGATGACTACCTTCCTAAATGCAGCAGAATGATAACCATAAAAACCACTGAATAAAAAACCGTCACTATTAAAATAAAATAATCTTCAAAGGCAATTTGTGATGCTTTAATGAGATCCCATTCCAGAACATTACTTGTCAGATGTTTAATTTGTCCCAGTAGTCAGAATACAAACAACCACAATATGAATTTTGCGGCCCGTTATTTATTTGTGTTTCCTTTGTTGTCGGTGGCATCGGTGTCAGATTCGTTCCTGATGATAATATTGGCAGCTCGCCCAAAAAGCAAGTCTTATGACACTCTGCAAGATGGAAATAAAAGAATTTTTTTTCCTATGCTTAGACTCAATTGTCTCTGGCTTGCTGGGGAGATAAGCTGAAGCCATTTTCAGTCTCATTCTGTGCTAAATAGGCCCTTTCTAGACAAGCCTTTTACGTTGTGATTGCTTTCCTCTTGTGCTCCATGCTGCAAATGATTCCTCAAATCGCAATTCTTTGCTATCCTTCCACAATGGAAACACATTTGCTTCCCTGTCATGTTCTGTTCTGTACATCACCTTTCTAGTGAGTATCAGTAATGTCAAGTATCTGGCAACAGCAGGTTACAAAGGCCTCAATAACAAAAACCAAACCCATAATCACACAATAAAAATGGCTCCCGTTGCAGAATATAGGATCAGGATCTTTGTATTGTCACATGAAAGTTACCGATTTTCCTCTGGGCCTTTGCACTCTTGTGAACTCTGAGCTGAAGAGTCAAAAATTTGCTGGACACTCACCAAAATTGACAAATAGTGTTGCCATCGCCTGGTTTTTGGCCATATCAATGAGTCCCCTTCCAAGGCAGAAGTGTGGGAAGATCAAGAGAACCTGCTTCACGATGTCATTAATACGAGAAATGTTCTGTAGGGAAAAAAAAAGGGGGGGGTGTCTAACACGCATGTACATGTCATAGCCAATGAAATACATGGGACGGCACATAAGATTCTGAGACTTTATGGAGGAAAACTGAGAAGCTGAAAGAAGAAATAGGCTGGAAAAAAAACAGATAAGCTAGCAGAGTATGAAAGAATTAAACTGAAGCTGATGAATGCAGGAGAATAAGTAATGTAGGTACTGTGGAATGTTAGTGAAGCTGAGAGACTTGGAAGGAAACTGAGGGAATCTTGAGCAGAAAAACTGAAATATTGACCTAAAGCTTCCATGGTCATGCAACAGATGTCATGGTGGTGCAAGTAAGTGCTGGTGGAGGTAGAATGGGATTAAACGGGACCTACATAGATATTCCTTCATTACTAGAAATCACACTGAAGGCTGACACTTCCCAGTTTGCATGCGGACTCATTATGGTTACACTCGGCTAAACACCATTTCACAGATAACAAAGCTGGCATGGATTTTATCAGTCACTATGTCTTGAATATGTCAGAGTGCTTCTGACCATAGCTATGTATTGGTATGTACCATTGAGTAATGGTGCATCTCATGTAAATTCATTGGATTAAATACAACAGAAATGAAAAGACTCTGCCCATTGTGCAGGAGTTTAAATAGCTTGCCATTTTCTTCACGGGTGCTGGTAAGAGGGAATGTGAGATCTTCAGACGGATCGGTTCGGTGACTGCAGTTTTGTGGGCACTGACAAGGTTCGTGGTGCTCGAGTGAGAGCTAAGTCATACAATGAGACTCATGGTTTCCCAGTCAATCTTTGTCGCTAACCTCACCAATGCTGATGAGCTGTGGGTAATAACCGAAAGAACGAGAGGAGCAGGTTGAAGTGGTTTGGACATCTTATAAGGATACCATTTGTCTGACTGCCAAGGGAGTTTTCCTAGGCACATCTAGCTGGGAAGAGGGCCTGAGGAAGACCCCGGACATACTGGAGGGATCATATTCCCATCCGGGTATCCCCCAGAACAAGCTAGAATCTATAACCATGTGAAAAGCTGTCTGGTCTAACTTGTGAAGCATGGTGCCACTGTGACTCTCACCAAGAAAAGTGCTTTGGAAGATGAATGAGTGAGTGAGTGAGTGAGTATGTGAACGAATGAATGAATGAATGAATGAGAAATGAAAAGCCATTGTCATTTTGAAGACATTAATATAGTCACATCTGTCTCCACCATGTTCAGTGTATATTTGTTTATTGATTATATTGTGTTTTGGGGAAAACAGGGAAAAAATGTGTAATTACTGGGAAGCTATTAAACATCTGGTTACCATAAAATATAACGCTAAGTATGAGCGTCAGCTGCTAAGTTAAAAAAAAAAAAAAAAATCCACAGGTAAACAACTTTCAAAGATCATCTGTTTAATAGTAATTGAGGTGAACCGCTCATGATGAATAAGATGATAAGATTTAGATGATAATCTTAAATAATAACCGCTGGGCACTCCAAGTTACTACTAACACTTAAATGGCATCGCTTGTGTAACTGCAGTGACTAATGCAGACACGATGTGAAGGTATATAGGAAAAATGCATATACTTTAAAATCAAGGCTCTGTCCTGCATTTTCATCAGTCGCAAAAACAAAGTTCCCTGTAATAGATGGGCTGATAGAACAGAAAATCAGATCCAAGTGTGATAATTCAATATGTGATTCATTCCTCGGCTGATTTTACTAATAAATCACTACACGGTTATTAGAAGGAGAAAAGACTGTTTCAATTGTAGCTTTTAGCAGCACTACAATTTCACCCAGAGAGCTATAAACATGTTATTGAACCACAATTGAATATTGCACATCTACTGTATTTTACTTCCATTTTCTATTTTATTTACAGTAAAAAAAAAAAAAAAGGTCTCACAAATCTGACAGGAGTAAGCAGCTGGAGGATAGACAGACTAGAGGATAGAGTCCCTGAAGAACAGATCCTTAACAATAGCATTCAAATCAAATGCTGAGGAAAATGAGATGTTAAAAGGTTTTTAATTTAGATTTTCTAATTATAGATGTTATAAAATTCTGTTTATAAAAAACCAACCAACATTCATGGAATTTTCTTAAAAGTTTTTTTCAACTAACACTAAAGTTGTCCTTGACGCTTAAAGCAGGCAAACAGAAGTTAAGTTACAGTACTGTGCAAAAGTCTTAGGCAGTCTGAGAAAATGTTTAATGCCATTTATCTGGGCACTAACTGAATATCTG
>JAACJT020000013.1:9215368-9263570 GCA_009936485.2 Gymnarchus niloticus | reverse complement strand
TGACATGAAGAGATGTTTTGAAATATGTAAAGTGACACATTTGGCCAACATGAGGTCAGTTTTACACCAACATGAATATGATTTACAAATAGCCTTCGTTGTCTGCCTAAGACTTTTGCACAGCACTGTACGTGGCACTGATTTGTACAGTTACACCAGACACCACATAAATACGTAATAAACGTATAAGAAAACATGTAGCATACTATCTTGCTTAGGTTAATAGGGATTACTTGACCTGAACATTTCAGATAAACATAGCCAGCTTTAACAATTGATGGGATTTTCACTAAGACTACTGTAAATTGAAACTCTTATCTGTACATCATCCTCCCTCTCAAGCAGGATGATTTTCAAGGCATCATTAAGCATCGAAGAGGAACATGGTCCCTAGCTTCTAATATATTTTGTCTATTTAAATTTTAAAAACCATACACCGCCTCTAAATTGTCTGATCATCCTCTTAAATCTTTATTAAAGATTAAAAAATGGCAAACATGCAACATGATAATTTGATCATAGCATCATTTGGTTTTCTCGACCAGAAAGAGCATACAACATACAGCAAGAACATAGAAGAGCTAATAGCCTGAGAGTTAAGCACAGATGTTCTCAACCCAGTCCTCAGGGACCCCAGCCAGTCCACATTTTTGTTATGTTCCACCACCTACATACCTGAACTTACTTGTCATTTGCTGATAGTGTCCTTGATGACCTAGCTTAGATGTGTAGGTGGTGGACTAGGACAAAAATGTGGACTGATTGGAGTCCATTAGGACTGGGTTGAGAACCACTGGTTTTGCAGATGAGGACATGGGCTTGCTACCTTGAAATTCCACAAATATCCCATACTTCATAACCTACAAGAGAAGATAAATTTCTACACAAAATTGGTTACTGTATTTACCAACAAAAGAGGAACAAATATGTGCTTGAAAATTCTGTGTTCAAGCTGCTTACTGAGGATGTAATTCATTATTAAGAACAGGTTGTATGAATGTTCAGTGTAATGTTTTCCTGTCTTCTCGCTCTCCCCTCACTTTTTCATTTCTCTTTCCTCCACCTTAAACACAGAGCAGACGACTCCGCCACATCATTCACATCCAGAAATGGCAAATTTGTCTCCGCTGCACTGGTCCACGGCTGTCTGCAGGCTCTCACATGTGGCACGTGATTCATGAAAGCCACGCTGCTGCCGACACCGTCTCACACGCAAGCTGGGCTCGGTTTGATACGAGCAGCAGGGAGAGAAGAAAAATATCCTCCAACCGACTGCCTAAACGTGAAGTGGGGGATGGGGGAGTGGGGGTTTGCCTGGCTGCTCTGCGTGTTTGTCTCATTGTCTTTTCTTTCTCCGCTTCCACCTGCCGATGGGCTTCTGGCAGACAGTGGCTTGTTGATTCGGACCGATGGTAACAGCCTAGCCACTGGTACGGGAATCCACTTTGTGGTGGTAGAAAAGGCCGACATGCGAGACTACGGTCTGCTGCGAGGACACTCGCCTCTGACATTTTAAGCCTTGGTAATACGGTTCAGCTGCGCAAAAGTGAACGACAGAAGGCGAACCTTAAGGCGGCGAAATCTGTCAACATCAAATCTGCAGAGTACTTCTCGGGGAACTGTGACTTTGCCCGGTGAGTCTGATGCAGCTGACAGCAGCTGGGTAATGGAAAATGATGCTGGCATCGCACCGTGGGCTTGGGTGATACCCACGCTACCGTCTGTATGGGGAACCGGTGACCTGACAAAAGGTACCTGGCGGCTTGTTTTCTTATCCATCCTGACAGCTACACGGCGGGATTCTCCACGCGGTAAACAATGCCCTTGACAGGGCAATATGCGGTGGAGCTCACGCATGAATAAACTGGCAGACAAGTGTGTGTGTTTCGCCCATACATGGTGATGGTTTCACTGCGTACTAAGTTCACAGGCAATACATTACTAATATCTCAACAAGACGACTCATTTTGTGCAACAGTTCATAGGGAAATATTGTTTTAATCAATCTGAGTGCAAGTAAAACTGGGGCGACCTCGAAAGATCAACACAAACAACATTCACCTCGCAATAATCTAACACTATTTATTCTAGAAATACTATCATTTTAGGGTGGCGGCTACATTTCATAAGAAGCCCATACTGGCAACAGAGATGCTAAATTTTGGTCCAGGTAGATGAAGTGGTGGGTTCTGTTTTCGGTGTTAAGAGGAAGCAGAATGCTGAATTTGGAAGGAAGTAGAAAAATCTGGGACAGGATGCTGTTGATTCCCACAGGGATATGCTAACAAATTAACATAGGCGGTCTGGTGCCGTTTCACCATTAAAAACACCTCTGTGACACACCTTGCTTCAAGGTGCAATGAAACTGTCTCCAAAAATAGAAGCAAACTTCTGATAGTTAAACAGTTTCTGAGAGTTAAGCACTGTACCTCACTTATCAACCAAATTTAAAACAAAATGCAGCAAAAATACAAGTATCATATGCACAGCATATTACAGGGGTCTGTGGTGAAGCAGAGAAACACCGTACTCCTCATCTGGGTAAATTTAAGCACAGACAAGTTTAAGGATTTTCACAGTTAAAATTGTATTTTAGATGCACCAGACAAAATGGCGCCAAGAATATTGCTGGGTATTCTTTAACACAGCAGAAAAAAATAACTCATGTAAAACCAATGGCTGACCTCATCGTCAAACAGCTCCATGACAAAGGTGGCCACACTGCCATTGATGCCAATGAAGAGGTTGATGCAGGTCAGCACCACATAGGCAGTGCTGGGCACGCTGAAGACAAACGATGCAGGGTACATCATGGGGGTGATGGACCAACTAGAGAATGAGACAAATGATTCCATCAAAACAGCAGAGTCATGTTAGGGCCCAACTTTATAGTTTACTTTATAACAAAATGACTGCCTGAGCATCATTTTAACATGGAAAATATAAGATTGATAATGCAATGGTGCATTATTGTAACTAAATGAGCGCACTAACTAAAGGGCAACAAAGCAGAAACGTCTGACACATGCTGAAGCTTTTGCGATGAGGACAGAGATTTTCATGTAATCTGATATTACTCAATGGATAAGCAGAATGCTTTCTGAGAATCTAGGTTTCCACTGCTTTCTTGAGATAATATGTAGTGTATTTCATGTTTCTCTACAGGAACTCCTGGAAAAAGTTCAGAAGCATGCTGTACTTAAGCTTGGGATCATTTTCAAAGCATTAAAGTTACTTTTTCCACAGCAAAATGAAAGCAGCTTTAAATGCCATGCTTAAGTTCATATTATGAGATGTGTTTTGCATGAGTCCAGCACATATTTCATCTTGCTGGATTCCTGCTTATCTTACCATATGAGAGCTAAAACCAAACTCACTTTAGAAAACAGCGCTGGCCATCTCCAGGCTAATGAGTAATAACATTCTGCAAACATGGATGTAAATTGCTACAGTAACCGTGACGATGATGCCATCTGTAACTCCAAAAGCCGACACACGTGACAAGAAGTAGACTCCTTAATCTTATGGCAAATGCACAAAATAAATGGAAACCAGGAATCCACTTATAAGACCTGTTCATGGGTGCCGTATGCCTTCACTTCTACCTGCTGTAGGTTTTATCGAGTAGCTGTTTGCTCAGCTCCATGCCCCAGTGCTGAAGTTTCCTAGCTGATATGCTCCTGAGGCACACTGGGATCAAATTCAGATCCCCAGTGACAGTCGACGAGCTACCATAATTCTCAGTCTTGAACAACCTCAGTTTTCCACATAAATTGCTTGCTCAATGCTGACAGCAGGCAGTTGGTCACCTACCCATACAGGCCGAGCAGGAGGATAAGGGCAGGCAGGTTAGCTGGGGAGACGTAGGCTTTTTGTTGGAAGCACAAGAAGATGATGATCACTATCAGACAGGGCACTATGTAGTTACACTGGAAGACAGCAGAGAAAAGTTGGCTCAAACTGAGCACAGCATCTACCTGATGCCCTGTTGTTAACCATCTATGCCATTTTAAAATAGGTTTATTCTTTACTTACTACAGCTAGTATACTTCCTACTTATGTGTGTGACCCTGGCCAAAGAAGACTGCCACAGCTGCCGTATAGGGGCCCTCCCTTGTTCGACCCATCGGAAGATTTCAGTCTCACTTTGTTATTTTATAACATAACTGATTTCGTTTTTGAACGGGATCGAAGGACACATTAATGAACCATTAATTAGATATCAATCCTCATTCTTCCCTGTAAATTCACCCCATTTCTCATGTGGCGATCATTTGAATGAGCTCAAAAAAAGATAGAAAATGTAATTATCTAAAAATAATAAAAATAATTTACTCATTAAGGCTACCCTGCATTTTTATTTAATGGAAAACATCCTGTTTTTTTTCACTTGCAGACATGCTTTTCAAAAATGGAAATCATTTCAAATGTGAACTTGCAGTTCAATGTTTTGTACTGGTTGTCAATGAAAATTCAGGGAGAGTAAAAATAGTTTTCATGGTAAATGACTCAATTAAGCCTTCAGTGTTACCACCATATACAGGTGTCAAGTATTGAATGTCTGCTGCACTACTATAAGAAAGAGCTTTCCTCACTCAGCTAAATAAAAAAAATAAAAAAAAAAACACAGAAGACCCATCACACACTGTCCAATAAAGTTGGAGAAATTCACTGGAAAGTCAGCAGGAAATTTGGCCAGACATTTCAGAAGTCTTATACCTGCTGGAGAACCTAAACCCAGTCACAAACCCCAAGGGATAAAAATCGAGATTAAAAATGAGCCGGACAGCTATGTAAATGGAAGTGAGATCCTGACCCTGGCTGTTTGATTACATAATGGTGGATATTGTTGATTTGTCTGTATTTATCCACCATTTACTGTTAACGAGATGGAGCTGCCGTATGTCACCCTATCCGGTGACTGTTTACCACAGTGACGCGGATGAACAGGGGCTCAGAGTAATGGCGGTTTTCAGCACCACTCCATTCAGTTCAGCTCAGCTTGTTATGTCTGATGAAATGAGATCTGCTCAGGACATTGTTGGTTTAGCAGGACCTTGTGTCTTTCCAACCTTGAGACTCAGATACATTTATTTTCTTTTTCTTCAGGAATATATGCTCAGCCAGAGCTAATATTTTAGCAAGACTGTCATTAATGTTGTAATAAAGAATAATAAAACAGTCAGCGTAGTCTTGCCTTCCTGTCTAAATCTGGTACATCCTGATGATTGGGATAGTCTGACAAATGGTGAGGTTAGGAGACCTACCATATCCCAGGTGAAACTGGCAACCCAGTAGACAACGGGGTTAATCCCACTGACGAACTGAAGATGCTTAGCTTTGCTGACACGTTCCTGGATGAGGAAGAGTACAAAGCTGGCTGGGATGAAGGACATGGCGAAGATCACACAGATCGACACCACCACATCAGTGGAGGTAGCAGCCCTGCCAGGGATGACAAGACCTCTAGGTTAATTTTACTTTCAAAGGACATAAACAAGCCATAGTTAATCAATGGGGAAGTCGGGTTACGTCCCTGTCAGTCGTATCTGTATTTGGCCCTTGCACTGACATTCCACTTCCATCTAGCATGGCAAGAGAAGAAACATCGGGCTTCACGGAGGAGAGGGAGAAATGAGACTCGACGGGCACAAGACCGAAAAATGGCAATAACAGGCAATTAGAGCAGACTCATTATGAACTAGAGGAGGACAGCTTCACAGCGTTGCAGTCAGCTGAGCTCAGCAGCTAAGCACTGCAGGTAGGAAAGGTGAAGGCCGTCTGGATGAACAACATTATGAAACCGTGTGACAGAACCAGCGCTCACTCAGCCTCCTCTGAGCAAAAAAAAAAAAAAAAAAAAAAAACTAAAAATATATCATAAAAACACACATTCAGAGGGGGCAAAAAAAATGTGAAACCTAGAGACAGGTATCAGGATCCTCCGTGTTTATATGATACAAACACTCAGAGCACAAACATGTCTAGTACAGCCAAACTGGCTTCACTCTTCCGTCTGATCACAGCAAACAGTGGTCTGTTCCGCTAAAAATCACTTGCTTCCATGCGCTAATGTTTGATGTGGTTTTGGTTCAGAAGAGGCTACTCATGAACAATGAATAGTGAGCTTACAGGTAGAGGAGGAGGTTCAGTCGTGCGTGATTGAAATTCATTGACTTCCCCTGCCTTCTACTGCAAAGTAGCTGCAATACTGGGGTTCCTGGAAGTCCTGAAATAAATTCCAAACTACATTTGTGTCTTCAACTCCCATTTCGATGTGCAATATTTTTAACTGCGCCTAACATGCACTTCATTGATTGCATGATTGAAAGTAACAAAATTTCAAAAAGACAAACATCTCATCCCTGATTTTCCAGTAAACACTTATCCAGCAGATGGTCCCCCTGGACAGGATGCCAGTCCATCACAGGGCACACACTTGCACATTAAGGATAATTTAGTGACATTCTTTCACCAAACCACATGACCTCGGAAGGAAACTGTAGTACCTGAAGAAAACCCCTGCAATGACATCGATCTTGGGGTGGAAATCAAACCTGGAACTCTTGAGTGAGGTTACAGTACTAATCAGTGTGGCAACATCCCACCTTCTTCAAGGATTTTCTAAGGTAAATTCCCTTATCAATCAGCAACCATTTATTAACACTTCATTAATCCCCTGTCAAGTCCTTGTATTGCCTTGGTCATCCAATCTTTACAGAAAACTAAATGCAATACAACTGTTCAAACAATCTAATAATATGCTAACCAGGACGCACTCACTGAACACTCTACGTTAACCGGGAGACGAGACCTCAGCATCCCACCGCTGAGATCCAAGGCACCCGTCGCTCTCTATCCAGACAGCTGGCGATGTAATTAACATATTAAATAAGTCACCAACATAGACCTGGCGCTGTGTTCACCCGCTCAATCTGGATGTAATTAGGCCGTATCAATATGAAATCAGTACCGCGGCATGCAGGACCAGATTCCAGCAGGTTTGTTTAAATGGGCTCACCGTGGCAAAGCACGTGCTTGGGCAACTAAATAACTGATATGATAACCTTGAAGGTAGGGGGTCAGAAAATGACTGTAAAGCGCTAAACGACAATGCCCCCCATCAAACGCATCCCTCGGCCGGCGGAGTAACAACACTTGCGATGAACTCTAGAACGACAGTTAAGTGCTTAACATACGATTTTGTCACCTAAAACTTGGCAAAACTATCTCTACGAGACATTGTCACTGCTAGAGAATTTGAAGTTGGCTGGAGGACCTGTCGGGGGGCGGGGGATCACTTGTGGTTTCACGGGCCTGGAGAAGAGATTTATCACAGGTAAGGTGAGTTTGCAAAACTCACTCGGGTGTCAATTTATGGCCAGGGCACCAAAGAAAGTGAGCGAGTGTGTGACTGCACTCTAACTTGTATTTTAGAAAGATGAGGAGCCAGCGTGGCATTCTACAAGCCTGGAAGGCTTTCTGTGTGTGCGTTGTGTGTCTGGGGCACAGCAATATGGAGGAGGCCCCAGCTTATTAACTCCATCAGTGAGACTACAGACGGTCCTCGGAGAGAACTGTTGGGGGGGTGGGAGCCAGAGACGTACTGCTAGGCTTCCTCTGCTGTGGGGTCTATCCCTCCCTCCCTGCTGCTCTTCTCCCCAGGCTGGACTGCTGTACATTAATCCACAGATCATGAGTAATAAATTGCGATGAGCCTGCAGGCTCAAACAAGGAGGGGGTTTGCTGTCTGGGTGCATTAATTATCCACAAGTCCTCTGCCGCGCCTCTGAGTCATTGCTGTCAATCTCTTTTGAACACTGCAGAAACACGTATCCTTCGGCGGAAACGGAGGCGCCCTGGCACTGCGGGCTTTGCGATTCGCCAGCCACGGAAGTAAAGCGTCATTCACAGCACCGGGTGTGAGTGCTGGCTCCCAATAACGAGTCACAGATGATGCAGGAAGACACAAAAGCCAGGCAGACCCACTGAGATTTGTATGTCATGTACACATATATACACACATGCACCTACAACATAGGTACACACCTAAAAAGTGCACACCTAAAATCCTGCTGTTTAGTCATTTTAATCCAAGATACTTTAAACATATAATCAGTACTAGACTAACATTAATAACTGCAGCATTGCCAACTAACATTAAGAAAGCAGAAACTCAAAATACGGCAGAAACCCTAAAGAATTAAAAAATATTTTCATAATAAACAAATCAACAAAAATATAAATAACTTAAATAATAAATGCCAATTAAAAATAAAAGAGACCTCATTCTCTGGTCCCTGACTCCCTTAATGCCAAACTTGCTATTTCTGTTTCTAATTCCCTTTCCCTCCTTCATCTCCCTGCCTGTCTCTCTCCTTTCATTCTCTCGCTCTTACATAGTGACTTACATAGCAACAAATGAGAGCTGTTCTTTGGTCAGGTTGAGGGGGTGGTTGGAAGCGGAGATCCCATAGTTCCTGGGGTCCAGTCCCTTTCCATCCAGGTAGCCCCGGAGGATGCCGTTGTTGGCTACGTTGAGGAAGGACACCACAGCATGCCATCCCTGGTTGTAGAACCACACCTGGAAGACAAAGAGAAAGTATCAGAGATCTCGATCTGCTAATAGGGTCTCAAGAGGCTGCTAAAGAAAGATATTTTTAAATCCAAAGCTGAAGACGACTGACTCATTGATCCCAATGTACTTAAAAAATGGTTCAAGTCCCTTAAAGTTCCCTCTTGAGTTGCTTGCATAATGTAGAGTAGGTGAATAAAAATGTAAAAAGAGTCAGCTAAGCAACATAACAACACCACTCAAATCTTTCATGTAGTGCAGGAGGACCTCATCAGAACATTAAAAAGGCTATGATGCCCTTCAAGCCACATCTGTGGGCTCAAACGGCACGTGTAGTCTCATGTGCGTAGGGCATCTCCAGGCCAGTATGCACTTCTCCCATTTAGCAAACTTTGAAAAAACACCACAGATTTCAGCGCACTAACAGAGGACAGCACTCTACTGAGCATGTGTTAATAAGCGTCAGATAACTGCAATACGACATGCATGGATGCCAGAATGAGAGGTGCTAGAATTGTGTAGGCTATCAAAGGGAAAGCAAGTCCTCTGCTGGAACATTTTAAGGGCACACAAATTTATGTAAGTCCCTGGATGGGCCTGGTTCTCTTTGATACCTTGACATTATCCCTGGTCCCAAGTTGTTTCAAGAGGGTCCCAGCATTCTGAACAATCTGATCAGTTTCATTTCCCTAAGAACACAAGAAAAGTAACACATTTTTAATTGGTCACACTTGGAAAAACATATCTCTTTCCTGAAACACAAAACATGGGAAAATGAGACGTTAATCTCTCAGCAATCATGGCAGAGCTTGTCACTGTGCATAGAGAATAGTGGACCGATTTTAGAGATGAGCTCAGGGAGATAAATTAACAAATACATCCGAAAAGTGGAAAATGACCAGTGAATTACAGAGCAGTGTTGCGCTAACCCTGGACGTTGTAGACACATGATACATATGGCCATGCAGATGAGGTAAATTTTGCCCAAACAGTGGGACTGCACTTGTGAATGTATGTATGAGGTGGCCAGTTCCACTTTTATGATAGACTGATTAATCTCTTTGCTGTGTACTAGTGTACCTGAGAAAACCAGCCATCAAACCAAGACCATGTAAGCGACTCATAGATTAATACCTCGCTGTCATTTACATCCAAGGACAGGGTGGTGAAGGCTAAAAAGGAGAAAGTAGACTGTATCTATATCATTAGGGAAGCCATTTAGAAATATTCAGTCATGTGGGTATGACTGTTGGCCACTATGTATTGTGGTGGCTGCAATGATTTGTACTGAACAATGATGGGTAACCGATGGAGTCAGTGAGTCATCTTCAGGAGCAGGAGACGTGGAGTGGGTAGCAGGTCAGCAATGATGCAGATTTATCTGCAGGTTGAAACCAGCTTTATTTCACTTGTCCACAATCCCTGAGCAGCCAATGTGAGTAATCCGAGAGCAGTTTCGATTTAATTTAAGATAGGTGGCATGACTGGATGGAAAGACACTTTAGTATTTCTAGACTTTAGCACACAAATGGTGCTGTAATATCAGGACAACAAAAATTCACCAAAAAATAATGTTTCATTATTATATATATATATAATATATATACAATTATATATACTAATACAATTTCCAGTACTGAACATGTGCACGGTTAACTAAAAATGTCAGGTACCTTCATAAAATTCACCTTGTCTCAGTTAATATTTATCACAGTCTGTATAAAGTTAATACTTAGCTGTTTCTCTTATTCTGTTTCTGCTCCCCATATGTGAGGTTTTTGAACATGCCATCACAACGACGGAATTATGTGACCTCTCGTTCATTTACACGCTAGACGTGCTTCTGGGGGGATGGTAAAAAAAAAAGCTGAGGACATTTACAGAAGCTAATCTATTCCCTGAAGTATTCTCCCTCCTCAAGGACAAGGCCGAACGACCTGGGAACACGGAAGAGGGAGAGATGCAGTGGCGCTGAAAATCGATAAGCGTCCGGGACCCGCTGGCTCTTGACAGCGCACTTTAAAAGAGGGTTATTTTGTCCAAAAAGACATGCCTTTTTTGCTTTTTCCCCATGTAATCTTTAATGTGAGGCAGAGAGACTTCAGACAACTTAAACTGTCTGCAATGGCTTTCTAGGACCTTCTTTCAGGCCCCGAGGGGAATCTATATCCTGCTATGTTTGGGAAAAGAACACTTTCTTTCCTAATTCATTTCTACATTCTGTAACACTGATTGTAGAAGAATTCTCTTGTGTAAGGTAGTCTCTAAGAATTAGCAGGTTAATGTAGAATATTGAACTGCATCTTAAAGGCTGGGGACACTTGGAATAAAAGTAGCATTCAGGACAGTTAAAAATGAAGGATCAATGTTTGATAAGCATAATATGCTGCAGTCATACTGATTTAATTAATCAGACACCTTATCGAGCAAGTTTTAAACCATGGTGAGCAGAGACGATGGTAAATCCACATCTCTGGATCTTTCATCTCACAGTGACCAAGTGTGAAGGAGTTTCTCGGTCCTGTTCATTCTGACAAGCTAAACTGTGGCTCTGAAGTGGATGAAAAAAGCATCTGGTCGAAGCTGAACGTAGGACCCCCTGCCATGTTTGTTAGCACTGTGTCTATCGCAGAGCAATCCTGAGGAAGACGGGTCTTGTAGAAAATACACGATAATAAGCACTAAATCTCTTTACTGTTAGCGATACGTACATCACCAGCTCAGTGGTGATTAATGAATATCTGGACACGTCATCTCCCAATATATCTATGGTACCCAAGAAGTTGAGCTATTCATGTAATATACTGTCTGAAATCCACATCTCAGATATGTAAAAATACGTACATAAAGTGTCCTGTGGTTATGTAATCCCAGACCAAAAGAAGCACACTGCAGCACAATTGATAACAGTCAGAAACAATTATGCTATTCTGCGGATGAGCAAAACATGCCTCTTAGTTAAAAGATGTCATACTTTTCCTGCGGGTGGATTGCACAATATCTGAATGCCATCCCTCCACGGTCAGATACTTACCTGAGCCAAAGAATTAAAGAGATTGGCCAACTGCTTGAGAACTCCGCTGGCCTCAGTGTCATTCATCGGGACGTCCGAGTTGACACCGCCAACTGAAATTCCTCCATATCTTGAAAGGGACAAATGACCAAAACGTAAAAAAAAGCTACAAAACACTATATTCATTGGTTTCAAGTAAACACACGCATGTCGAGTAGAGGCTGACTGATTATCTAGTACCTTTCAGAAAAGTACAGCACTGGGCAAAAGTCTGAGGCAGGCACAGGAAATGGTTAAAGCCATTTATCTGAGCAATAAGTGTACATTTGTTCAAGAAAAAAACGCTGGCTGGATGGCTAGAAGAACACAGCTTTAGTTCCAAAACATCTCCTCGAGAACACATCAGCCATTCCATGTATTTGTTACATTTCACCACCAGTTCACTTAACTACTGAACTTAATTACTTAATTGACTTTATGATGCATTGATTAGCCACACATGGTGCACTCCTAGTGTAGTTCCACCATAAATTTTGTGTGTTGGCTGCTAAGTATAAATTCTGGGGTGACAAGAAGAGATGTTTTGAAATATGCAAACTGACACGCCTTAACAGACACAAAGTCGGTTTTACACCACCATACACCAATTAAAACATCATTTTCTTTAAGACTTTTGTACAGTACTGCACTTAATTTGAAGTACCGTAAATACTCAACTATAAATGGGTCAGGATTAAACTATACAGTAGGCCATGCTGTTTTATATGTGCAGGTGTGTGTTGAAGTACAAAAAACAGTAAATAAATACAGCAAGTCCATGGAGTACATGATCAATAAGAAGCATTTTGGCTTTAGGTTAATCTGTAGCATGCACTGAGCAAAACATTTGCACTTATTTATATATCAGACGATTTTGTCTGGCAGCTAATATGAAGTACAATTATTCCCTGCAATAGTGTGATGGATATAGAAACAGCCTTTCATTTGGAACATCAAAGGACCTTATTTTTCCAGATTTCTCATAGGTCTTCAGTAGAAAGTCCGTCATGTTCCTGCTGGTCAAGTTCTGAAGGGTATCGGTTGTGTTTTGTAGCCTCTGGTTGGAAACAGTTACCAGAGGCATTAGAAGTGCTGAGAGGAACTTTAGTCTCACAACATGCATCCAAAATATTACTAAGAACATCCAGAAAAATTTCCTACAACTAACTACACTTAATAAACACCTAACAGTATCTAGTATCCTCTAACTATTTTTACAAAAGTCAACAAACAAAACGCAACAGGTCCTCTATGTCCCTGACCAAGGTAAACATGAAGATGATGGATGGATAAATAGATAGAAAGATGGATGGATCAATAAATAAGAATGAGTTATTTGGAATACAGACACAAGGTAAACAGAGCAGGTCAGAATCAGATGGAATTCTGAGAAGATTAACCATGTTTTATCCATCCATAACATACATAAGATATTAAAGATATTTGACTGCTTAAATCCCTCTGCAAATGTAACGTGTGGCAGTATTTCACCTTCATTCATCAAAAACAGGTCCTATGCATAACACAAGATGTAATGTGCCAGATGTGGGCGCCAGCCATTAGCAACGGCCACAATGGACATACATGACCTTCGGAATGCCACTGATAACTGGGTGTAGTCATCAATTAGGAATGCCTGAGTCTCTTTTCCAACCAGCTCATGGTGGCAGTGTCAAAGACTTAATTAGTGCTACCCAGCAAAAATAGACACCTTCCAACACATATTTAGGGACTGGATCATAGTTAGGGCTATCGTCTGCAAGCACGATACCCCACTGAGGCGCATTCTATACATTCACTCTGACCATGCTTAGAATTCTTCCCAGCAAAGCTTAATGAAAACTATGTATTAGGGTCTAGAGCCCAGCCAATCTAAGCCATCGCTTTGTCAGTCTCAGTTGCATCCTGGATTATTGCAGTGGCTGTAAGCAAATACAGCAGGCTAGGAAAAATGTTTGGAGAGTGCGAATCACTGATTAACTGTGTTTGAACATTTTCTATTTGTCATCCTATAATGAAATGGATATATGCAAACCGGCAATGTGGTAATTAATTCTTATTTTTCAGACTGAAGAATCCAGTAACTTCTTTTGTGATCAAACAAATGTCAGGAATACATATTCCAGATTTAATTTGTTTACTCAGCCATGACACACGCCAAAGGCCTACTGTCAGTAAATGGCAAAAATCTTTCCAAGAATTTCCTCATTGGGGTTACTTGGTCCTGGGACACTGGGTCAGCGGCTAGCCAGTCCAGAACCAGAATCCATCTGTGGTTTGTCAACCTCAAGAGGCACAGAAGGGATTTCATCCTTTGCATAATTTGCATTGCTCTGCACTATGAAGCAGCATGTGTTTAATTACTTTGGCCACCTCCCGCATTATTCCAATTAGTTACGTATACAGGATTTCCACAGTGAGAAAAAAAAAATAATTCTACCACATATGGAACAGCATGACTTCCTCAAGGGTTTAGCAGAGTCTTCAACATCTACACATTGTCCTGAAGCCAGCAGAGAGCAAGCAGAGCACGGTGAGAAGGAAATAAATGGGAGGACCAGGAGGAACTGCGGAGAAATGCTTTACATTATGAGAACAGTTCCTATTATTTCAAATCTTTAAATCTTTTTGGTTGCACAGAAAAATGAAAAGAACGTGACACATGGTATTTTTCAATTGGCAGATCTTTTCTCCACTATGTTTCTCCACCTGTCACGTGCAGTGCCATCCCAAGCAGCATCACACACAGCCACTTGTGTGAGGGGGTGGATCCTTGCAAGCAGTACAGTTGACTTGTCACGCTAACACCGGGTTCTGGGGAGATCAGTGTGAATTTCAAAGCAAACAGCTGGCAAGTCCCAGATGCCACCAGTGTGGTCAGCCAACAGCAAGGTCAACACAAGTCTTCTCCTACAAATAATGAATCGTTCTTACTTTGCTACAGGGCTCAGTTCGAGTTTGGGGCAGATGTGGACTAAAGAATTCATAAACATTGAGAGAAATACCAAAAAAAAACTAAACCAGCCAACCCTCCCAGCCATGTCAACTATGTACACACCATCTAAATAGACATCCATGACACACACATAGCCAGGGCTATATTTGTAAATGTCTTTCTTTGCATGAAGAATGCCATTAATGTCAGGAGAAGTTAACATGGCCATGGAGTGTAGGTATGCAATGAGAAGATGTAAAGGACACTGTGATATGACAGGGACAAAATCAGCACTGCAAGGTCCTGACAGACAGCTCAGAGACAAAGTGCCACCTGGCACTGGCTTCACATCCTTCATGTCCCGCTGTTCCTCTTTGTTGCATTCAGCAGTATTTAAATAAGCTGACTTAGCCTTGGCTGATTCCTTCAGGGTTGGCGGTTCAAATCTCACCTCTGCTCTGTGGGTGTGGAGTTTGTGTTAGTTACCCGTATTGTGCAGGTGTCCTCTCACAGTCCAATGAGATGCAGGTAGGCAAACTGGTTTATTTAAATTTCTCATAGTATACAAAATGTTTGTGTAGTTGCCTTTCGTTAGGCAGACACAGATGTAGGCATGGGTGAGGTGGCATCGGAAAGGGGGCTGTACTGAATTTTCTCGCCGTAAGTAAAACTTTCTTGTCACCCCACCAATGCTATTCGAATTATCGCCACCCCACCCCCACAAGCACAAACATAACCTGACCCCTTCCCCCAGTCGTCACTTGCGGCTTTTTGATGGAGGGGGGGCTGGCTAGTGAGACAGAACCGCTACTGTAGACTGGGCTTTCATTTAAAGTGTACCGACAACTTTTTCCCAGTGCTGCCTGAGATAGGCTCCAAGCCTGCACATGACCAGGATAAGGGGTTTAAAAGATGGACTTGGTTTTGTCAATAATATATTAAGCTGTATTAATTAGATTAAAAAGTTTAAGAATCATTACAAGCTGTATTCTAGATAGGCTTCTTATGCTGTTAATTTTATGTAACTGCCTGTTCTATAATTAAAATCACAGTACACACTTTTGACAGGCTAAGGCAGCTGAAGGTACTGCCAACAAGATCCTTATTACTGGTTTAAATGTGTCATTTTAATGTTATCAATGCTCCATTTATTTTCAGACTTTTGTGGCTGGTTGTACTTATTCTATGTCGTTTTCTAGGCAGGATGCTCCACTAGATAATATTTTCTTGCTATAGATCTCTCTAGCAAGTCAAAGACAAGGGAGGGAACATGCGACTGGTCTAGTCCCATCATGTGAGTGGTCTAGTTCCATGCTAATCTACCTTCCGTCAGGGACTAATGATAAACATGATTTCTGTGTCCTCTGGGTTCTGTTACACTGCGAGGATTACGTCACCAGGGTTGGAGATGGGTGGTGGACCTTACTGCGCTGTTCCGATTTGCACAGTGGGTCCCGGAAACGTCAGTGAACCCAGGGTGAAACAGGACCCAGAGTTCAGGCACGAGTGCTGAGGATCAACGCAGCTTAACCTGATGGCTCTTGAGCGGCGGTGAGCGTAACTCTCCAGGACGCTCCATCAGCTCACTTCCACGCTGGTGTCCTCGTAAAACAAAGCATCCAAATGTGTTGTAATATTACCTGGCAGACAGGAAGCCATCACGGGCTGTGCTTGTACAGCTGGCTAACCTGTGTGTACAGAGTTCAACTACAACAAAATCCCGGTTACAATCTAATCTGTTTATTTTCCAAAAAAATAAATAAATAAAATATGTTTCCCTTAAATGCCAGAGATGTAATTCTGTAAACAAAGAGGCACGGGCCTGTGTGTTCACCAAATTAACTAAAGTGGTTGCAATTTTTTTCTGATTCACAGTGAACCTGTTAGCAGCTCTGTGAAGCGTGATTGATTCTGTGATGATGGCTGGCACAGGAGTCCGAAGGCTCGGCGGCCCACAGGAATGAAACCAGAGTGGAGCATCGATGTGACGAGCCAATCTCAACTTATGACTTTTCACGCCGGAAAATGACTGCGGTTTCATCGATGCTCATGTTGCTATGGCAACAGTCTGATTTAGACACTGTGGTGATGAAGTTTTGGGATATTAAAAAAAATATATCCAGCTTAAGGACTGTTATGAACCTCGTTCATGCTGCATATTCTATGCATAGAGAATGCATTTTCCCTCTACCATACAGCCAACAATCCAATAATAATTACAAAATATTTGGAGGGATCAGCCACGTTCTCTTTAATACGATCTGCCCCTCAGAAAAGATCCATGACCAAATGTCTGTTTTTGTGTTTACTGGGGCGCATCCAATTTCTGCTGGAGTTCTGCGAAACTCGCTCGTTCCATAAAAAGGTCCTTGTAAGGCTTGTTCTTGGCGTGGCAGCGAACAGTGCCGGATGATGGGAGGAAGGAACAGGGACTTTATTTGGGGCCAGGAGTGGAGACAGGTTTACCAAACGCAGTGGGGAGGAACAAGACAGGAAGACAGCTGTTTGGGCTCCAGCACAGAGAGAGGAATGGGTGTTGGGTCATGGAAAGGCCTAAGGCAAAACACAAGATTAGGTATCAAACTCTGGCCATATTTTTTGAGGGCAAAAGAACCGAATTCGCTCTAAAATATAACAGTCAGTATGAAAGCAGTGAAGTGAGTGATAGTGCTTATCAGCTGACCTCATAATGCTCCAGGATGTCCGACACCCTGCCGTTCCTATTACAGTCATTTTACTTCTACTTCATTAAAGCATATTAGCAATGACAGGCTACCAGTAGGCCAAACAAACAAAGAACTACATAAGTAAATAAATGTAAAGGTCATTAAAACCGTGTGTATCTCTACTTGGTTTTCCTCTTGGTATCATTTGAAATCTTCATGGAGATTAAAATGGATTTCAAAGGAAGATCTTTGGTTTTTTTTCAAAATTAAAGTTCTCAACGATCTTGATTGTTAGATTGCCCTACATTATCAGCAAAGGGTCAATACAGTAATAGCATATATTGCCTGCCTATTTTTGTTCAAGACTGACTGCATTTTAATTTCAGTAATTGCTTGTATTTCAGGAATGCATCCTCGGGAGTATTTATTTTGGCTCTTTAATTATTCAATTATATCCCTGTTCGACATAATTACTTCACAGTTCATTTAGAATCGAACGATGTGTTCTTCTAGGTCAACTCCAGCTTTGGTTTTTAGCCATATTTTGTTGTTTCTTGTTTAGTCGTGTTGTGTTCATTGCTTAGTCATGTTGTTTAGTTTGTTTAGTCATGTTGTGTTGATTGTTGCTTAGTCATGCTGTTTAGTCATGTTGTGTCTTTAAGTGACAACATCCTGTTATAATTTTGGAATTATTTCCAGTTGTAAACTTACAAATACAACTTCTGGTATTCTATTTTAAATGACTAAGGATTTTAAAATTATTATTATTGAAACTTTTAATGTAGGAGAACAATGAACACATGCTTGGAAGCTGAAAATAATGGTTGCACACACACACACCTTTAGACCTTTGAGTTGAAAAGGTAAGAAGGTCCCTGTGGAGGTTCTTGCAAAATCCCTGGTGTACATTACTGTTCCTCTGCAGAACACATACAGTAAATCCATGTCTGGTCTTTCAGTAGCAAATCAGTTATTACAGGCTTGCTTTCCATCGTTGGCCATGAGACTTAATTCAGGCATACTACCCAATAACATGGGTGTAAGGTGGACAGGTGTTCCTCATACCTGGTTGCATACCCAACTCACCTTTAAAATGTGTGTTACACCAGACCCAGATGAGACCACCCAGGCATCATTCAGGGACTGCAGGAGGATTTGCGAGCGCGGTTTGTGGTGTTCAACACCTATCACCTCCATTGAAATATGTGTAAATTATTTGAGATTGCGCCTTACAACAAACGCTGTGATCTAAATCACTGGCCTCCTAAGCATTCGCACACCTCTGACTGCAAAAAAAAAAAAACCAAGAGCCCCTTAAAGCCTGATGCATGGGACCTGACTCTGCCACAGAACCATGCACCACGGGCAATAAAAGCAAAGCTTTTCATGCGGCTTACGCTGGGAAAAGCAATCAATCGCAACAGAGAAAGAAAGGCAGATACATGCTATTGTGTTAAGAATGAATACCTATTCTGCAACCAAGGTTAAATATTGAGAGATAATTAAATTGGTCAATATTAAAGTTTTGATATTAAGGGTAATGATGCATGTGGTATCCATGGGAACAGCATTTCGATTCATCTAGAACAAGAGCTCTCTTCGACGGCCGGTTCCTTTATTTCTTCCCTCCCCGCATTTTGAAGGACACCACGTAGGAAATCAAGGATACGAGATAAAAGAATCTCCTCCAGCACTTCCATGGAGATGTCATGCTTAATTCAACACAGAATCCTCACAGGTCAGTGGGAAATGGAGAGGAAAAAAGCATCAGGATCCATCTGAACGAGGCCCGACTTCGCGCCTACATCGGCCTGGGCCTTGATGATGGCCGTGCGTGCTGCGAGCGATAGCTGCCTCATTGCTTGATCGGTGGACGACATGCTACGCAATCCCAGGCCTCGGCCGAGACGGCGTCCATTTTCTCTGGGTCACGCTCCATTGGATTTGGTGGAGGATGTGGCACCTTTGGTAATTTAAAGTGCCTGCGGTCTAGTGGACTGTCTTGCTAATGGGCAAGCCATGGCTGCAAGGCTGGTGACAGGAGGAAGTGATGCCAACATCACAGCTTCTCTTCAAGCCTTGGCTTCGATACAGGCATTTTTTTGGCCACTTAAGTCCCCCTCCTAAATCAGATGCCAGTCCCACCCATCTATGTTCATCTTAAAGATGGATACAGTCTATAATATGGAGTCAAAGAGGTGTCCTCTTGCTTGTAATTATGCAATTTGCAGAAATTTACTACAAGGTAATGTTCTCGTGTTATCACCAGTTATGAGATGAATATGCATGTGTTCTCTCCTGAACACCTTGCAGTACAAGCAGCAGACCTTCTCACTCGGAAAGAGGTCAACACACACATCACAAGACTGGAACGGAGTGGGGGGGATGACCACAAGATATCCACCTATTATGCAGTGACAAGACCTTGGCACAACATGCAGGCTTTCCATTTCATGTACCAAACATTCAAGCAGCTTGTTTTGTACAAGCTAATGACTTTGGTTTTCATTTATAACTAGCAAAATATTTAGACCCGTGGTGGCCTCTAAGAGGCTTGGTAGCTGAAAGAAGGGGAGCTGTGTACTTTTTTCACTAGCATCCCCTGCCCCCCTTCCCCAAGTCATACACTTTTTCTCCTAATACCCCCTGCCATTGACTCACGTCTTTTGGGGCCTCATCTTTGCAGCTTTGCCTGTCAATCTGGTGTCGCTGCTCCTGTTTTAGAGTATTCAACACCATGGTTGACTGCTTCCAATTTAAAAAAATCTTGTTTTATCCATGCTTTATGAAAATACTTTGTTAGTATTATTGTCATCTGTTTCATGGATTTGATTTAACGACGCACATCACGAAAGACTAAACTGCTTATGTGATATAGTATGGCAAATAGGTCATAAACAACAGTGAAAATGAACACGAGTCTTAGGATTATCGTTTTTATTTACTCATTATACAGAGGTATGTTTTAACACATAAGCCGGACGCAGAGGTTAGAGAGACGTCACTGGTGAAAGTGCAGTGAGAGAGGCTGTGGAGCGATAGGAGGTACAGCTGGAGAAATGGGCACACACCCACGAGAACACCGGCAACAACAGGTCACCGGGGAGGCACTTCCCTTAAGCACATCACCTTGACAACACACCTACACCCTTCAGTTTCATTTCAGGGCTTGGCTGTCACTAGGTGGTGCACACAGCAAATCTTTCACGTGCCCATTGAGCCATTGAGGACTGTCCCTGACTTATCTCTGCACTCAGCGTTAAAAAAAAAAAAGAGAGAGAATCTGCTGCAGGATGCATCAAATATAACTTGTACACATGCTCAATCATGCACAGCCACACAGAAACCTGTGTTTGTTTACACACGGACGAAGGTGGAGATAAGCACAGGTGCAAACACAAAGAGACACACACTGACTTAGGGAGAGACACAGATGCACAACACAGACATGGGCACATACAATTATATGCAAATATGAGCACAAAGACACAGACAGCCACACACACAAACCGTCGCAGGAGTATAGTGAAAGCAGCAGACCATCATGCTGAATTAAAATGAACACAGTGGAGTAGTCTCAAAAGGTTTCTTCCTTAATAAAAGGTTGTTTCACAGCAGGCGGGAAAATAGATACATCTCAGTTTAATTGGCCTGGCTTTTTGTTTTGTCATTTATTATGAATCCATTGCAGGTAAATCTTTTTAATTTACCAAAAGGATAATACAAACTTACATCCCATTCCACATGAACATTTAGCTCAGAAGTGACAGAACATTACAAAAGTCATCTTCTCCAGCTTCCAGAAATATGCAACCAAGTTAATTGCCAACTTAGGCTCAGTGGTTATAACATTTATGTGAGTAAATATAAATACCTTGTATCCCCACTGTTCATACAATTAATTAGACTAATCGAATTACGAGCAGCCAAACAGAATGCATGAACTGAAACGGACGGCTACATTAGGAATATGACACATGGGCTCTCTATAATCTTTTGTAGTTTTCACACGTTAGGATCAATCAATGCACGAAGGTGAGGGTAACAACGTACTCCTTGGCGTAAACTTTAACCTTATGAGCTTTACATATTTGGAAGATGCTTTTGTCCAAAGCCACATACTCGTATAAGTGAGAAGAGCTTGGGGTCAGAGAACAGGGTCAGACACCACTCCGAGAGCAGTTGGCATTAAGGGTCTTTCTCAAGGACCAAATGGTGATATGATTACTCTGATAACCACAGGATTCAAAACCACAGCCTCTAGGACATGCCTAACCCACTGAGCTACTCCCTGGCTGAACAGCAGGAAATCCCCTTTAGAAATGCAAGATGATACACACAAAAGTGCCAACGGTATCAAGAGCTTCCTCCCAAAACAGGTGACTTGAAAGAGGAGCGGTGGTTGGGTCATCTGGAACAGGTGACCTGGTGTCCTCCAATCAAATCATGTCTCCTCAGTGACCTTCTTTTATCACACAGGCACACAATTACGTGATGGCACAAGAAGTGTGCTTCTAAAGACCAACAAACCAGGTTGGGCCAAAGGCGAAGTATGCACCGTCAAATCTGTTAGTTTGTTACAGTCCCTGCCTCACTGACATATACGTATGAAGTATTTGGATATAAGGTGGCCATTTTATTTCAGGTGCAAAAGTGTATGTTCTTTTTATACATGCTACCAAACCTCAAAGTTTAAGGGGGCCAATTCATGATCTTAAAAAATATTCAAAAGCTTTAAGAATTCTTTAATTTGAGACAAAGTTGAGAAAGTAAGTGCTCTGAGTACTCTTTCTCTTCTAACTTCATTGCCCCAAATTATTCTAAATTTGTCAGACTGAGTCACTGCAAGTCTTTAAAAAATATAAAATAAAAACTGGGTCAAGTCTGGTGTCTGTGTCAGATGCGTTTTGTTGCAAAATTTACGAGCGTGGGTAGATGGTGGTAGATAGGTGTGGGAAAAATATTCTAACCTAGAAGCTAATTATCAAATGACTTCTAATTGGACGAGAGAACACTGCCCCTTGGACACGAGGTCCCACTGAAAACGTTCCGTGGAGAGCCACTTAAATGCCTTCACAATTGAAAAGCTTGACAGAGCTACGTGACTCGTTCTGCACATCAATAATGGCTGCTTGACAAACAGCACTTTTTTTCCCGTTGCATATTTCAGTAAAAATGAAAACCCTGAACAAGGTCATGCAAGGCATGCTGCCATTTACCGAAAATGAAAAAAAAAATTGCCTGAAGATAGAATAATGACAATGGCATGGACAAAGTGAGGTGCAGGTGAAGGCTTGAACACACTGTCATCCAGACTCTCCTCTTTCTATGAATAAATCTATTACCCAGATAAGCGGGGTTTAAAAAAAAAAAAAAACTGGTCAACTTGTGTACCACAGAAAGAGTAACCATGAATATGGACATGGAAGTTTCTGTGAATGACTCAACAATCTGGGACTGACGACATTTGGTAGCAGTTAGAACAGCGATCTTTCTGCACCGTGCCGTCCATAATCAGCCTCTCGATGCCAGCATCGAGAATCTGGGTCAAGCCTCGTCTTATTTTCAGGATGTCAGACACGCGTGTCCCTTTGCACGCCGCCTTTCGCAAGCACACGCGGCCACATCCTTCCCATCTTCGGGAAAACGAACGGCAACAGACATGCAACGCCATCTGTCAATTCGAAGGGGGAAAATATCTCCGGGTTATGGTGCGACAAATTGTTTGGACTGCAAGTGCATATCAAAACAAAGCCCAACAACAAAGTCTAACACTGCAATGACAAGCAGATTTTTCTCTCATCAAAACTTTTTGCAACTCAAAATGGATCTCCAAGTTCATAACAATAGACAATCTATAAATTATAGACTATGATTATTATTACTGCTACAAAAACAGTGGCAATGGTTGTAAGAGCAAACAAATTCTGTGCTGTGGCACATTTTCTTTTTTCAGTTGTTGTAAACTTTAATACACAGTGAAATTACCTGTGCAGTTTTCTAATTTCCAGACACATTTATTAAAACGGTGTTGTTCTATTGTAATTATAGACTTTATCCAATGAATATGACCATGACCAATGCGACTCAACACAATTCTTTCCGCTTTCCCCAGAAAATGAAAAAGTGCTTAAGTAGATACCATCATCATCAGGCATATTGCGTAACTCAGTGGTTAGAAATGGATTAAAACATCTCCAAGAGCCCAACAGTAAAAATGGGCTTTACAAAGGGAACAAGGAATATCTTCGCCAGACCGTGACACTCTGAGCTGCATCCCAAAAACAGAGTTAGATTTCACACAGAGGCTACTGGAAGGTAATACTAATGTTGGAATTACATTAAGGGCTGTGTTGCTGGTTATGCGACGATGATCAGGAAATGCATAGACATTCAAAAAAGTTACCATTTCACACAGATTGAGTTGACTAGATATCATTTTAATACCAACGGACTGAACAAATGAAGGTCCTCTCAGATCAAAACACTGTCCAATCAAGTTAATAAATGTGGTAATACTGCTTTGGTCAGATTCAGCTATCCCTCTTTTTCAAAATAATGGTGACTGCCATGTTGTTGTCCAGCACTGCCTTTCGCTTTTTTTCTCATCAGCCGCAAAATAAGATTTAAAATAAATTTTAAAAGAACTGGATTGGAGTGCAAATGATGTATTTCTTACTTAGCCATGACACAGTTTGCTTTCCTTTGATCTCATTAATATATTTCTCTTCCCGCTTTGCTCTGATCCTATCTTTCCACTTGTGCATCATTGCCAAGTTCAGAGGAAAAAAGAGGCGCGGTTTAGCTTCAGGTGAAACCAAACATATGAGAAGTTTGGTCTGTACATTTTTTTTTTGTTTCTTTCATTATGAATGCTAAATGGAGGGAGAGGATTTGTAGTTAAAGCCCCCAGTTGTCCATTCTGATTATGGAGAACAGAGGTGGGGGTGGCAGCCTTCCTTCTTACTAAACATCCATGCCCAGCCCCGCTCAGGAAATTAGGGGCCTTTCTAAGTGAAGGCTCATAAAGGCCCCCAGTTTACATCTCAGAGACATACAATGGCAACCAGCGCACGCAACTTTGAGTGTATGGAGGTGTAGACTGGAATGTTATCTGTTTGTCTGTCGTACTAGAGGAGTTCAGCTTGACTTTTTTTTTTAAATCAGTACTCTACACACACACACACACACACACACACACACACGTTTGTATTTCTAACCTTGTGGGGGCCTTCCATTCATTTCTAGTGGCCTAACCCTAATCCTAACTACGATAACACTAACCCTCACCCAGCCATAACCTTAACCGTAAGTAACCCAACAAAATACAAGACTTATGGCTATTTAAGTTTTTTGATTGCGCTCACAGATTTTAATATAATTGATTTTTCCCTCATGGGGACGTGACAAATGTTCCCATGAGGAAAAAAGTAACAGGCTTTCATTCCTTCATGGTACATCGTGTCCCCACAATTACATGAACATACACACACTCCAGCATCTGAACAACTGCTTATGCAGTTGGAAAATGAATAGGTTGATGATGGATGGATGGATGGATGGATGGATGGAAAATTAAAAACCACAGCAAACAGATAGCAGTAACTGCTTAAAAAAGTCCTATCCCTTCTCTGTAATGTCCATATGTACACTGACATGTTAATGGAACAGCGGCTACACACACAAAATGGGTAAAAAAATTCACTTTGCAGATCTAAGTTGGAGTTCCGGGGGCATAGATGTCCGTTTAAAGAAGACACTTAACCTTTACTGAAATTCACACCAACGATGAGGGGAAATGAGACTGAGTAGAGGGGAGAAAAGGCAGCTTTGTAAAGGATTTTGGATAAAAGCACCCACTTTTGGAATAAACATCACGCAGAGCACTGTAAGTGAACTGACCTGAGGGGGGGGCAGTCCGCCTGCACCTGGTGGACATTCTGGCAGCATGACTGCCCTGCCTGGTGTGCTGCACTGACAGGCGGGCGAGGGGTTCGACATCGACCAGTTGCCGCTGGCGAAGATGTCTGACACCCAAGGGGGTACAGATGGTGTGAACCAGTCGGATCCGCTGGAGACACAGGGCAGCTTCCTATTGGCAAATATATGCTTATAAATAAGAAGTTATCTGAGATCACACTTGTGTCATTACAACAGGGGACTACTTCTCCAGTTGGTAGGGAAACAATTGATATCTCCAGGCAGGAGGAGTTCTGAAAGTTAAACACAAGACCTTATCACTTAAAAGGTGCTGGAGGCCTAGATACTGCAACCTTCTGTAAAGTACTGAACCCGAAGCATTGAGTTCTACATGCCATTAACATTGGGGTCATGTGTGGCTCTGTGGGTTGGGAGTCTGTGCCCATGTCCAAAGGTCACCAATTTGAATTACACAACAAGCAGACTGACCATGTGACCATTGGGCCTTTGAGCAAGGTCCTTAACCCTAAAAACTGCTCCAGGGATTCTGGATGCATAACGGACCCTGCCCTCTGACCCCATTGTTGCATTCACCTGTGTGTGTGTGTGTGTGTGTGTGTGTATGTAAATCTGTCTGTCTGGCTCATGTAATGCAAGATGGGATATGTGCTAACTAAAGAATTACTATCTACCTGTACCTCAAGTATCATTTCATCAGTAATATTTGTTCATAACCAAGGAATCATCAAAGGTGGACCGGTGATCTCACCACCCTCCATATCTCTAAAGCTGTGTAACAGTGGCTCCACCCCCTTTATCGTCAGGAAGCCAGCATTTTTGAACAGATTAACATTCATAAGCTTCAGATGTTAAGCCTACACTTCAGCGAGCAGCAGTTAAGAGCCGTATGAGTACATACAGGCCATAAAAATTAAGCTATATACTTTTACATGGCCCAGTTAAGTTCTCTTCATGGAACTTCCTGCTATCCCTTCATGTTCTGAGAAGCATCTAGAAAACTGAAGTACTCTTAAACATCAAAGAGTTGCTAGAACGGGAAGGCATTTGCGTCCTTTTGCGTATGGAAAAGTGAGGAAAATTAAGTCATACTATATTAGATTTAATAAATCCACTTTCACACACCTAAATATTGTACACATCATTCCATGCAGTCAGAGTGGGAATGATTTAGGCAATTATTTCTTTAAAGTGACTAAGACAGGGTGACAGAGGGCCCAGGTACAGTGACTTCAATCTACTGAGGAAAACGCTGATGAAACAGATTGCTTCAAATGAAGCCTGACGGCACCTAGACAACACAATGGAGGATCTGCCAGCCGCCATCAGCTTGATTTTGCAGACTTTAAAAGGTACAGAAATTTCAGGAGAAATAAAATTTTAAAAAGGTTTTTCATTCTTACCAAAGAAAGTCTCCTATGAGGAAAAATAGGGTAACTTTGACAGCACATTAAGTGGCATATCAACACTGAAACATCGAATGGTCAGATGTAGTCATTTTCAGGTCAATAGTAGCTCAGTTCTGGCTTCTAAGACCAGGCGATGATTGTCTAGATGCAGGTTGTTACCTATATCAAACTCTTGTTGTTTTTGGGACTCTAGGATGCAGAGAAAGCCTTGGAGATGGATAGACCACTATAGGTACTCACGGCAGGGGGTTGTTTGTCATGCAACGAGTCCCAAATCCTGGGTTGTTCACCAGAGAGTCCACAACGCGAGAGACTCTTGAATTTTCGGGAGCGTCATTGCTGTAATGAGACACAGGTGAATTAGAGGCCAAGGCTATTTGTTTGGGAACATTGTAATTCTTGTCTGCGGTCTTGGGTTTTAATTACAGGCTAAAGCAATGTTTCAGAAGCAGGCCGCACTGCGAAAATACTCAGAGACCTGGAAGATTTAGGCCAATAACTGAAAATGTTCCAGTTTACAGAGTAGGGTGGCGGATTACCCATGCTGGAAAAGCCCGCCGTTCAACGATGGCTTAGTTAATGTAAACCACAGACTGCTTAAAAGATTTTTTTTGACAAAAGTGTTCCACCTGCAGCATTCACCAGTTATTTGTTGCAGTAGCCAGTCCCACATCATCTCAGTATGGGCAGTGCAAGGATGCTGGCGAGTGAATGTAGATTCTGTTCATTTCATTGGCTGATACCAAGCGTGTGGATACTGTTACTAAATGTTGAATTGGTAGTAAATCATCTTTTAATTGTATTTCATCCTCTGTGATTTACTAGTCACAGTGCTTTCCTCGGTCATTAGCCCCCAGTTTCTAAAGGGTGCTCTGAAAACACAACCCTCGCCGCAAGGACAGTGCATTTCTCCAGGAGTGCCAATCGATCAGAGACCTGGTCATTGCGCTGAGCTGAACGTAATTCTCCCCTTTGACAACATCAACTCAGAGGCCAGTCTGTAAAGGTCACGGCCTAATCCTCTGTGCTCCACCGGTCCCCTCACCACATGGCAGGCTCTTACTATTTCTGCCATGCTTTTAATACTTATGTAAAATCTGAAACCGTAACTGGGAAGACATTTACCGTACCGAGGACGGACAACTAAACGGTTAAAGCTCCCACATAATGACTTCTTACAACATTTGCTTGTAATCTAGTGGGTTTATTTGCCAGTAATGGATGTGTGCATAAAACAATATAAAATATTATTTCATCTTATTTAAGATTTGTTTACAATGCTGACCTGGAACCTCGTCAGATTGAGCTGAATGGATGCAGCATTTACTCCCGCTTGTCTCTTAGTAATGATAACCTGTGTCTGTGTCACAGACTCCCCTTTTAGGGGACTTGGAGACGATGACAAATCGTACGGTCTCCGATGCAGGGAGGCTGGGCTTATTCACAGCAGTGTGTTATCCGAGCAGTTTGCCCACCACGGGGAGGAAGCTGAATCCCTGAGCTGGAAGTGAATTTTACACACTGTCTTTCACTTTTAATCCAGATTTAACAGGCAGGGACCAGGAGGTATACGGAATTATATTTTCCCTGATGTTCCACCCTGCAAACAGCACAGCTGAAAGTCACATGAAAGTGAGCAAAACCCTGGCCAAAATGCAGCTTCAAAAGGCTCTAAAACATGAATGTATTGTACAAGAGGTTGAAAATAAGGGACCACTGTCTATTTCAATTGAAAATGCATTTATAACAAAAGCCAACACAGGTCAGTGTGTGTTAGCTAGATAGCATCATGCTTCAGCATCATTAGGACTGACAGAGGTTGTAGGTGCTGCTTATAGCTTTTTTGTGGAATTTTCTGGCATTCTAAACACTACGAAATGAGAGGTTTGGCCATGCACACTTTGAGTGCCCGCTGTGACAAAGTATGTGTCAAACCTGCTGAGAAGCACCGACAAAGAGCACCACCTCCCACGGAAGCCTAAAACATCGACACAAAGGGGCCATTTTCCCCCAGTGACGCCACTGAGGGCCGTCCCACGCTGTGCCCGTGGCACGCGCTGCCGGATGTGGCACTGCAGGTGGGAGGCGGGCGAGCAAAGGCCACCCTGCCCGGGGCCAGACTCCCGCGGCGTTTGCGGCTGTGCTGCACGGTCCTCTGTGTCCTTTTCACCTTCACCAGGATACGCTGATTGACCAGAGCGATACTGTTTCCCGAAAGAATTCAAGCCACCAGGGCCGGTTACTCCTGAAGAAACCGGTCCTCCTTCTAGACGGACAAAGAATGCGTGTTGATGATGTGTTACAGCTGACACATAACACTGGGGTTGAAACTAACATAAACAGCTCAATAATCAGAGACCTGACCCTGCTTTGATGGACCTCATCAAAATCTGCCAAGTTTTGTCAACTGGCTAAATGTGATGCCAATTTTCAGCAACAAATAATCCCGAATTTCTGATCCACTTCTGATTAATTCAGATGAAATGTTAGGGTTTTCATACATTGTTTTCCAAATCAGTCAAAATGCAACCAAAAAAAAAAATAGAGATGATTCACAAGTCACCCACAGTCTACTGTTGTCTTTAAATTATTCAGTAAGGGTAGCATGGTGACGTGTCTGAAGATGGGCAGATGAAGGAATGGACTGTCCAAATGACAGAGGGGGAGCATTTCATAACCAACTGTCAATATTCCAGTTCTATCCTTGAATCATCGGTGACTTAAAAAGATACTTGGGAATCCTAATGATGCCTCTCACAATAAGAACAAAAATTATGAAGTTTTCTACCCTAGTAAAAACACGTAAAGCACAATGTAAAGTAAAACCCAGCACACAAAACACAATATAAAGGGGCCATAATTATTTGAGCATTAGGAACATTTACTGATTTCTGCATTGTTATAACAAAATATATTTGTATGGAACAGACACTAAGGCTTTCCGAATGCTATGTATTTACTTCAGATTGGCCGAACACAATCAAATGCATTTTCAGCTTATCGATCTGACAAAGAAAAGCCAGGCTGCCTCAAAAATATTTCCTGGAAATAGGGGTGGATAAAAAAAAAAAAATATATAAACTGCTGAAGATACTGTAGATGTGAGGGAACTGTTGTCAGATTCTATTGTTGGGTCTGCTTTTGATGGAGTGGGAGCCACATGCTTTTTATTTGACTCATTCATCAGAAAAAACCACAACCTCTGTCACCCACATGTAAAAAACAAAACACCAGAGAACAAATTTGAGAGCCAGACCTTTGACTAGTTGCAGTTATGAGTTTTATCCCTCTTGAGAGCTGCCTCGACTTTATCGGCGATCTCTGATAAACAGCGCATTATGATCCAACACGGGATCGTTTAAGTGTAACTGTGGTGTTTCGGCACAAGCAGGCAGTAAGTCGGATGGGGCAGATGGATCTGAGGATGTATATCTGAAATTTACAAGACCCCATTTTGCAGTATGAAGAGGGGAAGCAAACTATACATCTAATGAGTCTATGTAGAACCTGTAATGAAGTCCATTCAGTGAAGTGGCCTCCACACCTAAACTGATATCCTACTGTTACTGGAAGTGAACTTGATGGCTAAGAAGCAATGCTGTGTGGTGCAGTGCAAGCCTCTCCACCTTCAGCCCTGGAACTCCGCGAGATGTCACCTCGAACGAGTGACAGTCACACTCACCGGCACGATGTGACAAAGAAGCCCAAAGCATGCTGGGTTCAGTCAGTAGCAGCAGTTATAAAGCAACGTCACCACGTTCAAAGCCGAAGTATGGCTAGCTAAAAAGGAAACGGGGGACCTCTATACGTGGCACAAAGGCTGCCTCCTTACCTGAAGAAGGTGTTCTGCGGCACGCCGTAAATCCACGGATGCAGCTCCAGGCTTGGGTACTCAACGAAGGGGGGTACGATGAGGGAGAAGATGAGAGAGAGGCAGACAAATACGGCGGGCAGCACCACCTGACAGAGGACAGAAACAAGAAGGGAGGCTAATCGTCAAATTTCCAAAGCCGACGTCGGCCTTGACAGCGCTCTGTTTAAAACACGCACTTAGAAAGTACAGAAGCAAGTTTGATAGGTCCCTGTTCTCTGTAAGTGTTTAAATGTCTTTTACAATCTTGACAAAGAAAAAGGAAAACTCATCACAGAAGAGAATCCTCCAGAGCCCGTGGTTTGACAATGCGCTAAATGTTTCAGAAGGTTAGGCCCGTTGAGGTGGAGGCTTGTGGGCTTGTCAAGGCCTCCTTGCAAGCATCAGTCACCACGGTGACTAATAAAGCGAGTGAAATATCTCAGGACATACCGTGGGCGCAGAAGCCGAATATGATATGAAAGTGAACTTCAGAAAATGTAGAAAAGAGTTCGTGAAATTTTATAACTTAAAAGTGCCAGAGAGATTCATTTCAGTGCGATTTTTTTTTCCTCCTGCTCACAGAATTCTTTAAAAATTCACTTCCAAGGTGATTAATCTGGAAATGTTTGCAGATCAACCCAAGAGGAGGATAATAGATGGTTAAAGGTGATTTTATGGTTCCTGCTTTACACATGAACACTGAGTTACCGATTATGTCTTATATTACCCTTGACCAGGGATAGCTTATCATGTGTTTGACTGACGGTATGTAACCGCCTTAGGTTCTTGGTTTAATTGGTGCATGCATACAGCTACGACCAGTGGAAGAAGAATCGCTCGCTACCTTGATTGAACACCGCCTGTGTCCGTCCCCCATTTCAGGGTCCTATTTCTCTTTCTTTCCTAGCGTTAGCGCTCATCCTTTGTACAGTCCGAAGGCGATGGGACGGGGGGGTCAGAAATGTGGACTAAATAAAGCCTGGCATGTTCACCTGAAACAGCGGCAAAGCCAATGATCGCTATACTTGAAAGGCGCTTGCTTCTATCACGGATATGGCGTTTAGATTAAGCACCTCCAAACAATCAGCAATTTGCATAATTAATCCTGCTATATTCTAACCAATGCCTGTGCCGCTAGCATGTATTTTCTATGTTGATGTCTCCTTAATATGCTTTCCTGCAGTGGCAAAAAAAAAAAAAAGTTTGATGCAAGAATGAGCAATATGCTTAATGTTTAATTGCTTGCGCACGATGGTAGAGGGGCTCCTCAACATGAATAATTGTAGCCTGTCCTTCCTATTATTTTGAGCACTGTAACCACTTAAAAGGCAGCAGAAATGGTTTATTTGCAAATCCATGCAAAGTTCTAGTTGAGTGTAGGGATGTAATAATTAAACCACAATTAAAGGATGCACAATAATGCAGACTTGTGATTTCTGATTGAGTCCTGGATGATGTTACAAGTTTCCCACCTACGGAAAATAATTTGGATGCAGTTGAATGGCAGGACTTTAACAAAGCAAGATAATTATGTGGCATTGCATATGGTTAGCGCTTGTGCTGTTCTACTGTGAAAAATAAATTGTTGGTCCATTGATTAATTTCAAATAGGCCTGTGATTACATTATGTTAAGCACCTGAACATCACTGGAGACGTTCTTATGTCAAAACTCTGCCTTGCAGGTTAAATCTGCAATTCAGTTCATCTTGTGACAAAAGTAATTTTAAATGATTTTATCCTCAGATGAACATATACTAAGTCATAAAGTCCTTTTCGCTAAAAGAAAGTGAGTTTGAGGCTCAAATATAGGTTATATTTGGATTGCTTACATTCAGTACCTGGGACATGGTCAGTTAATCATGACCCAAAGACCTCTTGGTGATCCCCGCTTTGGGGTTCCACTGTGGTTCTGTGTCAAGCTTGGCTCTCCTGCACCCCCCTCCGGGGCCAATCTCTGGATTGCAGTCACACAGGAAAAGTGCCATTACGTGAAACTCATTTCAGATTTGTTAGGATGGCAGTAAAAGTGGCCTGCCACCTCAGGGGATGCCGTACAGGCCGAGAGAATAAATAAAACAGGATAACGAGAATTTTAAATGCAGGCCTGATCAGAGACGTGGTAACTGGTCCCACAACACTCCCATTTCTTATTTATGTATTTCCTCAGTATTCAAAATTATCCACAGAGCTCGTGTTTCCCCCAAAGCTTGCGCATTCACTTCCCACAGACGGGATTGGCCTCCTGTGATCTCTGCACGCGGCTGCCTGTGTTTGAAGCATGAAGGCCTGCTCTGCAAAACGCATGAGGGTGGGGATGGTGCTGGAGTTCGTCCTTGGATCCAGCAGGGCGGTAGACGCAGAACACCAAAGGCGGTGAAGAAAAACATAAATGATGTCGCTATTGTTTCCAAAAAGAGCTCAGCTCTCTAACATGGGGTTGGCGAGGGTGGGCCGTATTTCAAGAAAGAGAACGGTCACAATAAATTGATGCACCCTTTTCCCCAGAAAAGGGGGGGTTCGGTGTGCTTGCGGTGTCCCAGATGAGCCAAACTTCTCTCTGGTCGCTCTTTACTGTCTGGCGTTCTCGCACCACTCTGTTTGAAAAGATCACCGTGCCAAAGCGGTGTCATTTGACAACAGGAGCTCCCTCCAGGTGATGACAACACCCTGTGCTAGCCCTACTCAACAAGATTGTGCAGCTTTTGTGGTGAAGTCTCTGTGACCACAACCCCTGCACTCATAGCTTAAGTTCAGAATGCTGCGAACAATAAACTCGGATGAGCTATAAAGGATACAGATATGAACTAAAGTATTCATTCAATCATTCATCTATTCAATGTCTGCTGCTATCTATAACAGGAACGAGTCCATCCATCTTCTAAACATTTGTCCTACTCACAAGCCTATCCCAGGCAGCGAAGGGCACAAGGATGGGGTACAGCCTGGACGGGATGATCGTCCATTACAGGACACATGCACTCACACACAAAATCAATCACCATGGGAAATTTAGTCCACAATTAGCCAATCCACGTGTTTTTGGACTGCAAGAGGAAACCCAGGTAACTTGGGAAGAATGGAAGATATTCAATATACCATTACAGTTGGCCCAGTGGGTAGCACTATTTCCTCTTACCCCCAACAAGTTCATTTCTGACCCCCAGCTTTGTGTCTGGAGTTTGTATATTTTCTCTCTGTTACTCTGGTTATCTACCCCCCTAGTAAAAAAGACATGCGCATTAAATGCATTGGTGTCTATAACTGCCCAGCCATCCTATTTCACTGCAAGCGTGCCACACCTCAGCATCGCATGGAAAATACACTTCATCTTTGTGGCATTTTTACATTTTAAGAAGTATGTTTTGGTATCATGTTATGGTAGGAAACTTTGGTGTAATATTACTAAAACTAAATGCTGTAGAAGCCTGGTTGGATGGCCATGAAATTTGAGCGGTTACAACAATTGCTGCAAGAAAAGGATGGCTGCCAATGAGCACTTGTCCATAAATTAAAAAGAATTTAAATGATATTATTGCAATTTTCATAATACTTCTGATGCAATTTATAGGTGCAATGAGTAGTACATTGTTACTTTACAATTACCTTGCCGAAAAGCAATCTTGATGAAATAATTAGTATCTTAAACAAGTGGACAGCAATGAGGAAGACATGTTCTGTTATTTCAGACCCATACAATTTAACCAAATTACATTACAGAGACACAAAGAAGCTCTAACAAAATGACTGAATGAATTTAACTGACTAGTACATGGATCATTAATATGAAGATCACTGCTGATTGTGTTACTCATTACGATTTTCACATTATAATAAAGTTCAAAAATTCATGTGACTAATTCTTACGGTAGTTTGTTAAGGGTAAATGGAATTTACGCTGGGCTCAGTCTAACTGATGCTACGTTGCTAAAGCCTTTAAATAAGACAAAATATTCAATGCATTGAAGAGATGCTAATTCATTTCAGAGAAGCAGCACACACAGAGGTGATGCGTGTCCGGAACTGGGACTTGGTGACAGGGATGAAGGACATTAGTGGGACATTAAGTCAAGGGATAAGAAGTACATTCCACAAACACACAGAGAAAACTACTGACAATATACAAACTCGCAGACATAGCCCTGGCTATTGATATCCTGTCTCCTAAAAGTTAGCTATTATATGTAAATGTAAGGTTAATTAATTATTAACAACATAAAAATGACTGGGGATTGCACAATGGCTCAGTGAGTAGCGCTGTATTCTCCCACCTCCAGGGCTGGGGTTTAAAGCCTACCTGCGCTCTGTGTGAGTGGAATTCGCATGTTCTCCATGTGTCACATGAGTTTACTTTGAGTACTCCTGTTTCCTCCCACAATCCAAAGACATGCAGCTAAGGTACCTGATGTCTCCACACCACCTTTGTGTATGTATGTGTGTGTATCATGTTTACATTACATTGTGAGGACAAAATGTCCCCAGGAAGTAACAAAAACCTGACAGTTTTTCTTTTACATTTGTCATGTTCCCCCAAGGGAAAACTCAAATTTATAAAAATCTAAAAATGCGATAAAAAAATCAAAAGAGTCAAAGTCTTGTAATTTGTTGGGTTACTTATGGTTAAGGTTGGGACTGGGTAAGGGTTAGGGTTGTCCTAGTTAGCATTAGGGTTAGGCCCATAGAAATGAATGGAAGGTCCCCACAAAGTTAGAAATACAAAGATGCTTGTTGTGTGTGTCACCCCGTAATGGACTGGTATCCTGTACCCCAGCCATGTGCTGCCTGGTTTATTTGTGTGTGGCTAGTTGTGAGCATCTGTTCAATAGCCCTACCCACTTGTCTTGATTGGGAATACCTGCTCAGGTGGCCCACCTGCCAGTCTCACATTGAGATTACCTGTTCAGGTGGGCTACCTATGTATCTGTCTCAGATTGGGAATACCCGCTCAGGTCTCTCAACTGTCTATCTCGAATTGGGAATACCTCTTCCGGTGGCTCATTGGTCTGCATGGAATTGGAGTTGCCGACACTTGATGCCATTACCTGTGCAATGAGGCCCTTGCGGCTTCTCCGGGCGTGGTGGAATCTTTTGATGAAGAGTGCCAAAAACTGCCTCCGAATCAGTTTCCCTCCGGTGATCACGTAGGATCCCTTCCCATTGGCACTTGCCACTTTCGTTGAGTCTAGAAGGCACAGAACAAGAGACAATGCCTAACAAAAGACTTCCAACAAGTTTTTTTTTTCTTTCTTTCATCCAATTTTCCCTCTGGAATGGCCATTAATAATGTAATAGGAAGATGTGATGTATTTATTAAGAGATCAAACGATCCTCTACTAGGCCTGACTCAAAGCAATGATGAATCACTCAAAACAGAAAGGCAAGCCATCCAAAAGCTTTCAGAAATTGTGAACAATATGCAAGACTGGAAGTAATCTTTGAGTTTAAAGATTGCCAAAACACTACCTAGGTAATGGCAAACCCATCTCTCTGCTCACCGACGTTTTTATCGAAGAACAAATCTGCTGTTCGAAGTGTAATTTGAAGTAATTGCTGCACACCACCTCTCTTGGGCGAGAACACGACTTCGTCAATACGCAATGTATTTAGTCTACATCTGGGCAAAATGGGTCCTGTCTCTCAGGACAACAAACAAACACGTAGCCGTGGTTGCCCTTTTACGATCCTCGCGACACTACTCATTACTGCAGAGCAGCGTGAAACGACTGACAGGAGAACTGATAGCATCACAAATACCAGGAACCTCATGCAGGCTAGCATAGCACAACGAGATGCAGATCCAGCGTTCATACCTTCAACTTTGTTTGCAAACTTCTCTTTCAATTCTGAGTCAGAGGTGCACAAAGAAAAGGACAAGTTGTTTAGTACGTGTATGAAGTTGCCGAAAAAATATCCGGGTTTACTACAAATGCAATATTGTAGTAAGAGCAACAGAATAGAAATAAATTAATACCTTTTGGAGAAAAGATGTCTGTGTTCTCTCTGGCCTTGGCTATACTCTGACGTCTGAATTCTCTTGAACTTCTCTTCCAGTCCCTGACAAACGGACCCTTTTCTTCTGAATCAAAGACAAAATCCACCTCACTTTGTCGTTTAGAGACAGTATAGGTCAGACTATACATATTAAATTTATAAAAATAAATTTAACTGAGATGAAGTGAAATACACTATTGCAAGTATCTACTAAAAACAAACTTTTTCAGGAAAACTCATTGTTAGTTCCTTGGGACATGGATTGTACATTTATTTGATCACATTATAACAGATATGACTACAGTAACTTCAAAATAAATAAAAAGTCACACCGATGCCTTTGGACTTGACCTTCGAGCTTAATTACCATACACTCGTTGCTCACGTGACAGATCCCATGTGACAAATCTGGCTGCTTACATGCGACTGATGCCCTCTCATTCATATTCCTGACATGTAGACTAACAGGGTTTCTAATGCTGACATTTAGACGGAGGTTTCGGAATCATGAATAACCATGACCAATGTGTCAGACTCGTCTGAAGGCAAGAAGGACCCTCAGCGTGTTTACTACCTGCTAACTCCACGTCTACTCCGGTTTCGTCAGCCACCTTCAGGAAGATCTATAAAGGGACGAAATAAGATGAAGAAGAATGACAATAAAAATATACAAGAGAGAACTGAATAAGGCAGAATTAACAGCAGTCGTTTAGGTAAATAGTCTCTGGTGTTGCTCATGTTTCGCATCTGAGTCAGGCTAGATGTCACCCTAGTGATACTGAACCATGAGAAAGTTAAAGGTTGTTTGAATGAAACAAATACTGAATGCAGTTTCTACATCGCAGTAAACAAATTACACACATTTCTCATAAACATACAAGTATTTGAAAAGCTTTGAAAAGGTTCTTGTTTATGGACACTATATTAGTCATGCTACCGATAATGACGGAATGGATTTTACGTACAAATAAAAAATTATGGCTTTGCTTTCGAGCTAGCATTAAATAAAAAAAAATAAAAATATGAGCCACTGCATACCTAGAAAGTCATTATCTCTGCCATAAGAAGAGCACTCTGTAATAAAGTGGCAGAGAAATGATCGTACAATTTCATATTTGAATATCAAGTAATGAAAACACAAATCGATTAATATGGGTTTGAGGATGCTTAGATTGGTTTCGCCCATATGTTTGCCTGAGCACAATTACCTGTCATCCTAGCCAGGCTGATAAATTGGACTGGGAAACAAGAGAGTTTGTTACCTCCTCCAGTGTGGTGTCGGAGATCCCATAACTGATCACACCAAGGGCAGTCATCTCCAGGTCAAGCTCTTTGAGCAGCGGGACGAAGGAGCCATCGTGGGCGGCCGCGTAGGGCAAGATGTAGGTCACTTCCTGGCCAATGGACTCCAAGAGGACAGCCCCAGGTACGTGCTTCTGCAGCAGGAGGGTGATGGCACTCACTCCATATGGCTCTCCTGGTGGGGGAGTGGAGATACATGGGAAAATGAGGTTCTCAGCAGGCCCCATGAGGGAGGAAGACTGTGGCCAAACACTTATAGCGTCTCTGTCAATTTTCTCTAATCTGTTGCATAAACATTGTCAATTTCAAAAAAGAAGACCTTTCATAATTTATTGACACAAACCATTTGGGCGGTGCCTCCTAACAAGCTTTACAGGGCAATGATGGTAAAGAGAGTCCTTCTAAGTTATTATACATGATGAATGTAAAATTTGCATGACATTTATCATGGGAGGGGCTGCAGTAGAGGAGGAGGGGCTTTATGCATTTCATTTCTTGCAATCAAACTACTAAAAGTCAGATTTTCATTCTCAAAGAGGAAATAGATGTGCTTGGACAGTTTGATGATGTCATCTGGACAGGAAGTAAACAAAGTCCCAAGTGCTATTTCAGCCCATAACAGACGAGACAGCACAGACAAAACACAGTATGTTCATTACATGCTCCAGTGCGACACAATGCATACATTTGTCTACTAATCAGAACTTCATCTGTTCATCGTAGGCTGGCTGGTAATGAACTGGGCTCGCCACTACTTTTTGGTGTCCTTTCTTAATATGTTTCAGTGGAGCCAAAACAATTGCAGTGATTGATTGTAATAACTAGGCAGGCCGTATAGTCCATGCTGGTTGTGTCTCCTGAGACCAGAGAATAGATTTACCATCATCTATACTCAGTTGTAATCTTTCTGGACACTGTTCAGGAAAGCATATCCCAGGCTATTGATTTTAGCCTATCATAGATAATTACAGATGTTAAACTGGGCATGGACACTAACGTGTGCTGATGAAATTAATCAACACAAGTGTCTGAGCTGTTGCCAGGTCTCAGGGGGAAAAAAATAAAAGATGGAGGTTTCGAAAGGCCAAATGGTCACCTGCTGGGGCAGGACCAATCATACCTGAGAGGTTGGAGTTGTTCATGTCTCGACTCCTTGTACGCTCGTCTGCACTGTTGTCATGGGATGGGTTGTCCCACTGTCAGGAGGAAGGCAGAGATGCAATATCGCGATGGTCGCAAAAACCGATTACATGCAACTTGTTACCGTTTGCCCTTGTATTAGATTTCAGCTAAACATAATTATCTCCCCTCTCTCATGAGCCTGGCGGTCGAATGGCAGGACAGAGATAAATGGGGGTGATTGTTGAACCCGATTTATCCGAACGCGACAGACAAGTTGATTAAAGTGTCTACACAAAAAAAAAAAAAATCAAAATCACGTGGTACTTTCAGCAGTAACAAACAGTTCCCCGTTCTAAAGGAATATCTGATCTTTCCCTTAGAGAGATATTTTAGGAGGCCTTTTCTTCTTGTTGTTGTTACCACTTGCCACAAAAGCATTTATTGATTGGCAGATGTCACATGGTTACCTGCTCACAGCATATTGTGGTAAAAAATAAATAAATGAAAAGACTGATGTGGTGCTGGGATTTGCTGTGGCTGTATTTAATTACATCCATCTATTAATTACAATTAATGGCCCAATAAAACAATATGATAAACGACCCTGTTTGGCCACACAAATAACGTCGGTGCGATGTTTCGAGAGTGCAAGTTTTATCTCACAACAGCAATTTGATTAATAATTTACAAGTTTAAATTGTTTAAGAATTTTTACATAATGAAGCACGTACCTGAATTATTATTGTAAAAAAGCCGCAGTTGGCTGCCACGGAAGACCACCCACTCCCACCCCCCCAACAGTCGAGGCTGTTACCACACACCTCAGTGTGTTTTTGTTCCCAGAAGCAAGACGTGCGTCAGAAAAAGCAGGAAATGCCACACTCTGTATTTGCAGGTACTAGGTTAAAGCGTTCGAGCGTAAACACGGGCTCTCCTTGTAGACACCGCTTCCATCTGCTTTTCTTTCCTCCCCGCCAGAATCTTGTAAAAAGAGGCGCCAAATACGGGAAGGTCCACGATCCTGAAAGAAGCATCCTGCCATGTAGGCGGCACACGCAACTTGACGGCGGATTATTCCAGCTAATTAATTCTCCCGCCTGCCATTTGCTGGTACGAAGTACAATTAGGAGCAGGGTGCCCTGCGAGGTGCCAGATCAAAAACGTCTCTAATAACAACTGGCATCATACAGAGGCCAGGCCCCGCACTGGTGCAGTGACCCTCCGCTTTAAGACATTGAGATGTGCAGTGGCACAAACTCGTGTTCCTGCTGTTTATGATTCTCACTAATTCAAACTGCGAAATACAGGAATGTGTAGTGGGGAATAAGTTAACACACAGACAAACATGGAATTTCCCAGATGAACATCTAGGGAAGATACAGATACACATTAAGCCGCTTCACTTGTTTGATTGACACGTTAACTCCAAGCAACACCAGAGAACCAAACTATTACACAAATACACACACAAGACAGAGTCAACTCATTACACACACACACCCACACACACCCTCCACAGTCAACCCATTACACACACAAGGCAGAAACCCGACCCGTTAGCCATACACACCTCCACCACAGACTGAGCCCCTAACCGATCTCCGGGCCCATTTACCTCCACCTCCTGAGTCTTGGTGGACACATTCTTCTCTCCTGCCCTGACCAGCGTGAGGTAGTAGCCACTGCCAAAGCACTTCTTTAGAAAGAGAGAGGAGCCACAGCAGCAGAGCCGGCCGTGGGAGATAATGGCGATACGATCCCCAAGGATGTCGGCCTCATCCATGTGGTGTGTGGAGAGGACGACGGTGCGGCCTGGAGGGAGGCACGGTAACAGTAGGGTCAGGGGTCAACCAGGGATGCGGCTGATCACGCGGACGAGTCGGACATACACGCGACACGAACAGACTGATGCTGTGTTTAGAAGTGTGGAATATGAAATGGATATTTGGTCAGAAGTTCTGTCCCATTGATTACCACTAAGGTGCTCTGTCAGTCCTACTGTGACATTAAGGGTACTACACATGGTTCCGTGAAGGACTCCAAACAGATAAGGTGCTACCAGCCTCTAAACTGCTAATGAGGGAAACAAGGCATTAATTTGGTACTCTAACAGACAATGACATTACGAGCCAGCCCTCACTGATGAAATCCCCATCAAATTAACCTCTGCTCTTTCTGTACACGTCCGCCCAAATTTATGCTCATTTCCAATCACAGTTTTTATATCAGTTTCTTTTTATTCAAATAGTTTGATGTAGGAAGTCAGGAGGCTTGGTTCCAAGCACTGTGGACAACTGGGTGGAATACTGCCCTCGGAGTATCACGTTTTATTACCAGTGTACTAACAGCTGAGTATACAGCACCCTCCGCTATACTACTAGTTAATAGACACTACAGTTTATTACCCATTTATACAGCTTGCTATTAACATTTTAGTTGCTTATCTGACACTTTCCTTTCATGCTTTATAATTTTATCCATTATTTTACAGTCAGACATTTTAGTCTGGCAAGTTAAGCACCTCACTCAACCGTCTAACTAAAATCCCCAGCCTGGGAATCGAACCAGCAACATGCAGATTTGGTAATCTGCATCTTTAAGGGTGTTCTTATGTGCCATCCTGTACACAAGCAAGCAATGGTGCACAACCACTGCAATTTCAGCACACAGCTAGACTGCGTTCTTACTCACCCTGCTCCAGCTACCAAAGACAGAAGATTTATTTGTCTGTACGACTGATATGCCATGTTGTCACTGCCTCAAATCCTACATTCCTCACACAAGCACATCAGGAAATCAGCGATGGCAAAAGGGGTTGTTTGGGCATGCTCAGAAGCCCGATTGGATCTTACTCAGTGAATCACATGGGGGAAGTAAATGAGGCATCATTACAGTCAAACGGTTGCTTATTTTGCCAAAATAGGTCCTTGATGTCTCCATGTATATTCCATTGCCAGCCTGAAGAGTCTTGAAAAATGTGATGTCATGAAACACATTGTATATCATTAATCCAAGAACCCTACCACGAAAAGACGTGTAGGCACACCACAACATGTAGCCCACAGGTTTGACACAAAGGGATTCCATCACGCATCATGTTTATCTTACAACAACAACTGTTATTTATCAAACGTTCCGCTGGTATGTACTTGCGATGCATGTATAATTACTGTCTGAGGGGTTAGTCATTAGATGCAGCACTTGTTAATTAGAATAAACCAAAATAAAAGAAAAATAAACAAACAATTCAGTTCAATGTCTCCCTGTCTAGTGATGCCACTATCCAGTGGACTGAGATTTCCTCCCCAACAGCAGGATGAAAGCAGGCGTGAAGGAGATGGCATTTTCATTCAGCCATATAATCCTGCTGAAGTCAGCACAAGTTCACTGTCAACAGCTCCACTGACCCCCCGCCCCCCCATTGCCTTAGAAATGCACAAGAAATAATATCACCAGACCTTTTGTGAATTGGATTTTCACCAGAGTCCTGCTGTTGGACCCATTAACATGGTGTGGGGTGGGGGCGGCCCTTTTTCCAGACACATATCCAGCAGAGACATGTCCATCCGGCTGCTCGGCTCTCTTTCTTTGTCCATCTTTAAGCTGGATAAGAATGGCTGCTAAGTGAATTAAACATAAGAGCGATACGTCGCCAGTGGTTTTTATCTGGAAAATAGCAATATATATGGTGCAGGGCTGGAAAGGCTCTTGATTGCTCAGCGAGAGCCCAGGCCTCGGATCCTTAATTCTGGCCTCACGCATCGCTCTGCTCTGTAATTTGAAGTCCCCGTCCCTGTCTATTTTCATCGATCAATCACTGCAACGCAGCTGCTGCCAGAATCGGCCTCCTCAACAGTACAAACGCCACGCCAGACTCAGCCTCGCTCGCGTGTCCATCACCAATTATGTCATGACAATTTCTTTATACAGTAAGACAACAGCTGCCTATAAAAAAAAAAACGCAACATGGATTAAATATTTTCACTCAGGTCTTGGAGAGTGGTTATTCTTTTACATTTAACAACAAACATACATGGTTCTTATATTTCAATTTCACTTATTTTAACGGTCTGAAATTTCTGGTAAAGACATAGAATGGGATATTTCCTATATGGTTTACTTAAAGAAGCCATAACTGTTGGGAGAAGAAGTGGAAAATGACCAGCCACATGTGCATTCACTCAGCCACCATGACAATTTCTATGGAAACTAAGTGTTCAAATTACTTATGGGACAAATGAGGCTTCAAAACCCATGATGGGTGGAAATATCCTGAACAAAAAAAAAATCAATGCTGGCTATCACATGCTATTGATTGGTCGCATCAATGCTCCCACCCACCATGGGTTTTGAAGCTTCATTTAGCACCAGCATTGATTGATTAGTACAGGATACTCCCACCCACCATGTCTTTTGAAGCTTCATTTAGAACCAGCATTGACTGGTTATTTCAGGATACTCCCACCCACCACAGGTTTTGCGACCTCATTTGTCCAATCAATAGTTCAAATACTAAAGCTGTGAAGTGTTCAGCTTCTACTCATGCATCTCTTGCAAGATGTATCATACTAACACATCTAAAAAAAATGACCAATTTGTATGCATGAATGGGATATGCTCCTCTGCATTCAGTGCAATATTGAAAAGAAAAGACAAGAATATTCAGAAAGTCAAATGAAAATGGGGCAATGTTACGAAACTGACCACAGGCAATGACTGTGTCCACTTATGCAACGAGTGGCCTATTAAACTGTATCTTTTCAACAAAACATGAGCTCTGCTTAACAGCAGAATTTCAAGGTTTACTACTAGAAGATGGCTACTGCCATGGTGTTTACTGCAGTCCTGACATTTTAAACTGCTTCAGCGACATTCAGAAAGGGCCATTCTGAAGCTCCTTGCTCTTTGAGTACAAGAACTGTGAAGATAAGGCAGGCTGTTAGTGGCAGCATCTTCATAAATAATGAAGCAAAAGAGGAGTGAGACGAGTGCGGGGAAGGTTGCCTTGGCTGAACGATCAAGAATAACGTTATGAACTTGGAGATTAATCACAGCAGGATTTTCGTGTTTTTTTACCCTTCTGAGAAAGGTCAAGTCACAGAGGCTTTGAATAAAATTTCTCATCCCCATTACTGTTACAGTAACAGTTGATGCCACCTCCCCTCTGTAGCCATGTTGAACCATGTGTGGAGCTGCCCAAGCTCAGGCAGGGTCACGCAGAACCACAGACCCCGCCAAGCAGTACTTTCCCAAGGCCTCGTGTCCGTTGCGGGGGTGACTTGTGGGACTGTGTGGAGCTGGAGTGGATATTATACTGCTGAAAAACAACCAACAGAACTCCGAGGAAATGCGTGTCATGAAATGAATGCGGTCAGCGTTCCCCAAAATAGTTGAATTTGTTTACTGCTCACTTGAAATGCGATGAGCACCGTTTAGTATAGGTCAGCTGTGAGAATTACACTCCCCCTTGCAGCATTTATTAAAACTGAAATTTTTTTTTTTTTTTTTTTTTATCTGAATCATTGCCATCCTAGAAACAAAACAAGCTTCAGTTTTTCAAATACCACTGCAGCTACTAACCTGGGTTTTGAAGCCTCATTTGTCCCATCGCTAGTTTCTATAGACTCAAGTCAGCAAAGCTGACTGTTAGGCATTTATTGGTTAATGAAAGGATGCTAAAATCTGTGATTCTGAAGTACAAGCCATTTTCATGATTTTTTTTACAATGAAAAAATAAACAAGACAATACTAAAAAATTAGAACGATTTTTTGACCCTTTTTAGCACTAGTCCTATGAAGACAAACCCAGTGGCTTCTAATGAAAAATGAATTTATTCTCCAGGTGCACTTCCATTAACTGAAGAGAAACGTTAAAATGAAAAGCTTACTGCCAAAAACACAATTATAATTATCCACCTTGTCAAAGTTGTCGTTGACGTTTCTGCTCAGAAGAAATTCATACCCAAGCACGAAGCAGAATCATTTTCAGCCCTCATTTCAGTTACCTTCCCAGAGGTAAAATTAATTAAACAATAATGGGTGACAAAGGACTTGTGTATAACTGATAACTTTAGAGGGTGGTCAGGAATTTTTGATAAACCGTCATTTCTTGGAGTGTTTCTAAGGTGTAGACAGACTCAGTTTGACATGCAGTTCCTCAGGAAGACGTTTACTCAAGGTAAACCTTAGGACAGAGAGTGTCAAAAGCTAATGGTTGTTGGTTCAGAGAGAATGAAAGCCATGTACTGAACATTAACCACAGAGACACCTTTGAAAATATATCATAATAATGACCCGTGCTCATTCCTTGACAATGACACAAGAAAATCAAATCATGATCAACAAAGTGACAGACTGCACTTTCTGAAGATGAACTGATATGGCAAATGCCATCTAAAGAGACACCTCTATTGCTGGTGTCCAGACTTTTATATGACAAAGCGTTTCTCACGGTAAGCTTTGATGCAACGCTACATAAGAGATAAGATTGAAGAGATGTCTTTCTGTTCTGTGAACACACATTAAAAAGTATGACGGCCAATGGATGAAAATGCTCTTATAGCTGAATAATTAAAATGAGAGCGATGGGGAGGACAGTCACGCCTTTAAAAAGCCCCAGGATGACATTGACAAGGATACCAGCAGACTATTATAATGTACCTTTTTTGTACTTCAGCAGTAGTTCCCATATCCCCCTGCGAGCATAGGGGTCCACTCCTGCCGTGGGCTCGTCCAGGATGACAACGTCAGACCCTCCGACAAAAGCAATGGCCACTGACAGCTTCCGCTGCATGCCCCCTGGCAAAACAAACACCGTTCTGTAAGTCTGGCCTGACAATGCTAACATTGCACGTTTGGTTCACATCTGCACCGTGCCATACTACAACCAGACGCAAAAGCATTTAATGCTTAAATGGAAAAAAAAAAGAAACATATCAAGGTAGCAGCAGATATTCATGGTCATTTGTCAAAGAGAAACAGTGCAGGTTTAATACTCATGAGGGGTTCTTCTTTAGATATACTCATCCAAGCAGGGTCAAGGCTACAGTACCTTTGTGCTAATCGCAGGACACAGAGGACACTCTGGAAGGGATGTCAGAGTGGGATATTTATAGACACTAATATACCAGGCCACAGGTTTTTGGAAGAAGACAGAGAACATGCAAATTCAAGACAGAGCCACGGGTGAGAGTCGAACCCACAACCTGGGGTGTGTGAGACTGCAGTGCTTTAGTTAAATGAAGTGCTGTATAAAATGTAGAGGTTATAAAACAGGAAGCATTCAAAAGATGCATTATAAATGCATAATAAAGACTAAACATCATAATTTAAAAAAAAAAACAGCATGAGTTCGAGGGGATATGTCTGTTTCACAGATTCTGACGACATCATCCTAATCAACATGCATGACATGTAAAACAGTTGCAGTTTATAAGGCCGTCTAGCTGCAGGTGTCTGGCGGCACACACGCACCGGACAGTCCTAAGCCGTGTTGCTGGCGGGCCGTACGTCTCGCACATTACGCTCAGACATTGGGCCCCAGGGTATCGGCCATGTTTTCCTTACAAAAGATTAAATGCACAGCAAGGGGGCAGAGTGAAGGGTAATGTCGTGGGATAAAAAAAGCAAGAAAAAAAAAACCAGACAAGTCTGGTCAGATGAAAAGGGAAGCGGAGCCGGGGTGTGAGTGGTGCTCACCAGACAGGTTTTTGGCCAGGTCTTTTCGTTTGTGTGGCAGCCCGACATCTTTAATCATCTGCTCCATCTCAGCCGACACTTCGCTCGCTTTCCTCCCCTTGAGCCGGGCGTAGAAGTAAATGTGCTCTTCTACGGTTAGGCTGACAATTAAACACGAAATGTGAAAATGACTGGCTTAAGCAGAGCAACTGGCTCTGGGCCTAGTGGCCGGTGTCAAACACGGTAGGTTCTATGGTCTTTCATAGGGTACTTAACATTTGGGCTGACCTGAGGCAGGAAAAAATATAACCACACACTTATAGGCACTTTAATATATCATGAATCCTATATTTGGACAGAGAGCTTGAGTCAGTGAGTGCTGTAATTCACCTTCAACAACATCATGGCAGCATTTATACACAGCAGATAAACTATTACAGCATCTACTCGCTGAACAAATAAAAAAGTACTGCAACACAGCTAATTAATGAACAGATCACTGGTCATACAATGCACCAACTCGTTGGACAGGTAGCTTGCTGCCCATCACGGGTTTGGCTTGAGCGTTGGTTATGATATTTCTAGCATTCCTGAAAGCAGGTGGGATTTGTCCCTGCCTCCCCTACCTACATATAGCTACACCTATGTCACATCACATTTACTCATTGAACAGATCACTGACACTATAAATCACCTACTCATTGAACAGCACGTTGTGCTGAGGACACATTCCCAGGTGCTGCCGGATCGCATCCATATCCGTGCGAATGTCCTTCCCATTAATTAATGCTGTCCCCGACGTCGGTGCAAAAAGTCCCGTCAAAATTGACCTGAAATTGACAGAAAGACATGAGACAGGATCGTTATTGATGCACATAAATATAGGCATATACTGTATGTATAGACTTATACTGGTATACCCAAAAAGTAGAAGAAAAACCCTGGAGTAATCTTCCTGCTATCATCCTTGGCCACGTTGTGCTGCCTACAGCTTATCTGTAACTGAAGCACTCCAACAATATTTTGGACCTACTTTTAGCCTGATTGTGAGATGTCCAATCTGTACAGCTGGGGTTGCACTACAGAAAACGCCTGAGAGATGAGTGGTTTTAATCACATCGTTAGATAAATTTGCGTGAGATATCAAACCTGCCGGTGTTAGGGCTTAAGTCCCATGTAAATCAGCCTTTTTTGTCAGCTACATTACGATTATATCAGTCCCATCAGCAATGCCGGGGTGGTAATCAGGAGCGTCGGGAGAATTCCCACTGACTCGGTAACGTTTCAGGCTTATTACTGTGGCCTAACAATAGAGTGCCGCGCCATTTGGCAACCAAGTTTCAATGTTCAATAACTGAGGGGAGTAATGAGTGGCCCCTCCCCATGGTTTGCCTTGAATTGCCGTAAATTATATGGAACTCCTATGGAATTATCTGATACTTAGTTCAGCACTATAACATTTAAGGGAAAAGAACACAGTGACGGCAAACAGAGAACGGTGAAAGGTGGCACAGAGAAGGCAAGAACTAATCAGTGCTGCCACTCCTGCTTCACATGTTCTGTGTGTTGTTGGAGTGCTGGCGTTCAAGGATTCCTCGTGCCTGTGCCCCCATTGGTCTCTCCCTCATAGTTATGCTGCCATATATAGTCATGCCGGGGCCCTTGTTGTTTCTGTTTAATTTTT
>JAACJT020000013.1:9185254-9210716 GCA_009936485.2 Gymnarchus niloticus | reverse complement strand
TACTCTCTGGGGACTGTGGGCCCGGGACTATGTAAAGCGCTTTGTGACTGCGCTCCGTGTTAAAAGCGCTATATAAAAAAAATTGAATTGAATTGAATTAAAAAGAAGAAAGAATTAAGGGAGGATGCAGAAAGATTTTAAATTTTAAAGTTAAAAAAATTCTGAGCTTGGATTGGAATTCCAGCAGGTGAGCCTCGTAACATTGCTGACATTGGGATCTTGGAAATTCGCTAACATTAGCTGCCAGCATGTAATTGTCATGATTAGCATGATTAGCATTTCAGATTTTGTGTAAAATGTTCCCCAGTTTTCATTTTATCGTTAGCTGACCAGCTTAGGTATCACATTACAGTAATGAAATGGGAGGCAGCAATGAAGAAAATACCCAGACTTTAGAAAAGACAACACGTATGCAAACTACACAATGCAATATGTGTAGAGATTGATAGTACGCAGGTTTTACAGGCCATATTACAGAAAATACTGCAACATGTGGAGAAGTATATTAAAAGATGCATTATATGTAGGCCGTCTTATTGAAGGTATAATAATAATAATAATAATCATCAATCGTTCTCCAACAAGCCAAGTAATGCTATGTAACTATGTATTTTTAGTTATGTAGCTGTATTGTTGAGCATGTCTGTTCATATGTCATTGGAAACAGACATAAAGTCGACTCAATAGGCAAAGAGGGAGAAGCTTCAGCATCAGAGACTGCAACAGTAGAGAAGGAAAGGCAAGCAGTGGCTCAGATATAGATGAAGAGAAGGTAGAGAAGACAACTACAAGCTTTGATTATCTTACGCAGACCGGTGACTTACTCTGACGACTGCCTCGTGCCTTAGGGAAGGACACTCTTTATTTGCTAGATTTTCCTCTGGTTACAGTGATACAGGCAGTTTCCACTAGTGATACTGTTACTGTTTTCAGAAAACTGAATGAATTTTCAGTTGATATCTCAAATGTGTCACAGTTTGTTTTTGTTGGTGTGGAGGCATGGCACCTGTATTAAATACAGCGTTTTGTTGTTCATGCTAAAGCACTCCCTGTCCCTTCCCCTGAACTGGGATTGGCTTGTCTGCATAATGTGACTCCTAAGCTGAAATTGGACCCCACTCTGGAACTGCCAATTAGCCTACACACTTGGGTTGCACTGTAAACGCATATATTTGAGTATATATACATTTGAGAATACACAATTTGGATCAGCCTATTCTTGAAATGAACATGGTTCCATGCTGGGAGAGGTGAAGTGCCTTATTTTCAGGTCAGGTAACAGCCTGTAGTATCTTAACACATATCAGTGCAGCAGCCAATGGCCTGTGCCACCCTGAAGGTAACGGCCTGGACCATCTTTAACCCCCTGTTGCAGCCTTTTGCTAAAGATGGCTCTTCTGGGTGTTGATATGACTTCCTATACTCAGCTGTAGCAAACAGTGTAGTCGCCACAAAAGAGCATGCCTCATTATTTGGCGATCATCTCAAGTACTCGCGTACATTCATGAAATTCCTCTCCTTTCATTCAGTCAATGGACTTCACTTTCACTACATAATGAGTAGTTTTTCACACTGATTGCCAAACAGGTCTAAAATAATTTACCTGCTCCTCTCTCTGATGTATTGTATTGCATTCCAAAAAAGGTGGCAAAAATGACCAAATAGAAATATGATTATTTGAGATAATTAGACAGAGATAATCATCTGCTCCATGTAAACACCTGTTAGCAGTTTACTTTTCAGGCTTTCAACAAACTGTAAACCTGTTCTCAAATGAATAGCTCAAAATGTAAATACATTTAAAATGCAAAAATAATATGTAAGGGAAAACAATACAGATTTATTAATTTTATTACATTGACGTGTGACTAAACAGATGTTTAATCGCTCAGCCTCATTTCAGATTTTTAGAAACTATATTGCTCTGATTCAGAGTCCATTACTTCAGATTTTAAGCAGATTGTAGGATGTTTAGAGCTTCTTTCTCTTTTTTAACTGGACTCGTCTTCCAAGTCAGTATAACCCTGAATTCCATTCAGAAAACAAGAAGCTGCTTCCCTGATTAAAATTGCAGACACACTCACTCCCGACTTACATGGTGGTTGTTTTCCCGGCTCCGTTATGTCCGAGGAATGAAGTTATCTGGTCCTCATAAAAGTCCATACTGAGCCCATCTACCGCCAGCTTCTTTCCAGTTTTATAGACTTTCACGAGGTTTCGGATAGAGACTCCAACTTTCAGAGTTGAGGGTGGCTTTTCCAGATAAGCTAGGACACAGGCATAGAGGAGTTTTGCCAATGAATTCTTACATTTATGTACACAGGCATGCCTTAGTGTTAAATAAACACACATGCATAGTATAAGCAGCATTATTTGATGTGGAAAGGGACATCTGAAATATAGCTCTCTTTCAGTTTTTCGTTGCATTTTCCACACATCAAAACCATATCATCTTTTAATTAGCCTTGCAAAAGAATAACCATTCAGCTAACATCATGAGATACTAGATGGGTAAAACGCTGAAAGTCAAGCTGCATAATTATGATATTCTAGAGCACTTTATGTTTCTGTACTACATGTTTTTTGCAGGCAATAGTCTGTGCTGAAATTTTTTTCACAGAAGATTAAACTTCAACAGTGCTCCATTTGGATGCAGTAATGTCACAGAAGGCTAAATTTTACCAGCCGCAACCCAGAATATACACTTTTTAATGTCATGTTTTGGATTTATATCAAGCATCAAGCTTCAATCATATTTCAATATGTTAGGTCATGTGATTTTTTTTCCCTGGTTTGAAAATACGCTGATTTTAGAATAAAAAACAGCCATACCCTGTAAAACGTTACAAAGGCTTAATTGAACATTTTCAAATCTCAGGTATGTTTGAGATCATACTCAATCATTTTTCCCCAAAATTCTCTCTTGTGTTTAATGCTATTTCTTTTTCATGGTCTCTTCTTTCTGTTACGTTTATGCTGTGAAATTTCATTGCAGAATTTTATCAAATTCCCATTCATAGCTTCATCTCACTCTGTGTCGACTTCATTTCCAACTGGTCAGCGTGACAGAAAATTCAAGGTACCCTACTTTCGGACTCAACTGAGTGCATGGCTGAACATAAAAAAATAAAAAGAGCAATCAACCGTCAGCCATTCACTAACTAAACTGTTTCCCCTTTGCATTTTAAAGGGACTCCACAAATAAGCAAGGATGACACATTAATTAACCATAGCCATTAGGGTTTGGTTTATTAAGCAATGGAAATGAGCTGTGAAAAGTGCCGACCGTTAATCATGCATCTGCATGCCATCCTCACAGAGAAGGCACGACACTCTACGTACCACTGGAATGTTCCAGGTCCTTTGGCAGATCTGGGTCAGCGTCAATATCTGACGATGTCCCGCACCAGTAAGACGAAGTGAAGGGGAAATACCAAGGCTTGGGTATTCCATACTGGCCTGTGAAGAAACCAAGTGTACACAATCTTAAGGAAGTGGTTGTTGCTGCAGACTCTGTGCTTTGAACAGGTTGAAGCCTCTCTGGAAGCCAGTTGGGAAATCAGTAGCACTCAGGTGCTACTGCTTCAATTGCCTTCCCTTATAATGTCACAGGCAGTAGGTTGCAGTTAATTAAAGGGGCTGTTTAGGTCAAGAATAGACAACATTCAACAAATTAAAGAATGCATTGATCCATTACTCTCAATCAAATTCAGTGAATATATTGATTGAAATGTAGATATAGAATCAATTGTGAACGTAAACGCTTAACTATGGGTTGAAATCAAGCTACTGATTTCTATGGCCTCCAGTTTCCAGAACTGAACTACAAAGTCTTTTTTTGCCCCATTTTAATTGCACAACCTTGTCCCAAATAGCGCAAGGAAATGCCAAGCGTCGATGCGGCAGATGGTGGGCCCGTATCCAGCTGACTGAAACACCAGCCCTCATCTGTTTGCTGCTGCCACCCCATATCTTCACTGAAGTCCTACGCATTGCTCCTGCCTCGCTATTAAAGCTTCAGATTTCTGCTGCAATGTGACCTTAATTAATTAGGCTGGTCTTTTGGAGTTTGAGCTTTCACTTCCTTTAATGTTGGTTAGTCAGATTGAAGCGAAACTGATGGAATCTGTATGCGTGTAGCAGGAGCATATACCTGGGAAGACATTCTCGATGTACCAGGTGAGCACCCAGTAGATGAGAGAATCAATGAGCATCATGATGATGGAAAGCAGAAAGCTGTAGCGTTCGTCCTCCTCTGGACTCTTCCCAATGTTGCTCCACTGAATGCCGAATCCCTGCTCCTCGTAGCGCGAGAGGTTCTCGCAGCCAAAGCCGAAGGCCACGCTGGACAGGAAACTCTGTGCAAGTGGCAGACCATATTTGGCTGGACTCCAGTTTGACACTAATGAAGAACAGTGCCTTGAGAATAACCATGTCTTTAAGAAGACAACTTACACCATTTTGTTTAGGACCTGAAGACTCAGGAAAAGTAAAAAGTCAACAGTATGTCAGAAAGGATGACATTGACAATATTAAAACTTATAATCCATCTCAGATAACCCTGCTCACAGGTGAGGCCAGGGCTTTACCTCACTCATTTTGTGCTTCGCAAGGACAACTCCTCTCACAGGACTTCTAAAACTGATGCCAAATATCCGATACAAACAGAATTTATCTGTCAGCTGAGGAAGCTCAGCGGGTGTGGGCTGGATTGGTCTTTGACCCCTACTCGGTGTGCTGGCTGAACAGCAAAGTGTTTGTTCTGACACAGCCCATCTGAGATGACAAGATGACAGTTATGTCATCCGATTGCTGTCACAGGTGTGAGACCGACGAGCTGTTGAGTTTGAAAAGCAACTTTTTCATCCCTTAAAGTACAATATAAAAATGTTGCACGTATACAACCCAGGAATACTGAATAATATTTTCTATGTCCCTTTAGATCTAAACACATTTTTTTACGCTACAGACATGATAAACTAGACGTCATTTCAGCTGGAGGCACATTGATCAAGCAAATGAGTGCAGGGTCCCGTTCATCTACCATGGGAAACGGCACCGGGTCGCAATGTCAAAAGTTCCCAGAAAAGTCATTTCCAACAGAGATGAGCACCAGAAGATGCTGGTATACTGGACAATACTCGTACTGGACAACGTGAACAGAAACCCACTGCATCCACTAAAGTGGGCAATGATGTACAAAATGTTAAAGCTTACCAATAATATATCCAATGTATAGCATTAAGAAGGAAGGTACAGTTGTATGGACATTGTAGATGACTAGAAGTGTCCTCTGTCCTCACTAATCACTACTTTTGACAAATAATGCAGGAAATTTAAACTTTATTCTTTTTAATCAGGTGAATGGAAACCTACCACCACGATCTTGACCCGGAAGCTCATGACGTCTCGCCAGGCATAGCACAGGATGTGGGGGAGATAGAGAACAAAGTAGATGAGTCCACCGCAGGCGGCTGCCAGGTTGGCCTTGGAGAAGAACACGCTGATGAAGAAGCACTCCATGACAGTGGTGAAGCAGAAGGTCAGCAGGAACACAAAGATGACTGAAGGGTCGCTGTACTGTAGGACCTTCCCGTACTGCCAAACAGATACAAGAACTGGTTCTAAATAAGGCGACAACTAGCCAAGGATCACTGCTATTCATTGGGGGATGAGTCAACCAAAAACATGCATGTGATGATCCACACATAAAAAGGGAAGATTTAATTGAAAAAAAGGTATCCTCAAAGGCTCATGCAGTAGAACCAAACCACATGAGTGCAAGATTTTGATTGATATTATTTGCTTTTGATTGTATTTTGCACATGGATTGAACGGTGGACTGGTGACATGCTGACTGATCATTTGGCGCTGCTAAATACACCGGATTTGACACTGCCATAAACGCATGATCTAATGCACTGTCCAATCAGACAAGCTCATTTTAGGACTACACTTTGGTCCCAAGGCTATGGCCATGAATGTATTGCCACTGTCACATAGTAGTCTGCCAGTCCTCCTGCTCAGTGCCATGGCTGAATCAGAATGAATTAGGGTGTAATCACCTTAAGAATGAGGGTCAGCAGAAGGGCGCTGACGCTCAGCGGGAGAATGCTGCTGATGAACCAGCTCAGCCAGTAGGTGGTGTGTTCTAGACCCATCATCTTAATTGTCTCCTTCAGCCGTGCCTCCTTCTCCTGCACCACTTCCTTCACCATTATGGCCACTGAGTAGATCCAGGCCAGAGTCATGTATAGGGGCAGGGAGCGAGACAGGGAGCGGAGGAACCTGAGAGCCAAGAAAGCCACCCAATCTATGACTCCTGAGTCACGTGGCCAGTGATTGTGGGTTACAGTGATATGTCTGGAACATTCTATTTGTCTGCTCCTATTAACAATGGAGTTCTTCCGAATGAGTCCATGCACAAACATGGCCATTTAATAGTTAAATCCTACAGGACAATTCAGGCCTGTAGGCTGTTTTTATGCCATTGAATGAATTCATTACAATGATATGCAGAAACATAGCCTGTGACAATTCTGAGCAATTGTACCATAATTATAATATGCTGATTGTAATAAATAGTGTAACAAATCAATATAATGAATGGCACTTCTGCAGGTTTGTTGTATTTACAACTTTAATAAGAAGAAATGCAACCTGTTTTTGTATCGAAAAAAGCCAAACTAGAAAATGAATAATTGTTAGCTTGTTCTGTGCCTTTAAATGAAAGGGTGCTGATATTAAGTAATTATGCTATACATGAGTATCCACAGTCATTGGTCATACACAGATGTCTTTCCACTTCAAGTGAATATGTGGAATAATTAAGTGGAATATTTCAGAAATTACATGGTTTTGTTATACTTATTTAAAAAGTTGAGCTCATTTTTCACTGAATTTATTTGCAAATTAACTGTATGGCAGAACTTGGTACCCAATTTGTATATTAATTATAATTACATATAATAAATTAAGATAAATACTGATGTAAATGTTTTTGCATTTTTTTGTCAAAAAAAAACTGACTAATCTCTTCAAGAGTAAATAAAACCTCAAAACAGAGTTACATGATGCATTAACTTGCAAATGTACCTATTCTTATTGTACACAAAAAAATATGAAAAATTAACTAAAGTGTGTGTTATTGTTTAGCTTGAAAAAAAAACATCCTCCATTTTGGAGTTGATCTACATCCATTATTTGTAATTCATATGGAATACTGGCATCTTTAAATCCATTTCTTCTAATTAACATGAAATAATTGAAATATTATACTCTACAATGTAATTTGATTACTGGTTTGATTGGTTGCATTGAACAGAGAAAGCATCAACAGGAATACATCAGAGCAGACGTCTTGATCACAGCGAGGAGCAGGACTGTACTACATGGTTTAAAAGACCCAAACATTCACACGAAGAAACGACGACTGGAAAGACATGCAGAGCAAGATTTTCGTTGAACAGTGCAACTGACGGTTTACTATGCATATGCCAATATACTCGCTTGACAAATAAAATAGTGAACACACTAGATAATGTGGGAGACAAAGCTTTAAACTCAATAGGGAAAATTTCTTTAAATGCCACTCAGTGACAAGTACGAAATACGGGTCAAAACTGTATTTCGATCACTCTCAAAAGAAAGGAGATTTCCTTTTGCTTATTATGTTTCCCTCAAAGTTCTGCTACCGTAAAATACATTTTAATCTCCATTGATTGAATATGACTTGATGTCACTTCAAATAATTTCATCATACTTTAAATGTGAAATCTTTAACATTCAGCTGATTGTCATGTTAGAAAATGACAATCAATAACAAGAGTCCAGGAAGCAAATGAGACATACAATAGTAACGAAAGATTAAAAAAAAAAAAAAAAGAGCCCAGGTTAAGCGTCATTTTTCCAAATTTCCTCAGATACTCAATCAATCAGCAGTTATAATCAGACCAATTTGAGCTTCAGTCACTTTCCCGGTTTCCTTGATCATAGTTTTCATTTGGATTTGCCTTCATAGTCATTGCTGAGTTAGCTGAACGCTAGGTCATCAAACCACAAAAGCCCCTAAGACAAAGCAACTTAAAATGAACCCGAAGATTTATTGCTGCTGTCTCCGTATCGTAATGCTGTCATATGCTTTATAACTAGATAACAAAAACCTTAATTACCACTAGCCCTTTGAAAGTAGGGTTTGGCTTCTGGTACTTTTGTTATGTTTCAGACATGCTGTTGTAGTGCTTTGTGGTGTGATGATCGTTCAGCTCCTTGACTATCCAGGTGCGTCACCACTGACCTTCACTAGGACACTTAGGAGTGCACATGGCACAGCAAGCAGCACCATGCTCTCGATGAACCAGGCACCCCAGAGGGCGCCGTTGCGCACTCCCACTGCGCGAAGCACCTCCTTGAGCCGTAGCTCCTTCTCCAGCACCAAGCTCTTGATGTTCAGACACACTGTGTACATGAAGGCCAGCACCAGGAACATGGGCAGGATGCTCCCAATGCTGGAGATGAAGCTAGCAATGGGAAAGGTCACATTCTCAAGGTTTGTGCCGGCAACCAGAGGAATACGGTAATGCAGGAGGTGCCATAATGTTTGGTATCACTAGAGCTTCCTTAATGCTGACATATGTGATGTGTTTGAGTGCGTGTGCGTGTGTATGTGTATATTTCTGCCTGCAGTAAGCTCTTGAGCAGTCTTGACCAGAGAAAGTGACCTTGTACAAAAATAAACATATCAAAAAAGGCAGAATTAACAAAAATCTATAACTTCAGAGAAAACCCATCATTTTTATGTTAAACATTTAGCACAGAAAGAATTTCTGGCAACCTTCCATATGCCCAAAACATGCTTTACCAATTGTGGTTTACAGTAAATAGATCACATGGTACAATATGGGATATGTACATTAGCTATTTTTTAAATTTTATTAAATTTAATCATAATTTCAAGCTGCAAGCAGCTTTCCCCTCTTTTCAAAGACTCAAACCTGAAGCTGTCCATTCCCAAGTCCTTTTTAAAAGCACCACCTTACTAGCCAGCTATACTACTCCGTAGATACATGTTTGTAACAGTAAAGTACCCAGAATCACACTCATCACAGTTCAGGTATTCTACTGGGGGAAGTGTCATTTTTACGATGACACGTTTCCTGTTAAATGAGTCATGTTACTGCTTCCATCCATTGTGAATGATCATCGTTCCCATCCCATCTAAGCCCCCAGGGATAGCCCCTGATACCATTCCTCACAGCCAATTCAGACTGCAATGCGGAAATGACCCATGGAGTTATGTTAAATTAAGGACATAAAAGAAAGTCATGGAGTTGACACAGCATAATTTGCTGTTGTCAGTACTGCTCGTATGCCATTGGCCATGTTGCAATAAAAACAGCAAAGCATTATGGGATATCATGGGAAAGTTTTACACCTCAGAGCTGCTGTAAAATGAGTGGATGAGCATTATCAAAAGCCATTCCACTTTTATGATCATGAGACAGATAATGCATCATTTTATGCTGCCAATGTATGAAGAGACACTAATAAACAGGCTTCATAAAGTCAACAAAATATAATACAAAATTCATTGGAAGTGCTCCCCCTGTCCCAGTATCTGAAGAATGACAAATATGAACCTTAAATCTGACATATCAGTTATACTAAAAGACTCTAAAACAAATGGATTTCCAATAAATAAAAACAATCACAGAAAGGGATAGAGGTTAAACAAATATACACAAAGTATGACCACAACGGGAGACACTATAACGGCCACAAAACAGACAGAAAAACAAGCTGCATAGAGACATCACAGATGTTATCTATAGGGATGGGACAAATGAGAACCAGTGGAGGGTGGGAGTATCCTGAACTAACCAATCGATGCTGGTGCTAAATGAGGCTTCAAAAACCATTGTGGGTTGTTTAACACAAAGAGGGCCTTGAAGCCTCATTTTTCCCATCACTAATATTGACCATGATAAGTTACCAGAAATGAAGTTACATGAAATGAAGAGAGTAACCACAGAAAGACACCAGACAGAGAACTCAGAAATGAGACTTGAAAGCCCCGGGTGATTCTTAAGCAGATTCATTTTGCGAGCCTCCCTCATATTCCTTCCCTGTTACACCATGCTACTCACTAACCATTAACATACTAGTTTAAAAAGCCTAAGCTTAACATTGAATACTTAGCATGACAACACTCACCAAACTAGCTTCATTCCTTATGCTTGACTGAAAAAATAGCCATGTTTGGCAAATCTGGTGCACCGGTGGACTCCTGCATGGAATTCTTTGCGAGCACAGGCACAGCGATAGACCTGTCACTCCCCCCGGGGGACAAAACACTTTTAAGCTCCATAATATTACAGGTCCATGCCACCCGCTAATTGTGAATTAGAAGACAGCCTGGAAAGGCACTTTTGTCCCATTTAGCAGATGGATGGAGCCCTTTACAAAGATCTCACCTGCCCATAATGTTTATCACCATGTGTCAAGGACGACAACAGCAGGTGGAAGGGTTAAGGTGGTAATCTCACATATATATAGTGCATTGTCTCCATATGTTACCACCACCCACTAGAGCCTGGCCACTCAGACCATAACACCGGACGGCATAGTTCAGCCATTCTGATGCGCATAAACGGAGTCCGATGTGCTGTCGATGGACTTGGTGGGTGGGGGCAGCGGGTCTCCGAGCAAGAAGCTACAGCTGACAGTGGACCTTCTGTTAGCTGCCCTGATGAGCCTTGATGGGACCCGCAGAAAAGACAGACGGACGTGTGTCACCACCATGAAAGGTAACCTCACTGTGATGGGGTTATTCACAGCCCCGGGCAGGCAGCAGTGAGGCCGGTGACATCACTGAAGACTCAGGTGCTTTATGCTGACTAGGGGCTTGACGGGTATCCAAGAGCTGACACCCCCCCCCCCCCACGAGGAGAGTCCTCTGAGTAGTTAACCGGATTGACGTCACCCTGATACACTGTTACTGGGGATCCAAACATGAGTCTCTTTGTTTGCTTAACTGCTAGGAAATTCTGTACTTCCTGTAACAGGGTTTTCCAACACCAAACCAGTCCGAGAATAGAAGGTCATGTTGATTTTAATTATGGATCCTTACTATCTGTACTGGCTAAAATAAGAGGTAATAGTAGCTCACTCATTTCATGATGGCTGAACAGTGTAAGTCTACTGCATTTATTTTTATTATTATAAATGTTTGTTATAATAATGTTTAGTCAGATGTTACAAATGTTTGGTCATCTTATTAAGTGAGACTGTAGGCAAAGTCCATGTCTGACATGGAGAGCCTCGGCACAATATGGGGTGAATGAAGACATTTTTTAATCTGAATCTAGGAGATCTAGTCATTTAACGTGCAGCTTGTGAAATATTTAAATTACATATCACATCATTTCCATTGTATACCATCTGCAGAGCACATATTTGCAGTTAATGACATAGTCTGAGGCAATTCAGAATGAACTGACGGGGTTTAAATGGTTCTTTCCAGCATTTAGATACATTTAGCACCTGATTAAATCTAAAAAAAGAAAAACATCAAATTGAACACACAATAGTATGGTAATTATTCCACAAACCCTTTATAATTACATTTCAAGCAGAAATAGCAAGGATGCAAGCACAAAGCTGTCATCATCGATACTGCAAATCAAAAGTAATTGCAAACGTACTTCAGAAATGAGCTTAGTAAGTAATTATCCCTCTGTGAGTTAGATATTTATATTTTTTTTTTCACCAGGAGGAAGTAATTCTGGTGATTTTTACCATATTTGACATACTGTAAATTAGCCAAATTCCCAGACATTAATATGCCATATTGTCTGCCGTCTAAAGCTTTTGTGTCGTGCATTCATAGCCTTACGTATCATTAATAACCTTGAATATGATTTGCAACTTACTAAATTTCATTCGTTCCTCTGTTTTCAGTGAGATTTTAAGTATATCTCAGGAGCATTCATGCATACGCACGCACACACAGACACACACGCACACACAAACAATAAGGACAATTAACATTCACCATTTTCCCAGATTCAGACTCTGAAATGGACCTGTTTAAACACAGGGGAAAAGATGAGAACATTCAAAAACTGAGTTCAAAGCACTGAAGATGTGAAACAAAAAAATGTACAACTCAGAAACTTTCCCACCTCACTTTTTCAAAAGATGAAGAATTCAAATTGGCTGGAAATGTTAGACAAATTAGGCTAAGATCTCACTTTCAAACTCTGGCAAATCTATTTAAAATGGTAAAACCTCATATTAATGCAGGATAAGTAAAACACACATTACTGTGTTTAGTAACAAAAGTCTAATAAAATAAACCTGACAGTATTGTCAGACCATCCAGATGAAATTTATCTATTTAAAACAATTTCTACATATAAACGATATTCGTGGTCTTAGGATGGAATTTGCATACCCAACAAAAGTCTGAATTTCCACAATGCTTGTTTTTCATAAGAGAACCTTCTTCTTACTATTAAAGAATAACATTTGGTTTGTTATTCAGTTTGTTTTCTTTCATGGTCAAGGTTGACTTAGGCTGTTCTGGACGAATCTAATTTTATCACCTGTCAGGTAATTAGGAACTACAATTTTGAATTATGCCGATATTCAAAATTTGGTTAATACAATTAATTCTCAAAGAGGTTTTGAAATTACTCACGGGTCTTTGACTTAGAATAACCAGTTTATTAAAGCATTTATTAAAACAAGTCATGCCCTTGTATGGACTGGCATCCCACTCAGGGTGGACTCCAGCATTATGCCCTGTGATAGACTGGCATCCCATCCAGGGTGTACTTCAGCTTTATCCCCAGTGAATCGGCTGTGCCACCCCCCCAGGATCCTGATAAGTTAAAAGATGGATGCATGGGAGGATGAATGGACAGATGGATGAATAAACAAGTAATATAAACAAAAATATGCAATTTTATACCAGAATGATCAATAAAAATGAAAGGCATGTATGCTTCGATGTTCATGGGCTGTTAAAGGTGACCATTCATGAAAAATATGGTTCAAAAAGGGCCTTCATATACACTGTCCAAAGCAGACACACAACAGTCAAATGTACTGTGTAAAGATGTGACACATGCTTCAAACCAGAGGCTGGTAACTGGTCTGAAGTGTTTGCTGGTGTGGCTAAGAATGTTATCTGGATAACATAATGACTATATGTCAGTCAGAGAATGTTTAGCTGCGTTATAAGAAAAGTAATGATGATAAAATAGGTTTTTAAAAGATACTGAAAACTGGCTCTTGGTGGGAAAGGCATCATGATTGTTAATGATGTTTGACATAAATATTGTCAGGAGATTTAGATGCTGTCTGTAGACTAATTTTCAGTTTGGCTGAAGGATATAACTCTATTGTACTTTTTTAAAAAAATGGTCTTCAAATCAAGCTATATTTCAGGCAGAGATTCCAAAAAACATCTAAAATTGTGTATATTTTCACACTGGGGAACATCAAACTCTACAGCATTGATTTGTAATAGAAAATGCCCATAATCTCTGTTAAACATCCATCGGAGTCTGTTAGATGCCCATTCCACTCAGTTCGATGCCCTTCAACTCTGTCAGAAACTCATTCCACTCTGCCGGGCGCCCATCAACGCTGTTGGATGCCACGGTTTTTTGTGCACCAGTCACATGGGTGGGTGGGAGGCTCAAGATGAAAACACTTCAGATAAACAAAAAGATTCTATTAATAAAGAAGACTGAACATGAAACAGGCCAGGCACCTCCTCCACCAAGGAGTGGACCACAGCAGATCACTTTATATTATCTTACATGCTTGAAGTTCGTCCATAGGCTCTCTGAAATGCCCCCAGCCAGCCTGCCCTTCATCTTTAGCAGTATAATTTGCTCAACTGGGGGAGCTGGGATTCATCCGTTGAGCTGTCTGTGGGCTCAGGACTGGTGATCAATTGCCATGGAAATAGGAAATGACCAAACCATGGCTCTGTTCTGTGTGTAGGCATCTTTCCAGCTTGTAAGACTTGCGCTGTTAAAAATGGTAGCAGAACAGCCATAGTTTCTTGCTAAATCGAGCTCGCCATTTCAATTGTGCAACAACGAAGCAGCACAGACTGCTCCTCACCTGTGGGTCTGAGCATCTAACAAGCTTTCAGGTCTGCTATGAAAAACACAACATGTTTGGGATGGGGAGGGGAGGAGAGAGCTGCAGAACACATCACTCTGCTCTTTTGGATGCTAGGGATGGCGTCTGGCCCTTGTTGGCTGAGTCTGGCTGATCTCCTGCATTTCCTTGACGAGTGATCAATTCTACAGATGACTCAGATAATTTGGGCCAGGTGAACCTCAAGAGAATGATTGCCTTGTTAGGGTTCAAGGGGCGTTAGAGTACTCACGAAGAAGGCTCCTCTGCTGCTGTAGTGTGTTGAGTATTTTGTTTGTTGTATTTCAAGGTCTTGGTTTTTTCTACCATCTAATATTTGTTTTTATTGAAGGGGCTCCATCCCTATGTTTGTTTTTGGTATTTTCACTAATAAAACCTTTTATTTGAACAGGGCAGTCCCAATACCACTGCTCCATAACTGCAGCCCAAGGTAAAATTGCTCGGAATCAAAAATGGTCATTTAATGAACACAATGCAACCTTTAATTTGAAAAAAAAAAAAAAAAAGTCTGAAAATAAAGCATGGTTGTCTGAAGTTAAGTCTTCTTATGTAGAAAATTGACTGGGGTATGAAAAATCATAAAGACAGACAATGCAGAAAAATGTAATCAGCACTTGCCCCAGTCACATCATAATTGATGTATCTTGGATATTTAAGAAATGGGCTTTGATGGTTCACGGCCAAAATAAAATCTATGATTGTGAAGGAGAAACAGTTTTGATTTATTTTAGTCATTTTTTTGTCCCCACGATTGATAGACGAGGCTGCATTTAGGTTAATAAATGACCTTAGGTTCTTTGGCACCTATACATTACCTACAGCTTACTTTCGGCAATGACTTATGATCATCTGTCCAGAGCAATTTACGTGTGTATGTTTGTATGCCTCTGCCTGCTTGAGGAAGGGGAAAAACAGCGAGTGAGAGAGCTAGAAATGGCTAAAAGTGTCATTGTTTTGCAAATTAATATCGGCCCTACTGAAGCAATTAGAAGGCTTTGGGCAGGGTGACCCCCAAAAGGCCAGCTCAGAACCAGGTGGTTCCTGAGAATACCAGCCAGATAAATTTATAACAAAAGTCCAAAATGTAGGGCTTACTGCTATCTCGGCCAACACACAAACAACTCATATGTTCTACAGTTATTTCTTAAATAAATGAAATGTGTCAAAAAGTGAAAAATAGTTCTGGTTAATTAATTGCTATTGAAAAACTGCTGTAAATACTTTGTATTCATATTATTCTAAAGACTTCATACCTAACTTAATACCGAAACTCTGTACACATTTTTCCGTTTAATTTCGAATGTATACACTTCTGTCGTATGTTTATGAGCAAAGGCATGCGGTCCATTCAACTGAAAACAATGCCTTTTGCTTCTCCTTTGTCCTTGTGTAGAGATAAAATTTTAATGAGTAATTCTTTAACACCATCCAGAAAAGGTACTTTAAAGTCAGAGCAGGCCCTCCCACAGCGGGGGCAACTGTGCTGATAAGCCGGACGTCTGAATTCACAATGTTGATGTTTCTCCTGACACGATCTGGCACAAAATCTTATTACAAGAGACCCCCTCCCAATATCATCCCTCAAAATCTACGTCGCCAATCCTCCGCTTAATTATTTATGAAAGAAATTACAGTTTTTCGGAGTACTAATAATTTAGAACGAGGCTCACATCGAGCGGAATAAATACGTTGAAAATGAGAGGCGTTGTTCCTTCCACGGATTCTTTTTCCCATGTGTGTTACTTTGGTTTGTTAATAAATAGCTGAAGAAAAAACAGTGAGACACTTCAGTCATTAATAGTAGAAAGCTTTGTGCACATTGTACACTGCACAAATGTGTGGCTACCTAGTGTAGACTGAATTAGGCATTCTGGAAGCTTTATTACAGTCCATCTGCACTCAGGACTGAAATGAAAACTTTGGTAAGCAGATGTCCCAAAGGTTCACATTAGGTGAACTTTGTTTCAGACAGCAAACCCACCCTTGATATGAAAGGTAACAGCTGTGATTATGGCCTTAACAGTTATGGTGAAAAGGGTGTGTATGCCAACACCAAGTATCCATCCAGTTTTATGGATATCTGCTCCTTGGGAGGGTTTTTTGGTGCTGTTTGGTAAGTTGTTGTTTAAAACATTAAAAGATACAATCTCTCAATCGAAATTCCGAACACCCGTGTGTCCTACAACACAGCTCACCAGCATCGACACGCGAGCGTCGTGTACTTGCTATGATTATTCGCCGTTTGATGCAAACGTCGCGTCAGGGAGCTGAAAGATTAATTATCTGAAAATCCAGGAACTGCTGATACGTGCAGACAGAGAATATGCCTGTGACTCAGTGCTTCAGAGGTTTCAGACGTGAGTTTCCTCCGAATCTGAGAGAGCTCTCCTTATGGTGAAGGGCATTGGGTCTGGCAACACAAGTCTGAACGTCTTTACTATGAATTGAAAGTTCAAAATATGCCCTATACCGCCAAACCTGCTGTTTCATACTATTTTACTTGTAATAATAAAAAACGAGAAAGCTCCACCCATCCACCTTCTATATCTGCTTATGCAGTAGAACATTGTGGTGAGGGGTCACAAGGAGAGGACCCTCTGGTGAGGACACTAGCAAACTGCAGGTCACTTTAAAGACACAACTTAATATAGCTGCAGGGGTAAAGGATGACAAAGACATCAGGAGAAAGCATCCAAACCTCCCATACACCTTGAGGCGGGAAAGCCCTGCAACATGGGCAAAACATGCAAAGTGCCCACATGAAGAGGGGCTGCATTCAAACCTGCAACCCTGGAGGCATGCGGTCACAGGGCTAAACACTGAGCCACTACACCACACCACATAAAAAGCTCCCAAATTGTTAAACCATGTTATGATCAGAGGGTCCTTCCTTTTATGGAAGCAGTCCGTCACTGAAAGAATGTTTCAATTTAGCTTAACGTTTATGTTGCATTACCTCAGAATCGTCGTTATCAAAAACATTAGCTCACAACGGCTTCTCTCCACGCTAGGAACGTGCTCGACCTCCACTGACATTCACTTTAACTGAGCGTTTCTTTTTTGTCCACTCCCTTCTTCTCCTCAGTTTCTCAACATTGTTTTTGTAATTATGGTCCTTCAGCCCTAAATAATGGGGCTTACAAACTAAATGCAGCGAGACCATTTTAATGAGGTGGGACCTTTTATGTTCTTCCTGAGTGGCTGCACCGCTGTCTGCCGTGAACGAGCTCAATCAGACATCGATAATAATTTTTAAAAGGAAGATGCACCCAAAAGTTTCTACTGGGATATTGGTTGGTGTTGAGTAACTAATAAGTGCATTAATCAAGACTGTAGACCAGTGGCTGACAATAACCCAAAATTAATTTTTATTTCACTAATGCAGCCAATGCACCCCTCATGGATCACCTAGTCCAATCATATAAAGACAAATAAAAGCCTTGTACTCACACATCGTTGACGTAACATGGGTAAGGCATCTGCTGAAGAAACAGACCGAGGGTTTGGGATTGGGAGGTGTGGGCGCGGATGATGCCCTGCTCCAGCATGTCCTGCAGGTAGACGAAACCTCCCAGCACGTAACGAAGGTCGTTAAAGGGGTTGTCGCGAGCCCCAGGAAACCACAGCCTGGTGGAAGGAACACAAGTCACTGCTGGGACATGGGCCCACAGGGTGGTTGCTCAAAATTGCTCTGCAAACAACTTGCTGACACGTGACTGGTCAGAGCCGTGGAAGCAATGAAAAATTTATGCTGCCGTCTCACGACTTCAGACCACAATTCAGGAAGAGATCTACTTTATTTTTAATAAAATTATTTCCAAATGTCACTTTCAAAAGAACTCAATGTGAAATTGATCAGCAAAAGACAAATACTGTATGTGTGAGGTGATAAGAAGAGAAAGAATATTCTATTGTTGGATGGCCTTTTCATATTCCATTCAATATCAATGCAAACTATTGAGATTATGGCAAAGGCATCTAGTGATGGAACAAATGAGGCTTCAAAACCCCTGGTGGGTGGGAGTATCCTGAACTAACCAATCAATGCTGGTCTTAAATGAGGCTTCAAAACTCATGGGTGCAAGTACCCTGAACTAAAAGTCGATGCTGGTGCTAGCCAGCATTGATTGGTTAGTTTGATATATTCCCACCCACCACGGGTGTAGAAGCCTTATTTGTCCAATTGCTACAGGCTCCCGTTCCTGGGCTTACCTCTCCTTAGCTTTGTTGGTTCTCTCGACGTCTTCAATGTCCATCCTGATTTTGTACTTTACAAAAGGTGGAGGTTGGCTGGATTGAGGGTCAATATCTAGAAAAACGATTCCTGCCCAAAACTTGTTCTGATCGATAAGCTTCCGGGCCCTGGTTACCAGACTGCCCTCGTTGGCGACGGCCTCAAACTTATCAAGGTCAAAGCACTGCAAAACACACAAAAGAATATGGCTAATAGGGTCCATGGGTAACAAGCATATACCGTATTTATCAAATTCAGGTGAAAATTTTTCATCAATAATTTTCTATTGAGGTTACAGGCACAAGATTTATTCCATGTAAAGAAAACATGGAACTTAAGAAATGTGAAGGAGGAAACAATCCACACATCGATCCATTATACAGTAAGTAACTGCTTGTCCTGTCAAGGCCAAGGAACCGATCTAAGGAAGTATAGAACACAAAGGCTACACACAGCACCCAACAGTAATGCATCGAGGCCTCACTAGAGTCACAAATCTGAGTCAACTAACACACAGTTACTGGGTTGCAGTTTGGATGCCCACCTACACAAGGCAAAAGCATACAAACTGAATATGAACAAAGCTGGGGATGGAGTTAAAGCCAGGATTTTAATTCCACGGCATTTTGCCAGACTGAAAATACCAAGCAAAATCAGCGAAAGCATCTCCTCTACCATATTACACTGCACATCACTGTACTCACTGTGTTACTACACATTGTAACATGGTTTTACATCTCGCTGCACTCATTTCTTACCTGAAATAACAGCGTCATTCAGTTGTGTAGCTTCAAACCCGAATCAATATTGCTGCTCCTCACATTATTACCCATAACCGCCCATCACCTAACTGCATGTTCGAATTCTGAATAACTACAAATCTCAAATATGTCCTCCCCAGAGCAATTACAGTACAGGAGCAAAGAAGCACAGTGAGACGAATTCTGAGACACACCACCGGGGCACTTTATGATTTCATTCATATCGCGTATTTCTGCGTCGCCAAAGTGTACAAACACTGCTTCTTGCCATCAGTCGATGGCAAAAATTGTGTGAAGGAAGGGGCAGAAGATCCCTTGTTGGTCAGCACCTGGAGCAACGTGGTGGCTAAGATCACTTACCTAAACTAGTTTCCTCTGAGCTGGTTACAAATTCATAAATGTAGCCTAAGTGTACATCCATAAATAAGAAACTTAAAAAAATGTTCAGCTGTAGGACACAAGTGAAGCTACTTTGAATAAAACTGTTAACTAATTTTTGTACTTATGTGCAAGTGGCTCCTCTGTAGTTTATCTGGACTTCAGAAATTCTTAATTCCACAGAGGACCACTAATGAGGGAACAAAGAAATACTACACACTGTTAACCCTTGCATATGCGTAGGTGTGTCTGTTACCCGAGTTCTGTTTCCATACATGCATTAAACCCCTGAAAGCAACAGAACCAATACGACGCATTTCTGAAAGCCAAAGTCAGGGGTCTGGCTGCCTCATGCAAACCTCAAATTCCACGGTGCTAATCTCATCTTACGGTCTGTAGTGGTCTGATGTTACCTGATAGTTGGACAGGGACTGCACAGCGGGGGAGGGGGAAGAGAGTGATTGTGTCTTCCCCTCCAGCTACATATGACTTATTAATCCCATCTCAGAACGAATAGAGGGAGTGGAGAGAGATAGGTGGCCAGGACTACGAAATAAAGATAGCCACAAATGCTAGGGCTGGCTGATGTGGAAGAAACCACTAAATCAGTGCTGGGGGGGAGGGGGGGAGGGCAGCAGCAGCGGAAGTGGTGGTCAAAACTGTGAGCTTTGGGATCTGCAGGCATCTCCTCTGCACGTGCCCAACACCCCCGTCCAAACTACAGATCCGAGCAGGTGATCCATACCTGACAGATGACGGAGCCGCATGGTGCATCTCTGTTTATGCCCGAATCTCATCACTCGCTGCTGAGCAAAGAGCCATTTAGACGCCAGCGGTAGACATGCCAATATATACATCATCCTAATGTGGCAGCCCTCTCGATGCAGGTGTACTGGAGCAGCTACAAAATGCTAAAGTATTCCAGTTTTCCTGCGAACAACATGCAAGCTTCACAGTGAACAGCACAGGTCTTACGACGCCAGTAACGGGAGCACAAACAAGACTGCAGGAAAGAGATGGCTTTTAAAGGACAAGTGTAAAAGAAAACTACACAGCTTTCTGATTGGCCAGGATGCGCCAAAACAGCCTTTAAGGTCAAAGAAGGGCCTGCATGTAATTATCAATTTGTAACTAAGTGGCCTTTTGTTTTTAGAGCAGTATTTTGGTAAGATGGCGCACGTGTATCAAAACCATGAAAATTCCTAATGGACCTCAATCACTAGCTGAATTTTTGGTAAGGAAAACAACAGCATACAACACTGGGAACAGAATTTGACGATTGTCCACCTCTTTGGATTTTTATACCTCATTCCTTCAGCAGACCATTGTGTAAGGAGCTGCCAAACCAGGCAATACGAGGAGCATTGTCAAATGGGACAGCATTTTGTGAAAATCATCACTGCAATGCATGTGAGCATGCGTCCACCTAAAGTCACATGACCCCACCCCTCCACCTCCATTTTGGCTCAAAAGACAAAACGTATCATTTCATGACCACCAGTAAATCTTTGTTCAGTGTACTGCTGTAGCTGGATATATAACTAGATTACATGTGCTATAAAGACAAAGTGCAATACCTATGGCCCAAACATATTTTATTATTCAAAGAGAGAATGGAAAAATTCAACATTTTCCATTACAGAAGTATTATGAAACTCACTAGACTATCTTTCTGGGAAGTTCTACTCCCCACTCAACATGGCCATACAATATTAAAAACTGAACCATGCAGAGAAAAAAAAAAAAAAAACCATTTCATTCTGTTTGTCTGGAACATATTTTCACATGTAATGCAACTAAGATAAGCTACATATAACCTGCAAATTTTCTGCCAAGTTGGGGGGGGGGCATGGACTGGGAACCAGTGCTTTGCATGAGAAATACATGCATACTCACAGACTATAGGTCATTTACAAACTCCAAATCTCAACATCTTTGGATTGCAGGAGAAACCAACACAACATGTGGAGAACATGCAAAATCCACAAACAGAGGTGGAGTGGGATTGGAAGCTCCATTCTTGGAGATGTGGGGCGACAACGATGAATCATTCTGTCTATAAACTACAAATCCTTCAATCTGTCTACCAACCTTTTATCCTGAACAAGATCATGGGGAAACCTATCCCAAGCAGCGCAGAGCAGAAGGCAGAGGATACCAAATTACACAACACACACTCATATATAGTGTGCCAAGTACTGTGTTTGTGTGTATGATATCATCATCATCATCATCATTCCCTTTCGACTGCTCCCATCAGGGGTCGCCACAGCAGATCAACCTTCTCCATCTCTTCCAGTCCTCCGCATTCCGCTGTCACACCCACCAACTGCATGTCCTCTCTCACCACATCCATAAACCTCCTCTTTGGCCTTCCTCTTTCCCTCTTGCCTGGCAGTTCCATCCTCAGCATCCTTCTCCCAATATACCCAGCATCTCTCTTCTGCACATGTCCAAACCAATGCAATCTCCCCTCTCTGACTTCATCTCCAAACCATCCAGCCTGAGCTGATCCTCTAATATACTCATTCCTAATCCTGTCCATCCTCATCACACCCAATGCAAATCTTAACATCTTTAACTCTGCCACCTCCAGCTCTGCCTCCTGTCTTTTCCTCAGTGCCACCATCTCCAGCCCATATAACATAACTGGCCTCACTACCGTCTTATAAACCTTCCCTTTCACTCTTACTGGTACCTGTCTGTCACAAATCAGTGTGTGTATGATATATTACTTGGAAATATATATACCCAGCAATGGGGTAATATAATGAATGAAGGATATAGGAGTCTTGTAGGATCCTGAGATTATCCTACAGGTAAGAATTTCTATTTTTTATGTTTCCTTTTAATAACCCCAGTGCAATGCAATACAATAGACTAAAACCATCCCAGACTGTAGCCCTTCTGGTCACATGACCTTGCATCGTATTTGTGCTGTTTGGATTGACGCTGTATTAAAGAGCTCGAACAGCACATGGGTAATGAAACACTTCTTCCTGCTACTTGCAAGCGTGACGGACAGATGCGAGGGCAGATCATGACACGGTCAGCCCCCCGAAACCTAGAGTTTTTCTCTATCCCAAGTAACGGGTGACAAAGCGTGCCTCATCCCAGCTCCCGGAGCCTGTCCTCCACAAAATGCAATGGAAATGAGTGTGAAGATCCGTCACTTTCATGACATCCATTCCAGAAGCATCCCAAAAGTGACAACGTGACAAAGACGACGCGTCTCCCCGTGGAGAAGGCCTTGACATTTCGGAGCATGGGGACAGAGACAAGGCATCTCATCGAGTGGCGACACGCACCCCCACAAACTGTGCAAGCATGCGGAGAGCCTCGCTGGTGCCGTTATAGACATTCCTCCAGTCGAAGGTCGGCAAGCCTGGGGCTCGCTCTTCGGGAGGGCCGCTGTACAGGAAGTTGGCCAGCGTCTCCGCCGTCAGACTGGTCTGGTTCAGCTGCGGGTTTAGGGCGGCGGCGAAAGCAGGGTTCTGCAGCAGGTCCTGCACCGAGAAGAAGGCAAATATGCGGCATGACAAAAATCACAGAATGCTCAAGCACATGCTTGAATATTTAAAACCTAAAACTAGCCCTGACTTAGTAGAATTTAAGGACTTTACCTGCACTACAAAACTAGCAAGTCTGCACCACTCCTCGTGTAACAAAATGTTATTATACTCATCTGTCTGGCTCTTGCTCCAAAACCAACCAGTTAACTAGCAAACACAATGGGAGACTTCAGCATGTGTTCCCCGTGCTGTGATGTAGATACCGTTTCCCCGGTGACCTCTGTGCACCTCACACCCCCCCGCCAGACATAGACACACTCTCAGAGACACAGTTTCAAACTCCATAATTCCAATATGCGTCGAAGCCCTTGTGCTACAGGTACACACTCCACACGTGACACACACACTCTGACACAAACTGCCACGCTCCCCCCCTCCCTATACATCGGTCACAGTTTCCATCATTATTGTTGGGAATAATGGCATCGGTTACCAACGGCAAAAAAGCATTTACACTTTACACCCACAACTGGAGGGGTTAATAGGGAGATACGTTAATCTAAATGCAAATTGGCTCATTGCCGCACAGTGCTCTGTGTGGGTCGAACGGGCGGCAATCCCAACGAAGACTACGAGAATCCAGCGTAACGTCACGGTGTTATGTAAGTGTGCTCCACACACAGGTTGGCTCTTTTAGGCCAAATCGGTATAATCAGTCTGTTCCAGAATGTTCCGCTTTAGCGCAGGCGGTGACTGCCGCTGCTGTGCTTGCCGCTGATTCATTTGTAAATGCAAATCCGAGCCCGTCGCCACATTACCGCGCGGCGTCGCAATCTGTGCCACAGCGTGGCAATTAACGGGGGGATTTTTTTTTTAAAAAAAGAGATTTTAAAGTGTTAGCTATGTCTTTATTGCCAGTGTGTATGCAGTAACCGTTTAGCTAGGCAAGGATGGTATGGCCCGGAGGATCGGGTCCGAGGAAGACTATGCATACACACAGCTTGGCATTCACAGGTACATGATACACACCCTACACACACCTCTTCTCCAAGGGAATAGTACTACCCCCGCTGATTCGCCATCCTGTCCATATTTATACAAGTCATCTATAATGCATTATGTACAGTTATGCCATCTGTACATCCTTTGTGTTTCTGTTAAAGCACATGGCAGACAAGCCGCATCATTCTCACACAAGTGGCAGGTTTACCCGCCTGGGTCACTCTATGGCTTTGCTTCAGGGAGCCTCCAGTTGGGTTCCATCATGTCGATAAGTGATTTCAAAAGCAAGACTACCGGCCCTATGTTTTTTTTTTTTTTTCTTCAGTTAAAACATTAAATAAGGCAATCCATTAAGAGCAGGTGTTCAGGCAAAGACGTTGTCTGCACAGTCTTTTCAAAAGCCAGGTCTCAAGGGCTAAAGCTGATACAATGTTACACTATACCCCCATGGCAATAAATAAATGTGCACTTTATTAGTCTTCTTTTTGTGCTGTGATAATTGACAGCATAGTAATTGTTTGAGGGTTATCGATCCTGGTTCCTCTTTCAGGGGAAAACTTTTACAGTGTCCTCGGTCATCTCTGCCCCTTTTATTTTGAGCCTGAAATCAATATGTCAATGACTGGCCCCCAAAAGGTCCTCAGCCCAGCAAAGCGTCAGATTCACAGAGGTACTGGGCTGTGGAATTGGATTCATTGTAGAATGGCCTTTCATCTGTCGCAACTTACTCCAAACAGCTTCACATTTTAGGGCCTTAAACACCTGGAAGGTTTACCAGAAGCTATTCAGAGTTACTCTGAGCTATAGGAAATGAGTGGATAGGTAAAGATGGAAATGCATCATAATGCAGGTGGAAGATGGGGAAATGTGGTACTCAAAGTAATGCAGAGTGAGGCAAATCCAACACAAGCAAAAAGCTGTTAAGGACCCAACTTGGGTACAAGTGCATCTAGACCGAGCATCCAGTGAAGGCTGCTGTTGGAACAAAAGTAATTCAATACCTTACACAACAATGTAAATACCTAACATAGGACCCTTCAAATCCAAAACCAGGATTATGGTGCTATTACTTTATAAGAATGTAAACAAAGGGCGGCTGATGTCGGAGAAGGTCAGTGCTGGATGAGCTGGTAGAGATGTACATGGAAGAGATGGGTCTTGAAGGAGTTTCTTGAAGGTTATGAGGAACTCTAATGAGATATGGATGGGTAGCTGTAAGACTAGCCCTGGGTAGCATGGCAAGGCTATAACAGAATGTGAAATGCATCAGGGTATGGGACATGTTTGGGGGGGGGGGGGGGGGGAGGGAAAAAAAAAAAAGAAAAACCTCGGTGTAGAAAGGGGAAGGCGAAAAAAAAGAAAAAGGCTCGCTACTTTGTAGGTGGGGGGCTACCCAC
>JAACJT020000013.1:9142824-9181520 GCA_009936485.2 Gymnarchus niloticus | reverse complement strand
AAAAGGGGTAGGGGTGGGGGGGGGTAAAGCTGGGCCGGGGGTGGAAGGGAAGGGTAAAAAAGAAAGGGAAAAACATAAGGGGATGGGAAATGTTTGGGGGGGGGGGGGTCAGGAAAATAAAAATAACAGAACCTCATTGTATCAATAGTAAGGCACAAACCAAGCAAATGACTGCCCTATTTGTATGCGCAGGTCCACCTTCCTTTCATCATAAATCTTGCTATCGCTGCAGATATATTTTCTGTAAAAAAAAAGTGCTGACAACAAAATTTGGAAAAGGTAAAAAAAGTTACTCTAAAATAAAACACAATTAATGCAAAGAATAAGATAACAGCACAAACATGTTCTAACAGGCTGCACATCACAGAAAACTTTCTGCTTTATGCAGTATACCTTGAAAATATCTTGGGTCATACCAAACCCACTAACACTTGTCACACTCCAGCAATTCTAGCCCAGCTAGATTAGAGTGGCATGACAAACTTTCTAAGACCACCTGAAGCTGTGGATGGATCCACCTTGACCCAGACAGCCATGATGGGCTGTACCCCCATGGATGTGACTTGATTTGTTTACTGAGCTTAAATTCCTAGAAAGAAGGCTCAAGAAACCGCGGTTTAGTTTAAATACCACTGTATGCATAGCAAATAGTTTGGTGTACCTGTGCGCTTGGAGGCTTAGCCAAACCTGACAGCGATAAAGGGCCTTAAACTAAAAAGTTTCCCTGTAGAATATCCTATTCATAGGACAAATAGTGTGAGGAAACATTCTTAAAACAGCTCTAAGCCCTTTTAGCGCAATAAAATGCTACAGGGACTGCAGGAAGCCATATTATAAGCAGATAAGTCAACACCACCATGGTATAAATACACACCAGCAACAGAATAAACTGAAGGCACATCTAAAAAGAGATTGAAAGCATCACTCACCCATCCACGTATACATGGTTTATAGGCGCTGACCAACAAACCCCTACTGACAACCACTAGATTCCTTTTCCAGGGTAGCCGTTCTAAACTAAAGACCATCTATTAAAACTTATCCAGTGAAACCCATCAGTCCATTTGACATTCTGCAGTTAACTGCCCCCTGTGACAGAAGCAGAAGTTGGAAGAGGGTGTGACTTTGAAGTTACATGGCGGGATGATGTTGAAGTGGTTTGTGTTCACTCATCTCACTCTTCCAGTCAGGTGAACAACACTTCGTATCCTGCCAAAAGCTCAAGGCACAACTGTCGAAATACCTGTATTTTCGTAAAAAAATATTTTGTTGTTTTGTGACTTGACAGATGTTTTCTTCTAAAGTAGGTCAGCTCGCTTGTACTTTCACTTGGTTATAGATGTGGATGTTTTACAGACAGCCATAGGAGACAACAGGAAGGATACCTGAAAGCTTAACTGCCTCCCCTGTTCTGATTGGTAAGTTGCCTTGATTGACAGAGCAAGGAAGTCAATCAGCAGTGCTGATCAGTTTGTCTGACAGCTAAGACCAGCTCTCAGAATACATCGACAGGTGTCCTTCAGTCAGTCATGAGTGTCAGTAGGCGTAGGTTCCTGAGTATAAGTGTGCACTTGTCACCTTGACAACTCTCTGACTCCTGGCAAAAAACCACCCTCTCGTCACTTTTTCACCCCTTCATCACAACTCCCATAAATGCGGGAGTACTGTAGTGTGAAAAAAACAGAAGCTCTTTTTCACACCCAAACTGAGCGGCATTTTGAAAGGTACCACGTCCAGTGTAGGTACCTGCATAGAGCTTGAAGACAAGTAAATTATACATGCAAGACATCAATCTTCAGTGAACCGACTCTGCATATATAATAGTAATTACTGCTGTTTGTGGTACATCACTGTAAAAGCCACTGCTGGTAATTAGGCAGAGAATTCCAACGTTATACACCCACAACATGCAATTCTGTTCAGTTTCACTTCTGCCCAATGTTATCGGACCTCCTACAGTTTAGACTCTCCAAAGAACATCACCATATTGAAAAAAAGACCCTGCTATATTAAAACCAGAGGCCCCAATACAGCATTAACATACATAGAAAAAAAAGGAAATGCCTTATAAATTTCACATCTAACTTCAGACAAGATTTAACTGATTACATTTTTTACTTTTACTTCATATTTTAGCAAAAACAGCTAATGTTCATGTGACAAACTGATGATTATCGCATCAGAAACAGCATGTATTCCGGCTTCACATAATGGCAAAACAGTTAAATATGACTTGAAAACACAGAGCGAGCAGTAAATTGAAAATTCGCACTCCGAAATAAATAAGCGAGCCAACACATCGGCTCATTCCCACAGCCTATGGAGCCCTGGCAGGATGTTACCCGCAGTGAGTTCATCTGCCAGCTGTCCTGCAGGAAATCCCAGATTTTCGGTCCCTGTTCCTCCCAAGCATCACTGAGCTCTTTGAATACACCCAGTGCTTTGAATGTGGTGTTGGCCTAAAAAAAACAGAGAAATCAAAAACGTTATTTTAGTATTGATGAGCGTGGAGATCATATGTGTGCTGTTTCCATGAATGCAGTTTTAACTAGGGCTTGATACAATTGGACAACACGCTATATCTATTATCGTCTAGCTAGTCATCCATGCATCTATCCATCCATCTTATAACACCTTATCCTGGAGTCATGGGGTGGCTGGAGTCAATCTCAGGCAACACAGAGCACATGGGTGGTGTACACCATGAATGGGATGCCAAACCATCAGAGGACACTCACAGTCATACACTACAGACATTCTAGACACACCAATCAGCCCAACATCACGTCTATGGATAGCAGGAGGAAACCAGAGTACCCAGAGGAAACCCTCAAGACATGGGTAGAACGTGCAAGTCCACACACAGAGTGGAGGTGGGATTCGAACCCCCAACCATGTGGGTGTGACACCACTGTACCCTCTATATGTGTTACAAAACAGCCTATTAGTGGTGGCAATAAAGGAAAAAAAAAACCTATGAGGATTAATTTAGTCTTAGAATACACATTTTATCTGTTGCAAGGTATTACCAAGTAATTCAATGAAGAAGATACTTGCTATAGTTTGCGTGTCACACACTGGTGCACAGGAGGGCCTTGTGTGAGAAGATTAAGCAGTTTCAATATTTCTACCTACAACTACTTATCACCGTCATTCTGCTCCATTCACAATGACATACTGGATATGCAGTCCAATGAATGACTTTTGTAAAATAGACTGTTAACAGCTTCTTCTCCCCTTTTAAAATAAATAAAATATACTGGGATTCTGTCAAGAGTAAATGAAATCCAAAATAGAAAAAAATATTGACTTGAAAATGCAAATCAAATAATGAAATTGGGATATATAAGTATACAAGACAGCACGGGGAGCTCTGAAAACTGTGTTTGCCAGCTTCAGAGTGACTACCGGTGTACGTATTGGGAGCTCGCAGAACCTTATCAAAACCGCTCATATGTGTCTTTGACCTGACGTCACATTGTCCAGTTGTCAGAAGCACCCACTGAGGTCCAGCCAGCAGAGTCCAGTATCGATGGCGTAACAACAGTGTTCACATCCCAGCTGTAGGATGCTTCACCACTCCAGAGGCTTTTAAGATCTGCAACATGTGTTCTGGAATTTTGCCATATATAAGTTTGGTACTTCATGATATTTCTGCTAACTCTTGCTATTTATAAGACCTGCATATTTTCTGTCAATTGCCTCATAAAACATACTTATTCTAAAATGTTTTGTGTGACAAAAACTCTGAAGCGTCATAGAATTTTTATTGCATGGTTAGGCTTTGGTATCGTATATCCTGCAGGGAGTTAGCGCACCACCAGTCCTTTCAGCAATGTGAATTTCATTGAATAATCCATTTATTTCCCACTCTCCTTTAACCTGTGAACTTGGACTTGAACCTACTAGGATTGCTGGACTGTCATTAAACGGGAAAACGTAAGCAAATCGTAATGCAGGACTGCTGGTCAGAGGATAGGTTTCCTGTTACAACGATTTCGCCGTTGAAGACAGTAACGACTTGTCACTTGTCCCTTTTCAAATGGGGAGGGGTGTAATGAATATTTATCAGCCCATCTGACATTTTGCTCCACTCCTGGAGATATTTGGTATGCACCACAAGATGTCGTTCTGACTGTCTGCAAGCAGAATTACTTTGATTCACCAAAGTTGGAGTATGTGTGGCAGCCATTAGTTGTCGGCCACCAATTCTTCCAACAAAACATACTGTAACAAAAGCCTGGTCGTCAGGTGTTTGAACAACGATAATGGAGGGTGTCTCCAGTGTATGAGGGACACATGCTAAATGTTCATGCATGCTATTCATAATGGTGCCATGCTAGGCTGCGATTTCCATACAATTTGAATGCATTTATCGATGTAATGCCTTTTTAATGATGAATTAAATTACAATTTGGGGCATTATTTCATCATAGTAACTGTAATTAATTTAAGCTACTGAATGTGTACCTGATTTTTAAATCTGAATGGAACAACCTTTACAAAGCCTTCCTAGTTCCCACCAATAGCTTTGAAAAAAATTAAGGACAGCAAGCCAGCACTTGTAGACACCACAAGGGTGAATTCCAGCAAATGGACAACAACAACTGTCCATAACTTATTGTCTCGGGTAAAGATAAAAGGACAAAGGTAATTTATGAACCCTTCACACATGAATGAGATCTCACAGACCTGGGGGACATCATTAAAAATGGGGCTCCTGGCTGGTCTGCTATTACCCTGATAGACTTCCTGTGAACGGGCACACGCACTTACCTCTTTCACCAGGAGTCGCGTCACCGGTGTGTCTGGGGTGTAGACCACCTTGCCCTGCAGCAGCGGGCGAAACGTTTTCCACACATAGCGGAGAGCCGGAATGCCTTGCAGGGTCGCATTTAGGGCTTGGCAAAAGTCAGCTAGAAGGGGGAAAACATAAAAACACACTTCAGAAAACTGTAGAAATTCATTTATTTTGTTACTGTTCTACTAATTATAATTTAATCAGAATCTTTAGATATTTTGCATTCAATTTATCATTTTACCTGTATAAAAAACAATACTAAAAATAATACCCAAGGGTATTTTTATAATGGAATAATTCACTCATTGGCTTAGGCAAAGAATACCTAGAGATCCTTAATATTAGGGCAGAAAGTAAATCAGCTAACCTACATTATTAAAGTGAAAGTGCCAAATTACATGATCCCAACAAACATCCCATCTGCTCCTGACCAGATCACTGACAGATTGAATCTACTCTGTATAAAACACACAGCCCCTACTCTGTGCTCCTGACCAGATCACTGACAAACTGAATCTACTCTAAATGAAACATTCATGTATTTATGTACCTTTAATAATCTCTTTTAATTGTTGTGAAAAAAAATCCCCAAACAGAATTTTAACAGTTTTCCCACATAACTTCAGATTATTTTTACTTTTTTTTAGTGTCTCCGCAGTTTCTCTGTGTGTACTTTTTCAGAATAACAAAACAAGTTAAGAACGACAGCTGGAATGGTCTACTTCAAAGACATCTCAGTGAGAGATCAGGCCTGTGCAAAGCTGCACAAAACAGGCATCTCTGTTCCGTCCTGTTAATTTTCTGCGATACATAGTAAAAGATTCATTGTACATCTAAACAAGTTAAACAAACACAGCAGCATAGAAAGAACTCCTACAGAAACAAATTAATGTAACCGCTTATTTTTTTGGTTGCAAATAGAAACTTACAGTCATGGAGAACAGACACCCTCTACATACAAAGAGTGCGGTGGGGGTTTCAAACCCCCAGCCCCAAAGAGATGTGAAGAACCATCACTAGCCAGTGAGTCACAGCACAGACCAAGCTTTGAACAGTTCCGTAAAAACATAAACACGATCAAATCTGAAGAAACAAAAAGGAATAATGCATTACTTTAATAAATAAATCTAAATAAAAAGGACACTAAACAAGCGATGACTTGCCATCACATTTCTTTTTATTATTTGAGAATTCCTCAGCAAGAGAAGATTAAAAAACAAAGTTGCTGAAAAGAAGTGTATTCCTAAAAGGTACACATAATATCCCCAAATGGTGCTGGGTTCACCTGCAGTGTTAAACATCGGAAAAAAAGAAAAGCATTTTGTCATTCTGCAATACAGCCCTCGGTCCTTTTAGATAGAAGTTCAGCTTCTCAAACACTACACCAGCTGCCTTTACTGGAATCAAACAGGACGCAAATTGCTGAACAGAACAGAGCCCACATGTTGGAAAGCATGTGGACACGCTTAGTGTGCTTTCAACTTTGACGCAAATGACATGCAGCGCGGAGATGCGGTAACATGCGGAGCTCACGCTGAGCAGCTACGGTGAAGCCGCTCGACTTTCAGGGAAAGGCTGTGGCATGTGGGGCTTCCGTTTAGCACGCGGCTTCAGCATAATGGATATGTAAACATGAAGATGGATAAACAAATGCATTCTGACAGAAGCAACCTTTATAGTTAAGGCAAATAATAACCACTAGCAAAGGAGGCATGACTGGGGATTGGGCCTGTGGTTGGGAATTGTACCGCAGCTCTTTTCGCACACATGGTGACGTTCTGGCATGTTCTCCCATCTGTTTCACTCTGTGAGGTAATGTCTCCAAAATGCCCTTGAGGTGTAACTAACTGCATGTGTGAACCTGATGTAGTATGGATCACTGGCATCCAATCCAGGGTGTATCCTGCTCTGGGTTTCACTACCATCATACCTGGATCACCGTTATTGAATATGTAGAACATCTGAAGGGAGACATATCATCAAGCAGCTGACTAAAGATGGGTCTCTTCTCTAATATACCCATGTTCCTTTACAATACACATTTTGATGATCTCCATCTTCATCCATTTCACACAACTCTTTGTGTAACTGACTAACATGCAGCCCATGGAAGGAATATATTTGCGTTATGATAAAATGGTACATTAATTCAGGTGTTAATGAGCAATGAAACAGTGATTAAACTAGAACAATCTTTATCTCACTGTGTATGATTCTGGAAACATTAAATACCATAAAAGTAATATTAGTACTAGCTAGTATAATGTGTAGTATATAAAAATATTGACATTTTGAAGCAATTTCAGGGTTAGAATTTCTGCTCCAGCAATTAGCTAGTCAAATATTGAAATGCCACAATAACACAGTTTATCACATTTCTTTGAAGTTTTTTTTTTTTTACTTAATTGCTAAGGGAATTTTACTTTTTTTTATCTCCATACAATTACCTTTATATTTTATTAACCTCTGAGCTTCTGAATGTAGCCTGATTGTATTTCAGATTTCACCCTAGCAATTCATCTGGTAATCCATCTACCTTCCACAACTGCTTACCAATGCAGGGTAACCAGGAGCCTGTAGCCTATCCCTGGACATACAGATCATAAGGCAGGGGAACATACTATAGTGCAGTCATACTGAATCCACTTATTGTTCCAGTTAGTGTTATTTCATTGCTAAGCAGCTGCGGGGTTAGAAATCCAGGGACCCCTATATAAATAAGATCTTTCTGCTAGCATGTTCCGGAGGCCCTCTGCACGTCTGGGTCTCCTGAATCATTGAGGGTCCCCTCCTCACTTTTGACAGCCCACTTTCTAAGCCCCCATATTTTTCTCTCCACGGAGACATTCTCATTAGTTTTTTTTTTTTTTTACTCCTTTGTCCAGCTGGATATTTTCACTGTAGCATCGAGGGTAATTCCAAATGTCCCTTCCTGTATCGTGAACTTGTACCCTTTCAGTAACAGGGTACGTGCCATGCACTGTCTGGTCTGAAATAAGAGGGACACCCAGAATATTACAGGGAAAATTTAATAGATCTCAAAATGACAGTTCTCACTGCCATGCCAAAACCTCTCAAATATTCTGACAAGATAGTGTGGAATGTAAAATTTTAATACCACCTATAGAAGACAACTGTTTGAATGACCAATTGGTTAAACTCAAATAACACACTCTACCTATTTTACTTGAATGAATTAATCCAGCTGTGCAATGACCCTGTTTGGAATTGAATGGGAACAAACAAAAAAAGTTTTTTGCCAATTACAATTATAATTGTTACATAAATGATTTAATTTGCTTTAAACATCAAAACCTTCAACATTTGCACAGCAATAAATATATTCGCCATTAAGTTACAGGTCATCAACACATTCATCCGAGGAAATTAAGTATAGAGTGTTCATGCACATGCATTTTCATTTAGCGCCGATTTTCTTGTTTTCTCCGTTAAATTGAATGAAATTACACATCTCCTAGCATCACCGTTCATACATCGTAACGCATTTTCCAATGATGGCCATGAAATCTATGGATCAGTGGTGTCCTAATACCTGTGGTCTGCAACAGCACACAGAGAAAATGTGAGTCATGAGTTTTCATGTGAAACTGTGGGTCGTGGTTAACATGAAGGGACAAAGGCGGTAAAAACAAACCCCCACATTCCAGTCATCATAACAAGCAGCACATTGAAGATGTGCTTTATTCTAGCCAGCCGTTACAGGTATCACTCTCCGTAATACTCCCTCTCTTGTACTCCATTACAGCGCTGTTAGCCACTGCCCAGTTCATCGCAAATATGGTCCTCATATCAATTACCTCAGACCATCCCCTTCCCTCCCAATTGGATATTTAATTCCAATATATAACAGAGGGAGTCTGGGCATCCTCATTGTTAAATTAAACATACAATTTTGTCACAAGTGCCGGAGGTTTAAAGAAAAAAAAATAAAAAATTTGAGTCATATAATTGCTAGTGGCCATTTGTCAGGCTTTTGCTTTAGCAGGTGGATTCGATCGAAGCACAAGCTGTTGAGGATAACGTGTCAAAGCGTGTGATGAAGAGCTAGCACATAATCAATGTGAAGGCAGGACAGTCTGGCATTGGGGAGGGAGGGCCAAAAAACAGGCAGAATGCAGCATTACACCTGTTACATCCCAATAAGCCTTCACAAAAAAATAAAATCGCATTTCTCCATGCCACAGCTCCCAAGGTCCCTTTCGTTATTCGAATGCTTATCAAATTGTTTAATACACGCACCAGTTTCTCTATGATGAATTTGCCTGCAGAGAAATAGCAGGACATCAGCCTAAGCCTGTAATATTTTGGTCACACATTCAGATGCTTAGCCTAGCCACCCTGCTTCCACCATTAAGGTGAGTTAAAGAACATAATAACTCAGGATTTCACCAAAAACTCTGGAAACTCAACTTATATAAGTGATGGGCATAAAACATGACCATAATAAAATAATGGGGGCGATATGGTCTGATAGCAATCAGTTATTCAAAGTACTCAGTCGTGGCATTACTTTGTTTAGTCATATTCATGAAAAATGAAGATTTGGAGGCACAAAAATAACTTGGAGCTCACTGGGTAAGGCAAGATGTAGGTAACATTTATTACATTTTATAATTTGTGGATGGAAGTCATCTACTGAACAGTCTGTGAATAATCAGATGGGAGAGGACATGCAGAACCCTGGGTGCTTTTAACTTATCAGCAGTAAATTTTGTTTATAAAGTCCTATTTATTCAGTCATCATTAATCAGAATGACAAATAAACATCACATCAAATATTCTAGAGCTAGTTTCTCAACACCCAGCCTAAGAATACCGTGTTGAACCCCCCCAAACCCGTTGCCAGGAGACAACGCGAGACTGTCGTGACATCAGTATCCTAAACCCAATGGTACTGAGAGTGCATCTTTCAGGCCCCTGGCTCACTTTATAAGACAGATGACATAGTCTCTACATGCAGACAGGCAGGTACTGTAAACTGACTGCAGATGGTGCTGCAGCGACTTTGGAACCCAAAAAGGAAACAAACCTTAATGCACATTAATTAAAATATTAACGTTCCATCCATCTTCCAACCACTTGACCAGGACAGCGTTGTGAAGAAAATAGAGAAAAATGATCTTTTTCATTAAACCTGCAATACATACATGAAAAGACTGCTTGAATGCTATAACCTGATTAATAAGCATGTCACTAACAGATCTACTGTACACAATGCTAAAACATCCTGTACAACTGCAGCTAGAAATCTAGGAAAAAAAGAAAGCAAAATGCTATTCATGCATTGTCTGAGGTAGATGGTACCTGGCTCTTGTTCATACAGATATTAAAAGTCATTTTTGGAATGTCACGCATGCTTTAGAGAAAAACAGAAAACATGCGGACACAAAGTACACCTGTGGGTGGTACTGTGTTTCATAGGTGTCCTAGACAGCCCAATCCAGCAGTGAGATCAGGAGATGCTAGGAATGAGCCTCCAATGACAAATAAGAACATATTAGCGTGGGTAAGCAGCCAGTACTGTTCATCACAGCAATTCCTCCTCCTGTTGTATTCATCCATAATTTTTTATTCCCTCGTTTCCTGACAAGTTATGAAACTTATCGTCGAGCTGCGTGTTCCACAGAACAACCCTTGAGAGAACGGATGCATCACAACAGTTTGGGTCGGGGTATCAGACGGATGTCATATTAAATTTCGCTCCCGGAAAGGGATAATGTGAGACACGCGGTATCGTGGCAACAGACGTACGTGTGTGTGTGTGTGTGTGTGGGGGGGTAAGCTTCTAAAATGACTCGGGTCTACAACCTCCCCCCACAGAGGTGCTGGCACCCTCCATACATGTATTTACTCATTAATTGTACTCCAATATTCTTCAGACAGGAAGCTTAGTTCGGCTAAGAAACTCACATGTACAACCCAAGGTTAATTGGAAACAAAAAATGCGGGGGAACTCTACTCCTCTCTTCAAAGAAAATAATTGAAATTCGTTTTCAGCCAACATTCTGAATTCTTAAAGAAAATTTTAAATACAGAAGGGAAGTGTACCAAACAACAACATGAAACCCTTGTTTGTCCATCAGTGACATCAGAGGACCTTTAGAAAACAGAAAACAGAGAGCTAAAACAGAAGTTTTGGACAGATAAAAACCAACAGGAACAGTAAATCCATCTTGTTACCAGCAGGGAAAAAAAATGCTCTCATTAAATGTGTCCCAGAGGACTACTGTCTTATACTGTATGCCACACAAGTTCTTCAGGCAGCGTCAGAGCTACGCTTTATTCACCTTCCCTCTGTGTATACCCCATCATCAGTCTCTGCTAGGGTGAACTCCTGCGAGAATCCAACGGCTAGTCTCAGCCAATTAACGAGGACTGAGAATCATCAGCCTCAGCCGCCGACATCATGCACCTTATGGGGCTGGAGGACAGATCAAGCGGTGCTTCGTGTCTCCTACTGCATCATCCTATGAAACAATCGTTTAGTCTTACATAATAGCCCTGCCCTTTGCAGTCAAAGAGGCGAGCTCCAGAACCAGCTTCGTGGCTTCCTCGATGCTTTACACACTGCACGTATCGAGCTCGCATGCAATTGCAGATTGTCAGGATCATAATCTTCCCGTTTTTTTTCCTCATTCTTTTGCTACTAAATTAGAAATGAAAAACCAATTACTTGTTTGAAAGATTTAAACAAAAAGAAACACAGTCACGTGTACACCTTTGAATGGCTTTCCTTAAACAGGCAAAGAAGACTGCTGTGATGTTGTGTTGGGTGAAGCCCCTAGCAAAGCAGACCGTGGAAAGGTGCAGGCAGCTGTACCATAAGTCTGAGTTAAACAGCTCCAGCAGGATTTACAAAGGTGACGGCTTCAGCCTAGAAATGCTCCTTGAAGTGCATTTGCAGCCTCCTGAATGAAGGCATTACTCAGCTTGTTTTTAAGCACTATAGTAATAAACTGATGATTTACTCCAGCTAGTATTTAAGTCAGAACCAGACTGGACTTGGGGCAGATTTTTTTTTTTTTTTTTTTCCTGGTTTAATAGATGCTGAATTGTTTTACTCATTTGTAGTTCAAATGGTGAGTGAATTCACTTTGGGGTAGAACGTTAATCTAGGAGAGGCAGTTTATTAAAGCTATTCACAGATTTTCCACAGAGCAGACAATTAACTTCCTGGGATACTGTGGCTTTTAATTAGCCTGTCTTGTCAGAGATTACATTCGAGAAGTATAGCCCGAAGGTTGGCCATAAGGCAAACAAAACAGGGCGACAAAAGGAGAGCAAATCAACATCCATGTCCCACAGAGGTCATGTGGCTTCCGTTTCAACTTTAGTTAGGAAGAACCCCAGGACGATTTTTCTCTCTCGTCGGTTCGCTGCCTCACATCACATCAATGCTGTAACACTTTGGCATCTTTTCTATCGCCACATTTTACCACGCCACTGCACCTCAAAATATCCGTTTGGAGCAGCGCATCAAAGCACATACATATTTAATGGCCCTGCAGTCCAGGCAAGGGTGACTGCACAGCCATTGTTTTCAGACATGAAATCCAGATCAGGTTACTAAATAATTTGTTTTGCCTTCACTTCTATGATAAGAACCCGGGATATGAACAGTGACTGCTGTTTTGCACCCTCGGTTACCTGAGATCTGGATTATACAGGGTTAACAGGGCACTGAAAATGGAAGCAGGGGTGGAACTGAAGGATGGAGGATTTGGATCTGAAAGTTCATGCTCAAGCCATTGTGTCCGATATGCAAGTGGAAATTCTGCAAATATTTTTATATTAGTGAAGTAGGATAACTAGAATTCCATACTTACTGTTGTTATCATTTCCACCATTTGACAGCGTCTTGTTGGCGTTATCGAATAGCCCAGCAGATGCGCGAGACATCGTGGTGTTTGTAGAATTTGTGTCTGAGTGTATCCCACAAAACAGCATATTCAGAGTGCCAAACATGTTTCCTTGGAAATCTAATGAGACGGCTAGCTTGGACAGAGCCGATTGCCGAAACCTGGATAACTGGAAAGGAGGGACAGCAGGGAATTTGAATTTAGCAGTCTCACCTGATTTTTTTTTTTTATATCGAAATCTTTTGGCACAAATAAACTAAACAGACCTCGGAAATTAGCGGCAAGATGTCTGCTGTGGTTTTCCATAGTAGCACAGATGCTTGAGCGAGATCCAGACCAGGAGAGAGCTGGATGAAAAGTGGTTGATTAGCAACAGCAAAATAATGGCTTCAGTTATCCACTGTAGTATTACAACCTCCAGAACATGTAGCCTTAATTAAACGCACTGTTGTTAAATGCATTGTGTAGTACAGACACGGCACAAAGCATCACTGCCCTTCCACTTCCAATGACAATTTTCTGTGAAATAAGTTGGAACTGACAAAAGTAATTGGCCTCCACAATACTTTATTCCCTGCTCCACAGAGCAGACACTTCGCTTTTGACGTACCATTTTCATTTGTTTTATTATTTAAAATAATATGTTTAGTTGTAAATCAAAAACAAAGCATCTGCTCTATATGGAATATGGCGTAAAGAATGGTGGATGTCAGTGACTATTGTCAGATTCAACTTCACAGAAAACTGGGAGTCTTTTACAACAGAAAGGTGCCGCGTCTATACATTGTACAAGGCGTGCATGAAACCTTGTGTAAAGTTACAGCAGCGACGATCATCACATCCAAACGCACAATCTGTGATGGACAAACCGAACCTGGTGATGCAGATGTTTACATCTTAGGTATTATTATTCAGAAGAACAGTAGAAACTCTGGCTTTCCAGCAGTTTGGATAACCCCTAAACCCACCATCTCAACATTCATTTTCATTGCCCGTGGAGAAGGCAACGATGATGAGAATTGAATATGTGAAGCCTTTCACCCCCCAGCTCACCGCCGCTGCCGCCACACCCCACGTACGCCAAGAGGGCAGCCTCAGCACCCTGCAGATATGTTGTTCCCATTCATCAAAAACACCAGCCCACCCCCCTCAGCCCCCCACTGTTCCAGACCATTGTGGAGTGTTGCTCACAAGTGTACTGGAGTCTCGAGTGACCTTGAGCAGGCCAGGCAATAATACCCAAGTTCTTCTGAGAGAACTCAAATATACAAAAAATATTTAAGCTACAGCTGCCTGCAAAAGGGGGGGGGGGGACTTTGATCCTTTATAAATTCAAGGAGATGTCACTTAAAGTGAAGTCTGACTTGGGCTCCTATTGAGCCGGGAGTGCATTCATTTCAGGCCAATCTTACTTCTGATGAGAACAGCGTCAGCGTCTCACTCCACCAATTCTGTCTAGGAGCACTTTGAAATCACAGCTAAATGGTCGAAGTGGGGAGAGCGATTTGTGCCGGAATCGTGTCAGGAGCTAATCAGGGACCCGCGATATATGATTTCACTGGCATGGAGTTGCGTCTTTTTTAGCTCCCTCTTCAGCATGCATTAAGACTGCTAATTCGTCGTCTTAGAGGGGATGACATCAGAAATGTGGATCTGCTAATGTGCGCTAATCAGAACAGGGCCCGTGCTAAATTGCAGTTGCAGTGGACCCTCTTGTTCATTTGAGAAAATTTCCTTAAGTGCAGTAACATCCACAAATGCTGTCCGTTTCGATATTGGGTTTGAGGGTTCCAGTTATTACATCTATTACTCAGAACCACTTAAAACAACTTGCATAAATCTAAAACTGGTAATTAATATCATTAGACGTAAAAATGCTCCCTGTGTCCATTAAGAACAGATAAGGTGCAATTTTCTTTTAATTGGATTTAACGATAACCAGAGTGTTAATCTGTAGTCAGCAACAGTCGAAATTCTATTAAATATGGTGGTCCTGCATTGGGTCCTCAATACAGGTCATGAAAGCTGCTGAAAGGCAACGAGTGATTTTTTTTTGGCACATTCCAATGATCGTGGCTCTCACAAATCAGAAATTAAACATCAAAATGCGAATTGAGGAACTTCTGCTTCTCCCTGCCGTTTGCAGACATTGCAGCCTTGATGCAGGTCATTAAAAAAACCTCTGGGCTTGAGGGTTTTTTTGCTTATTTTTGCTGGCATATACATTTCTATATTCATGCTCTCCCTTATCCATGGATCAAAATCAAAACAGGAGCCCCTTCTTAAAAAAAATTCTTAATATTTTGTTTTTGTTTGTTTTGGTGAATTGGAACAACATTCATTGTGTTAGTTAATAATTAAATATTAAGGTGACCAATTGTTGTTAAAGAAAACTGCTATAAAAAGTGACAGAAATTTCATGCGACAGTTCCAGGGAATGTAATCAAAATGTACTAGACACCTCCCACCTGGAGGACAAATTATGCTAATAAACATTACCTTAGCAGCCAGCTTGTCAGCATTGACGTTCTGTCGGAAAATGTCCCAGGCTTGCCTGAGCTGCGTGTTCGAGCGGGAGCAGGTGATGTTTTGGAAGACATCCCTGGCGGTCGATGAATTGAACTCTACGTACTGCCGGAGGACTGAAGCGTTGCACAGGATGGATTTTAGGTCTGCCTGCCCACTTAGGCCCATTACCTAAAAAGCAGAGGAGTCAGAAACACTGTTGTCATGCATTGGTTGTTCTGTCTGGAGCCGGTTGCTTATATTCTGCACTGCAAGTGTCACACGCAGCTGGCATCCTGTATGGGGCGTCCCACGTGTGCTCTGTGCAAGGCTTCAGGATCACGGTGACCCCGGATGAAGTGTGGGTGTGTTACATGTAGGGCCGTTGTCCAGATCAGTAGCACTTTGTGATAATGAGTGAGTTATACATCATTTGTCAGGCACGTCATGTACTTTTTGAGAAAAGAGAGAGCAGAATTAGGAATTAGTATTAGGAAATATTTATCAGGTATCAGCCACATATTCTCCCCACACATACTTATTAGATCCTTCCTATTACTTAAACATATTTGCAGCAAAACAGTGCACCACAAGGTCTCTGATCTATAAGGTATATTCACTTGTAACAAAATGATTGAAGGGTTGCCTTTTCTATTGGCAATAGATGCCACTGACTTAATTTCCCAAAATCATTTGGAACACTCATCTGTGTCATACATTATCTGGTAATAATGATTTTCAGCCTCTCGTGACTGAAGGATAAATCTCATGGAATAATGGGATCTCAGTATGGCTCCATCTAAACACAGTAAGTACATTTCAAAACACATTTTCCGTCTTAGGCAAATGCACAGCAACATCACAACAGCCTATAACAGTCTCTCTCCGTGGCTGTATTGTCGTTTCTGATAAAAATGGGATTTTGCTATAGCAAGAAACCCCCGCCCGAGTAAATAATACATTAGACACAAGGTTGTAACTGTGGGTTTAGTCACAAGACAGCTGCCTCACGATCTTTAAGATCTCTTACTGGCAGCTATAGAACGTCACAGATTGACAATTAACAGGGAGTGTCCAACAGGTAGCTAGCAAGCTGACACATCCTTATTATTTGTTAAAGTATATTCGTAACCTAGTTCTGCGACTTCTTGTGGATAAAATAAATAGCTTCATAGTATATTCATTCATCACAGTAAAGCTTTCAGGGCTAGAGCTAGACTGAAGGGAGGCTGAAGCTGGTCTGAAGCTGTAGGCTGCTTCTGTCACAATATCTGGTGCATCTGGTCGATATGCTGAAATTGTACATTAACTTGTTTATTTGGCTGATAGTTCATATAGTCTCCTTGTTACTCTGGTTATTAGGACATTAATTCAATAACCAAGGAACCTAAAGTTCTCCCAGTGACTAGGTTTTTGGGACATTAACTTACTAGGTTAAGTACTATAAGTCATATTTATACCCTTGTTTGCAAGCACTATAAACATGTCTCAGTTCACCGTATGAAGGGCATGTGCTGAGTTATTTATTTATAAATCATCGAGATTCCCTGCACCTCAGCAACCCCTGCCAAACTGCAGAGAGTATACTAGTGATGGGAAAAATGGGGCTTTAAAACCCATGATAGGTGGGAGTACCCTGAAATAACCAATCAATGCTGATGGTAAATGAGGCTTCAAAACCTGTGGTGCGTGGGAATATCCTGAACAATCAATGCTGACGGTGAATGAGGCCTCAAAAGCTGCTTTGGGTGGGAGCATCCCAATGAAACACACCCTGCCCCCTCCATCTCCAGCTCACAGCTAGGAGTCATTTAGAAGAAGTTGCCTTTTAATGTCCTCCGACTTAAGAAGAGTTGATTACAAGTCACTAACCACAGACTGAATGTTTAACATGCTGGAGCCGTAAGGATGCTGACCAACCTTGTCGGGCTGAATTTTCGTGGACATTATGCTCTCTACAGAGGAGGTTGAGCCTGCCAGATTCTCCTTCAGATATGTGCTGAAAGTCTCGTTGTCCTTCAGAACACTCCTTAGAGGAACTGCCAGGACTGAATTGAGTGGGAAAGGAAGTGATCAGTCTCCAGACTGCTAAACAAAAAGCACAAGCACATTTTATCATATATGCATTATACATAACCAGCCTTTAAAAAGTACTGTACAGAAATGTTATTGCATGCAATATTAGTGTCACCTTTGAACAGTCTTAGATGCAACTGAACTAATAGATTCATTCAGTCTATCCTTATGCAATTATACTTTCTGATGTTTTATTCTGTTGCAACGACAACTATACATTTGCTCTGTTGGGCCAATACATCATCTGATAATTCCCTTTTTATAACTATTCCTAGAAACAATCTTTTTCCTTCGCAATAATGCCATTTTTTTTTTTTAACATTTTAGAATCTTTATTTTTGGAAATACTGGATTCTTTTTCCAAATAACTGCTTTATAATTTTGAGTGGATCCTCATTCGAACAATTCTCAGAATGGACAATTCTCAGCTGAAGTAGAATAAACGTTCCTTAAATTGTAATTTCAGCCTATTTCAGAGATTCCAGGGGGGCATCCTGTCCAAGATGCCAGCACATTTAGTCCAACAAATCAGTGGTTTCATGCAACAAATTGAAATACAAAGCAAAATTTTTTTTTTTAGAGACTCATTTACTCTTTATTATTTGATTTTGGCTTCTTGTCTGAATTATTTAGAATTCACTTCCAAAAGCGTATGTTGCGGTTTAAAATGTTTTAAGAATGGTATAATGGTACATATGTCTTGTTTTGAAATATTGACACATTAAAAGCACATCCTCAGGCTGATCAAGTATGAGATCAAATGGGAAACTTCTGCACGTCATAGTAAAAGGCCTTGTTTTTCATCTCATATCTCAGAAGAGACATTTTGGAAGCCTGGCTTGTCATACAGCCCTGAAGATCAAGCTCTCTTCCCACCCCCCTGCCCTCACCATAGGGGGGCAGTAGTAACAGTATAGAAATTGCCTACTGGGCACATGTCGCTATATTACCGAAGGTTTATCTGGATGTACAAATTGGGGGGGGGGGGGGGGGAATCTTAATACATAAATCACAAAATAGAGCGAGAATACCTTGGGGTAGCTGGTTATATATGATGTATGACACAGAGCTCATGAATGTTTATGATTTACAATAAGTAGCAAAGATAGAATTTGGCTGAGCATATGTGTTTCAGGTATCAGCTAGGTAAAGGCAAGGTAAAACCTGCCGTAGGTGTTGAAGGTGTCTTGGTGGGCCGATGAAAATTAACTGTAAATACAGAGGCACACATGGAAAGATGCTAACATTTGTAGCTATTGCCTGTTTAAAAGAGAACTAATCTGCTATCGCAACGTGTCAAATATGGCCCTCAAATATCTTTATGAACGGACTGAAAAGGGGTTCGAGAAAGTGCCCGAGTCTGGATGAGAATATAAAGCTTGCTCTATCCAAAACGGAAGATTAGTCACTACCCTGCCATCCAGGGGAGGGGCCTCATCCATTTTTTCACTAGGCTGGCAGGCTGAAGGACACTGTCTGCCAAGCTAAAGTCATCTGGGAAATGCCCCCTTGAACTGGTGGGTATTCTCACCTTATACTGAACCTCACCTACCCTAGATAACATAGATGATAAATTAATAATCAAAACTGATGCCAACCAGACCAACATCTGAATTTGCACTTTTCCCCATTGTCTTTGTTGTTGTTTAGTCACGCAGTCGTGTCCGACTCTTCGCGACTCCATGGACCACAGCACGCCAGGCTACCCTGTCCTCCACCGCCTCTCGAAGCCTGCCCAAACTCATGTTCATTGTTTCCACTACACTGTCTATCCACCCATTGTCTTGCTTAATGCCTAAAAACGAGTTGTCAAAGTGCATGCAAATTCACTAGTCAGTTTGTTCAGTGGCATCTACACCCAGCTAACAATCACCACACCCAAGATCATTTTCATTTTTCTCATTATTATACCGAATATTTGGTACATTAAGCAATGGGGAAAATATCAGTATTTCTTCATTGAGTTTTGGGCCTTGTTTTGAAAATTAGACTTTTTCCCCATTACCACTATAATCATCTTGCAGAACATGATGTTTGTTGTCACTGTATCCATTGTCATTTCTGAATACTACATATTCACAACCACCTGTGTGGGACCCTTCATGCAAACGATTTTTGCTCTTATTCCTTACTGCAGATATCTGATGGATTTAATCTCCGGTATTACAAAAGCATGTGGCCTTAATGTAAATTGTCATTTCTTTCACCCAAGACATTTGCCTATTTGTAAATTAGTTTCCATATGAAAATATATAAAATGTCATCATGTTAAACAAACTTTCCTCTGAACAAACTAAAGACAAGTGACCTGCTAGTCCTTACTGCAAATTAGGTTAAAAACAATCAGGTGTTTTTGTTCCAGGGATTCCTGAGTGGCACGGGGCAGCAGGCACGAGATTAGCATCTCAGTGTCAGTGGTATTGAGAGTGGCAGATTGTGTGGACTTTTAACCTAAACTACATTGCTTCAAGTCCCAGAAGGGGCCCCTTCTGTAGTAATCTTGAACTTGGTACTTAACTGAAATTATTCCAACAAAAAGCCAGTCGTATAAATGAGAAAATATATCGGTAGCCTCTAGACAAAACCATAAATACATGGAATGAAAAACTGTCCCCAACACTGATCTTCACTAATGTTTAATTAATCCATATTCTGAGTCAGTAGACTAATGTACATGAACGGCTGCACAATACTGATAATTTATCATAAAATTTCAAACTCTGGTATGAAGGAATTCCAGAAATTGGAAATACTATTATTTTATTACATTTCAGATCAAATGAGCATCAAAGCACACCATTTTAAACTGGACAATTGTGATTTGAGGTTTATCAAAAACAAACAAAGCCTGAGCACTGTGCAGCCCTGGTACTGTACATGCATGTCCATTCACATACCACTTTTGGGCTTGGCATTGTGCATTAAGCCAGGCCACTGGTACAGGTCTTCTGAGAGTCCCTGATATTTTTTAAGCACCGAGGCATTCAGGAGCAGTGACTGGAGATCAAGCAGAGCCATGCTGAGGCTGAACACGGAAAGAAAGATTATGGGGGGGGGAGGGGGGGGGGAATCAAAATCAACTACTCAGAGATAAGAAAGGGGTCTGGATTTTAAAAGGACTGTTATAGCTACTGCTGTTCAATATTTAAACAGATAATTATGACTCAATAAGTCAAAGAACCAGTAGAAACACATCAGCCCCCCACAAAAAAAAAACATGAAATAATTAAAGTCATAACTGAATCAATTGATATCCCTGAATATACACAGAATTAAATCTGAGTATAATCTCACTGAGCAACAAAATGGTACAATTAGAATGACTACCAATTTCAATACAAAACTGGCAGTAATCTGTCACATAAGGAAAGGCTTTTTGTGCTGCAGAAAAACAAGGTACAAACGATAAGTTGTTATTGAGCAAAAAGGAATGTTCGGCACACTTACAGGGATGAATTGAAATTGTTGACCTGTCCGGGAGTCTCCCCTGGAGTTGGGAAGCTCATACAAGGATTCTCAATATTGCATATCATTCCTTGTAGCCATGGCAATATACCCGCCGAAGGCATAGGTTTATTACGGTAATGACCTGGAGGCGGGGACAAGATGGAAATATAACAGTTTCGGTGGTTATTCCTCTTCACGCTGACAGTCACTGGATGATAGGCAATTAGTCAAACGCATTGTAGTGTTTTCCCCACTACCACACGGCCCACTGGAGTCATTTAGGAACAACAACGCCGATTCTGACTGTTGTAGGCCACAGTAATGAAGAACAAAATTTAACTTTTGTTGAGCCACAAGTCGTACGCAAAACTCTTCCAAATCGCTCCTACACAACTCGTCGCATGCATCCTCCAACGCAGTCACCAGCCAGTCATACCATCCCAAGGAGAGGAAGACATTCCTCTAAACTCCATCTGTATACACACAGTTCAGCCCCAGCTAGGCAGGTGTAGCTGTATAGATGCTGTCTGTTCTATTCTGTGTAAAATCTCATGTCTAACTAATACTTGTGCCAAATACAGCCATTAGGAACACTATTAAAACAGTCCGAATGATTAGTATCTATCTGTTTGTGAGGAAAAACTACTGGCTTGCAATTAATGATACAGTAAACATTTACATAAGCATATAGACTTTGTACCTCAAATGAAAGTGGTTGTCATCTAAGGATGTCATTGAACAGCAATATCAAAACATTACTAGGCAGGCAGGAAAGTTATTCCAAACCTAACCCTTTTGTGAGAAATATGCTTCTGTAATGTTCTGATCTAAACTGGGCTACAGTCTTTTTCCAGTTGCGCTGTGCTGTCCAATCAGCAGATGTCGATGTTTGTCTCCGTCAAGATGTCACCCAGGTGAATTGCAAACCAGTTCTCCCTCTGCCCGGTCATTCTTATGGGACATCAAAGAGACTCGGGACTTCAGTGCTTTAGCAGGCATGATGGAAATAGCATACTCACATTGTCCTCGGTAAACAGGCTGATTGGTGGAGCGCACCCAGACGAGGATAAAGAACAGGAAAAGGGGCCAGATAAGTTCAACTACCAGACGCACCTGCAAGGTAAAATTGGGAAGGGAGTTCTATCATCTTTTCATTTGTTTTGCTTTCTTTTTTTTTTTTATTGAAAGCCAGAAAGAAAATAGATACAAAACTTTGTTGGAAAATCTCAGTGCTTTTTAAAACCAGTGTTTTTTGATCTAAAGACAGGAGCTGAAAATATAACTGCTTGGACATCTCCAGGGGTAATTTATTCTTGATTAATTAACTTTTGGAAGACAGTTGCTTGTAAGAAACAGTGGTGGTACATCAGCCCATATTATCATGCTGTGTTTTGGCCCTTGGGCCTGTTCGTAAGGTTCCATTATCAGACAAAACTAATTTTCCTGGAACTCATTACCAGTGTAATTGTATACAAAACCATTGAGGAACCATAAAACATTCTTTTCCATTATAAAATGCATTTTTAAAAATTCCCAAATACATTTCTGAGTCAAAATTAATACCTCAATAACAGACACTAAAAGCCAGGCAATCTCAGTGTTAGGAAAGAGCAAAAGCCCCACAGATAATTACTTCTCTGTTGCTTCCCCCAACACCAACATAAATAGTTTAAAAGCAGACCCACCTGAGCCTGATGAGGCTAACAAACCCGCACTCAGGTGTGACAGCTTGGAGGCAGAAAGGAAGCTTTATTACCTGGCCACCTGTCACATGCTTTATTACCGCCTCTATGACCACTTGGGGTGGTGGTAGAGGTTACAGTTATCCAAGTGTAACAGACTGCACAGGACCGACTGCAGTACTGTGTGTGTGTGTGTGTGTGTGTGTGTGTGGAGAGAGAGAATGAATGAATGAAATTGTTGATCCCAAAGGAACTATCTATCAATCAATCAATCAATCTTTCAGGCAAATAATGAATATATAGTATATCAAATTTATATTTGAAGATTTGACATTCATTATAGAATCTCCTGATGCAAAATCCATAGCTAGGAAGTGAGCACTCAGGCTGTAAATGTTTGTTAATGTCTGACAGCCAGCTGTTTTCCTACACATAATGCGATCCATCTGACCAAAGTAGGAAATCAGGTGTGGAGTCAGCTTATGCCACAGGCTTCTAGATGTAATGCATGTGGAACTGAAATGTATACGTATATCTTCCTCTGTTCTGCCTTTTCCTGGTGTTTGTTGTCTTCAGATGCAAATTTCTACTCACATTGCTCGACTTAAGGTAAACAGATTCTGCAACAACTGACCCAGAACCAGTTAATTGCCTATCATCTTTGACCTAATTAACAATTAAATGGCTCCTCATTTGCCAAAACTGATGCAGTCAGTCTCTGTTGACTTTGATGCCTCCTGAATTTTGGGCTTCGGAGTACAGATTCTGACCAGGGCACTCAGGCAGCACTGCAGCAATGTGCTGTCTACGAACATGGCCACGGGCTAAGGCTAGCATTTATGGCGATGGGCCATGTGCCTGACCACCTTGCTTTGGGTCTTTTTTGGGCTTTACAAAACTTCTATGCAGATATACGGAATTTGACCTGGGTGTTTGAACTCTTCTACCCTTTCATATGCTCTCAGTAGGATTCACACAGAGCTGCTGTGTTGTCACGTCAGGCTGATGTCCTCAGTGGGAAAAAAAAAAAAAGAAAGATGGAGGGAAGATGGGGGTACTTCAGATAACTCTCGGTACTCTGCTTTGAGCTGTTCGTGAGGCGCGCCATTTGTTACTCAGTTCTTAACCTTCAACAAATGTCACACAAGAAAATTAGTGAGACACTTATAATCCTACCAGCTCACAAAAGAGAGTGAACCAAAAATGTTTTTCAAATTACCAGCATAGTTTTCTAAAGCATGTGTTTGTTTGTGAAGATGATGAAGCAGGATAGGAAAAGAAACAAATCGAATCAGTGTTTTCATCGATCTGCCTATGAGCTGTTCATCTCCGTTTTCTTTCTTACTTTCACTATAGGTTCCTTCTTTCAGCTGTGTCTACTGCTGGCTTAATTTCCCATCATGCCCTTCTTTGTTGGAAAGGCACACTGATGAACATGATGACGTGCATTTGCAAGTCAGGCACTATATCATTTCTTTTAACAATATATTTGCCATTTGTTTTTTAGAATTGTTTAGTATGGCTAATTAATACTTTAACTAAGCCTCATGGTGCCTGTTCATATACTAATTTGAAATCTCAATTCCCATCACTTTTCTCCATATAGCAACGTGTCTCCTTTCTTGAGTAAAATGACTTCCCTCATATACATTGCCAATTAATCCTATTTGCTATCCCATTGTGTCAGCTAATTATTTTTATGAATCCATATGCCACCACTGAGAACAGTTCATGAACAAGCCTGGATCCTTCTTTTAAACCCTCTCACCCTATTAAGTTCAGGGTACACTGGGATTTCTATCAAGACTTAATGCTAGGGGCTGCTACCCCTTGGGATACATCAGACAAAATGTGTGTGTAATCCTCCAGCATAAGAAATTATGCAAAGCACTTTATAATGAATGAGTTATGAGATCCAAGTGCCGACCAGGCCGTTTTAAGGATCACACCAAGGAACGACACGCACCAAACATAATCCGAAAGCCAGTATTCTAAAACTTATGTGGGGCAATGTGAATATGGTCCAAAAACACAAACCAGTGACAGAAAAACATATCCATGGGAAGTCAACGGTTCAGTAATGAGATTGTACAACACGTCATGAAGGGCCTCAGTCACAGAAGCAAGATTTAGCAACTGCTGACTGGAGGTAGGCCTAACAGTCTTCTCCCTATTGGGAGTGGCAAAAAACATCTCTGGAAAGAGTCAAGGCCCTGGAACCCAGGACTATTCCCCAATCAGCTCCATATTACAGCTGAGAGTTTGAATGGCCATGGATGGAATAAGCCTGTCCACTACTAGCATCCAAAGGGGAAGACTCAGGTGGAAGCCAGTGGATTGATGAGGCTCTAAAACTCAGGTTTTATCCAGGATCCATGGACAGCAGGTGATATGCTGTACCAGTTAGGCAACAGCATCCAGTAAGTAACAGGGTTGTTGTGCTTAATGATCTACTGTATTTGGAGCTCTTGAGTGATGAAAAAGAGCCACATTCTCTGCCTAGGTTGTAATAACAGAGTGGGACCACAGTAACAGTTTGCAGGCTGCATCTGATCTGGTCCTATTGATTTAGTGCAATATTATCTAAGGTATTGGCCATTCTCCAGATTAATTGGCCATTACACTGGAATTGATAACCAGATAATAGCTGATGTGGTGAAAATGCTTGGCACGATAAGTAGACTAGATAAGTCATCTATATTTATGCCTCAAATCTGGGTTAACAAATCCTGAAAAATCTCATTCATGAATGACTGAAAAAAATACGATTCATTTACAAGAGAATAAAGCATAACCAAATATTCATGGTTCCAACTGGTGGTATTAAAGATCGTACTCCACTCATCTCCTTCACAGCAATGTTCATTGGGGCTCTGTAGGTCAAGCTTAGTGAAGACGGTTACCTTCATCAGTTTATGTTGGTATCTAAATTTAACTAAACCGATGAGAGAGATTCTCCTCAGATGTCCAGCTTTCTTACAATATAGAGACAGATGGTTCTTTACATGGGAGGAAAGTTCATTAACTTCAGAAACCATTCATGTATTGTGAATACCAAATCCAAATCACATCCAACAAACAAGGTTAGAAACACAATTTAGGAGCCAAGGGTTAACAACCAAGGTTACAAACACGGTTCAGGAGCCAAAGGTTAACAAACAGTAGCACAAAAACTCAATGGCTCAGCAATGAGCAGGTTCAATACCTCTCAAAATGCCTCATTCAGAGAAGGTCCTTATTCGACCCTTTGGTTAATCAAGGAGTGAGAAACAGCTGTATCTAACATTCAGGTGATGTGGGGCACAGTCTGGTCAAATCTGGCTGCAGGGACTGTTGAGTGGAGGCACTTATTACAAACAATTTTTCAAAATGCCACAATGCCTTAGGATTTAGGGGAAGTGGAACTCACTATCTCCGAACATTTTGGGATGCTCAGATCTATTTGATTTTTTTTTTTTTTTTTCCCTGTTCTTCATACTGGGCTTCCATGATATAAAGAAAGTGCTTTAAATACAGTTCCTCTTGAAATAAATGCTGTGTTTTCATAAAGACTTGTCCCGATTTATAAATTAAGGAAGAGTTTGATTAGAAGGGGTTTGGTTGAGATTAGTTTGCCTTTATTCCATGTACTGGAAGTGCACTGTAAGCCTTATCTTTATAGCACTCTGTTAGCGGGTCTCTCCCATGTGCCTCCATTCTCTGTAGATATATTTAAACACAGGTAGATATCTAGGCTAGAATTAAATAAAAACTTGGACCTACCCACAAGGAATGAAACAGGACAGTGGCAGCGTGGAGCATACACCCCAGCTGCTGCGGTTAATGAAAACAGTGCCCTATGAGCTGACCCACACGTTGCCATATCTACTTCTCCATAACTCTGACACCCTGAGTCTGGTGGCATCGCACTCGATTACAGCTAACTTGAAGAGTCGTTAGCCAGGTCATTATGCGAGCGAGTGAGAGAAAATTACTGTTAATGGAAGGCAGGTGAGGTGATAACCAAGGAAGTCATGGAATCATTGGCTGTAGATTATGGAAATAATATGACTGGTATGAATTCAGTGTGTGCCAAGGCCTCTTTGTGCCTGCAAATCTATCTAGTCCCATAGACTTCCTGGACTCAGCCAGGACACACACACTCCTGCAAAGTGGCCCAGGCCCACACCGCATACCTTTTGTCTCCTTCGAAGGATGAAGTTCTTCCACAGCAGAAGTCCCAGCTGTGTCAAGAGACCCATTACAACCTATCTTGTGGTCCCCTGCCAGTGTGTCACTGTAGCAACTGCCTCTTAATCAGTCCTAGTGGGGAAAAAAAAAAAAGTTTTATTAAACAAAAAAAAAAAAAAAAAAAAACAAAAACAACAAGATACCATTGAGGGTAATTCACCAATTGCTGATGTTAAGATACTTCCACTGGGGCCTTGTGGATTAAATGACAAACCAGCTCCTGCTCTTGTTTAGCTGGACTGTGTGTGGTTATTTCTGATCAGCCAGGAGGATTTATTCCTCCAAAAAGCAGTGTGCCATTTGGTAAAAGCCGCAGTCTTCTCTGGGAAGAAAGCGCATTATTCAGTTATACTTGGTGTATTTCAATGGGGGAGGGCTATGGTGTGAAAGTGGTTAGCATTGATGCCTCACACTTCTTGGTTTGGGGGTTTGAATCCCACCTCTGCTACATGTACGTGACGTTTTTCATCCACTCAAGGTCAAGTGGCTTTACACCTGCTGTCTAAGGACATACTGTTAGGCTAATTGGCACCTATGAATCGCCTGTAGTGAATGACAGTGTACATGTGTGTGCATGTTTGTGCCTAGGAATGGATTGGCATTCCACCCAGAGTGTATCCCAGTCCTTGTGCCCTATGCTGCCTGCAATAGGCTTCAGATCCCCCCTGAATGTGAAAGGGATTAGAGGATGGATGGATGGATGGACAGATTACAAAGTAGGTTCAATTATGTCTACCGCCAATAACACAAATATGAAAAGGATGCAGTTATAATAAGACCATTTTCAAAGGGTATGGTTATAAGAGCTGAATGATACTGCTTAATAAAGATAATAAGGTTATTTTACACTTCATTTTACTTTATATGAATCTGCATGAAATTATCCTTTAAATAGGCCTACTCATCATTTTTTCACATAAAAATCAGGAAAGTACATCTATTTTCATCTGAGAGCCAGGTTGGAGTTACACAGGTGCTGTACATAAGTAGCAAAATTGGTATAAAGGTGGAAACTCTGTCAGTTGTGTCCTTCAAAGCGGATATATACACAAGATAACAACAGGTGGCGTAGTATTTAAGAAGATGCATCTATTGGCCAAACAGTTGGGAGGACTTTTGACTGACTACTCTGTCGTCCTTTGGCATAGTTTCTAAAACAACGGACTTACAAACAGCTAGCTGACATCCCATCCAGGGTGCCTCCTGGCATGTGACCTGTCCAGACTCCTTGAAACCTTGCACTGGACAAGCAGCTGAAAGTTATATTTTATGATTTGCTGTGATGTTCTATGGATTTTTCTACTAGCCAGTTCTGATATATTTTCATGGGAAATCTCAGAATGTAGCCTGTGATAGAAAGCAATGTTTATTCTCTTCACATTACACATACCCCCCCACCCCTGACATTCCAGCTAAAAGATTCAGGAAAGGAGATAATTAGGATCGAGGTGACACCTCCACCCAGTATCACCTTAAGGTTGTAAAGGAATTAAGAAACTGAGAAAACTTTCTGGAAAGCAAGAAGGGAATTAAGGGTCTCACCTCCCTGACTGGGAATGAAGCTTTTCACAGAGACAGAGGGGCTTCTGCTGTACTGGTACTTTCCTTGATCTGTCAAGTAAACTTTGACCTAAAGCCTCCTCCTGCCTCACATGCGAATCACTACAACAGCAAGTACACTCCCTGACTGAATGCTGACAGAGCACATGGCAGGAACAATGAGTATGAAATCATCACTCCCGCCTGACCCCTCTGGAAAGATGATGATGAAATCATCACTCCTGTCTGGCTCCTCTGAGAAGAATAGGATGACACTTGGACTCCCTTCTGACAAATCTTAGAAGAGGAGGACAAAATCATCATTCCTGTCTCACCCCTCTTGAAAGAAAGGGATAAAATCATCAATCTTATCTGACCCCTCTGTTCGACTTAGACAATCTACAGCTGGCACTGACACTTTCCTGCGTCGCCATACGTGCTGTCTGCTGCAGTCCTGTTTGTGTGCTGCACGGCTGTCAGACATAAAAGGATGTGAATGAGACATGAGAAAAACACGTGTCAGCCTGTGGCTGTTCATCGGTGGCTCCATTTACATGCATTCAGCAGCTGCACAGGTGTGCAGGATGTGAATGCAAACGGCAGACATTTTGATGGCACGCTGCCTAATGAATAATAAGCACCTTTTTGAGAGGTTTCCCTGCACCGTGTTTGGGAGTTTACGCATGCGGCATTAAGTAACTCGATTATGCCTGTCCCAGTTTGGGCTCGTAAGGTGTTTCGTTGGTGCTGTCAGCTCCACACCATCACGTCCCAGATGGGGCAGGCAAACTGGGTCATGAGTCTGGACCAGAGACACTCCTGCAACCACTTACTCACTTTCACAAAATGGGCCTCATTCAATACAGCAAGTGGATCCAGTAGGACGGGTGGGAGAAACAGGGACTTTAGTCTCTACAAGAGCTTTGCAATAGGAGGCAGGAAGGAGAATAAAAGATGGCTGGGAGGGGAGGGTGTAAAACAGGCGTCGGGTCTGGGAGGGTGCAACAACCACTCCACATGTAGTCTGAACTGTGTGAACCATGGAGACAAGCAGGATTCTGCTTTATACTGTTAGGTGCTGACTACTGGTACAAGAAGGGTCTCGACACCTAAGCCCAGCCCTCCCCGTGACGTTCTTGTCCCTCCCCCATCACGCGTTCATTTCAGGCCCAGCAGAATTCAACCATATGAACTGAGCAGGGAGGAGTCTGCTGCTGTCATCCCCTTCAGTATTAATCGATGAAGTGCAGGGTGTACATCATGACGTCATAAGCGCAAGTGGAATGAGTCATGACAGGAGGTGGGGCAAACATGCAGAAAAAAATCCCCACTTTTATCACTGGATGGCTGAAGACAGTGGAGTGGCCTGAGGTCCACGACAAATCTTCGTACAGCTTCCACTGAGCAGATGGCATCTCACATGAACGGCGCACCTGGGAATCGCTGAGACTTTGAAGACAGTTCAAGGGGAGGACTCACAGCGCAGTAAGTTTTAATTGGTACTTCAGGGAAAGGTTAATCTTGAGGTCGTATCTATGTGCAAGCGGCTGCTCCTACTTCAAACAGGTTTCCGATAGAACCGAAACAAGCAAAGACTCATCGGGCCTAATACCACTTCACTGACATGTAGTCAAGTAAGGCCGTCTTTAATTAAGCTGCGAGGGCAGACGACGAATGGTCAAAATATTCTGCGAAATCTTGCACGCGACAATTGATGTTTTGCCTGTGCTATCCAGCAGGCTCCTATCCCGGGACCACACTTGGTTGTAAACACAAACAGGACAGATTCAGGTATCTGTTGCTCTTACGTGATGATCCGCGAATGCTCTGAGGTATTTGTTTCCAAGCTTGCAGAGAAGACCTGACGTAATAGCTTTCCACAGTACTCCAACATTCTCATCAATGACATGTACACCAATACTCATTTGATGCTGGCTTAATAACTAATTAATGGGACTAAAGGGCACTGAAAGTCAGGCTGATTGAATTTCCTAACTTTAGCTCCAGACATTATAATCATAGCAAACAAACACAGGCATAATTCATATAAATCCATTGCCAATGCCATAACCAATTAAAAACTGAAAAAGCTTCATGAAGGATAACGGGCAGTTTCCTGGACATTGCGTATTTGTGTATTTCTTTTTTACGGCAGACTGAGAACTGCCTCAATGTCAGCTATTGGGCAGGCGCTGAGTGGAAGTACCCATGTGACCTCATAGCCTAAAAGTCCCGAAGGCCACAGGGCATTTTCAGGCTGCTTCCTAATTATCATTCTATTGTAATCTTATGCATGCTTGTCACTGAAGTCACCAACCAGTTCATGTTTGTGTACAGGTCTTTATAAGTTTTACTAGTATCCAAACAAGTATTACTGGCAAAAACATACTTATGTCGGAGATGAGGAAACCTTTTCATGTCCAAATGCACCTAGCATGGACAATGTACAATATTCCATTTTTATAAGGTTAAGTCAAGGCGCCTCTGCGATGTTCATGTAGAGTTTGCGTGTTCTCCCCATGTTAGTCAGGTTTCGTCAGGGTACTCCAGTTTCCTCCTGCAGGTCAAAGACATGCAGTCAGGCTAACAGGCATTACTAAATTCCCTGTATCCTGTAACTGTGTATCTATGGGCCCTGCAATAGACTCGCATCTTGTCCAGGGTGTACCCCAGCATTATACCCTGTGCTGCCTGAGATTGGCTTCAAACCCTGACCAGGATAAGCAGATAGAAGATGGATGGATTCAAGTGTCTTAAAGGCACAGTACTTTTTGTGTTACTTTGTCTGTACATGTATTACGTGTGCATTAAATCGGTGAAGGGCCAGGCGGTCGGACAGAATACCGTGCACAAAAATGGCTATACTCAGTCAGGCCAGCCAAATGATGGGACAGTGGACCGCATTGCCATAGCAGGAAACAGCACAAATAAAACGAACTCAATTCTAGTTATGAAAAAGACTAGAAAGGAGAGATTATGGTAGCGCTGGACTATGATGGTCCTGACACCGTTTTCAGAAGCAGCCGTGATGCATGCCACATCCACGGTAGCAGAGCAGCCACGTGCGAGCCATGATGCCACTGGTACAGCTGAATACGACACACCCTGACCAGACCTGTGCTGAATTTCTTTACATCTTTTCAGGTGGCTACGATGCTGGCCTATTCAGTAGGGAAGGAAAAAACATGAAAAGACCAGACAAGGCCACTAAATACCCAAAGTCTTGTCACAAAGTTAAGGGTTTATAGGCAGGTCATTACCTCAGGTATTAACATAGACTTCATGCTTCAGTTTTAATGAAAGCATCTTAACATGTAGTCAAAGGCTATGAAAATAGTAAGCATAATGCCAGTTATTTGCTTGTTCAAAAGGCAAATATTTTATGATCCTAGCAATACTGGCATTTATTGACATTTTTTGAGCAGCTGTCAGACGCGACAATTAGTGGTGACACACTGGCATGCAGAGTCAGGATGTGAGCCTCGGAGAAGGAGGACAAACAGAGCAGAGAAAAAGGAGCTTATGGGAAACATCGTTAGCTGTTTGAGACCCCTTAGTCAGCTGACATTTCCAGGGACAGTGGCTTGTGTGTTTTTTAAGGGCAATAGCACACTTCCAAGCAAAATGTTTCTACACAACTTTTTATGGAAAAAAAATTTAGAGTTCAGAAAACATTTACACCAGACAGACTCTTTCCAGACCTTTTAATTAAATAACCTTCATTAGTTGAAATGGTCTTGCTGGTTCTGAACCAAAAAAGTATTGATCAGCTGAGACAAGATTTAACAGAGGAGAATACTTTAATTCTAAATGCACACACCAGAACACGAGAATTAGATCAGAAAGGGAATTATATTTTCATAATTCATAAATAATACTACGGCACCATTTCACCAAGGGTGAACGCAGAAAAAAAAAAAAAAAATGCAAATATACTCCCCTAAACCTTGCATTCATTACTAGCAGTAAGCTGGTTGGTTCTTCAAAACAGTGACTGTTCCCAGCAGACACCTGTAGGGGGTGCTGTGGCTGCTGGATTGATTGGCTGACTGGGACCATTCATGTTCCACTAACCACTGCTCTACTTCGCTCTGCGCCTCCTAGAACCGCTGCACAATTAGAATCTGTAGAGCTGGATTCCACTTTTTCCATGAATTTTTGTGCCACCCAAGGTGTCCCTAATATGCATTTTATTTTCTAAAGACTGCCTAATGCTCCATCATACCCTTTAACAACACCTCCCTCCCCTCCAACCCCTGAATTCATCCTCCAGACACCCATGTACAAAGCCACAGGCCAGGCAAAGTGTTGGTCTTGTATTACCTTAAATATTTTATCAAGCATTATGCAGAACACCACTCCAGAGATGACTCTGGATGGATACCAAGCATGAAATATGCAGAGAGACATTTCCTATTTGTAAATCAGTGCTTTTTCGAAGCTATATTTTTCTCAGATTCTCCTCTACGCTGATTGTAACCCATTGTGCGGCAACAGCAAAGTCTTCCAAAGGTCTCCCCATATGTCACATCACATAGTGACAGCTTCAAAATCAAGTCAGATACAAGATGGAAGTCGCCATATACTAATGATTCTTAAGGAATATCATAAACTAAGTATTTCAAGTGACTGTCGTTCAGCTGACTTAACGACTGTAAAGCTGAGCATGTAAATTCATTACCTAAGCAGGACCACATTAATGAGACCCTTAGTCAAAAGACATCATCATTAAAACATTATCAAACTCTAATTAGGAGCAAAGATGATGTAAATACTTTATACAGAGATCTGAACATCATTTAATTCATAAAAAGATGTTAAAACTAGGCTAACTGCATGTTGTCCCTGTTTACAGGAGCACAGATAATATAGGTACAGAGTTGTCACAAAAAAGAAGGCCTGCATCTCAACAAGAGTTCCTGCATTTGTGGAAATAAAACAGGAAATAGTAATAGTGGCAAAGTATGTAGACACACAGGTACCAGAATGGAGGTAATGTGGCAAAAAGACTCACTAACCTACCCATGATTCCCCACTCAGTATTCTGTCACATGACCAGACAAGTCATCCATTTTTTTTTTCCCCAGGCACATTTTCAAATGTGCTTCATGTTCGGTGGCATGCATTTCAACAGTGCTGGGGGTAAAAAATAAAAGTTTCTGAGCTCTGTAATGAAGTTAACACATGTAGGATTAGACTAAAGTTAGCATACTGAATCAAGTTTGGTGGCCATTTGAACGCATTATCCATTCCAAAACGTTTGTACCCTGAGCATTGTGCATACGCACACACCCAGTTCCAGAGATGTGGGTAAATCATTTAAAAGCGGTGTGTGTACAACGCAGTTCAAAAGGCCGGAGTCCAGAGGTATTTCCTTATTGCAGATGGTTTTTTTCTCTCGGTGCACCTCATTTCCCATAAATATTCCTCTGCTTTCAGCATCACAGCAGGCCACTTCTGAAGTTCACTAACTGAATGTATCATGATGTGAAACTGCAGGGTAACCGGAATTTGCTCCTTAATCACCGAAAGATGACCAAAAGAGTATGCATAGGCATACTCAAGACACAGGGTACCCCTAAACAATACTGTGCAACTATACAATAAGGTTTAGCACCAGTTAAAGAGAAAAATCATTAACAAAGACAAAAAAAATCTGACAGTGAAAAAACAGCATTAATAATGCTATATTACCAGAGCAATCGGCTTGAAATCAAGCTATATTTCTCTTAAGAGTCTCACTAAGAGTGTTGACATGCCAGGTGTTGTATTTATAAATAATTACCCAACAGAAAAGCACATTTACAGATGTTTATATGTGGCCCAGCTCCATTGCTCTCTCCCCAGTTCAGTTGTTGATGCCATGCCCAGCACTTGACTCTGTGATGGGTCCTTTCGCTCACCCCAGGAAGTGCCCCGCGGTGTCTGCTTTCTCCTGCCCCACAGGACAACTAAAGCCAAGCAAACACAGCAGACCCACCTCCACCTACCTGCTTGCTTGCTTTCCGGCCTCTCGGATGTCAGCATTCCCTCATTGTGGCTCCTGACAGGTGCTCATTCGATGCCTCGGGCTCTGCCCAGCTCTCCTCTGAACCCCACTTCTTTCGCTCTCTATCTCTTTCACCCACTCTCTCTTCCTCTCCCTCCTCCCAGGCCTCCTCTCCTGATGCAATAAAATATGCAAATTAAACCAGGGTGGATCACCATAGAGACAGATGTCACAATGGGGAAATGGAGGTATTTACAGGTGATTTGAGTTACACAACATGTTCCTTGGGCCTAATGGTGAAGAACTACCTTGAGAGCCTTAATTGGTACCACAATGACATGCAGTTTTATTTCTCTGATGTCTTTGACATTCACTCTCCCCAAACTTAACACTAAAAAATGTAACTTAAATGGTCACAAGATTCAAAACATTTTGAATATCTTGTATTATTATTTTTATCTAATGTTTTACTATAAATATTATCTAGTAATGTCCTGATAACGAATTTCAGTTCATCCTGTCTTTCTCTCAAATGAGCAAACACTGTTTTTTTTTTAAATGGATAATAAAATTGTTCTTGGAAAGCTATTCTCAGGCATCCAAAATGTATTATGACTAAATATTGCATGAATGACTCATTTAATGGCTTCTTATTTCCTCTCACTTAATGAGGCTTGTAGTACTACTTAGATACCAACATACAAATGGAGACACCAGTGTGTTTCCGCCATTCATCTGAATTTTTATGCTTATGTTGTATTACCACACCTTAGACAGATTATATACCCACAAATTCACCTGTGTGTGATTGTAGCTGCTGATTTAAAATATGTAGTAAAATCCACCCATCCAATCATCTAACCATCTATCCATCTTCCATTCTGCTTATTCAGTATGTATGTAAAAATATCATTAAGAAATAACATATGGTATATTAAAATATGTTACGCAAACTCTGCTAAGGAAAGGATCCATTATTTCCCATTGTTAAAACCTGTGCAGGTGAGGTGCTGGGGTTTTGCAGGTAGATATCTCTGGGAAAGCCTTTACTGCACTCAGCATTGCAGAAGTAAGGAAGGGATGAGCTGTCAGCATCAGCATGGAGACAGCTGAGAAAGCATCACGGTGGCTCTAGTGGAATAGAGCAGAACTGTGGATTGCTGCTAGGACTCAGGCAGGGACCCGGTCAGGTCACTTGGGATTGGGTGCATGATGTTCGAAAGATCCAAACACCCAGTGACCCCAGGTAACATCGCTGATGATGTGCCCTAATACAGCATCAAACAGACTGTCAAGGATAATACAGTACCAACAATAAAGAAATGATAAGAAATAACTTTTAAGAAGAGAAAAAAGGTATACATATCCAATTGATACTTGGAACATTTTGTAATAACAATAAGGAGAATAACAGCTGCCACATTTCTTATCCGGAATGCATACCATACTTTGCAAGACACAGGGCATGAGTTTAAAACAGGGGTTTTACCCAAATAACAAAGTTGGTACCATGCTGGGACCCAAGAAGGGGAATACTACAATGACAGCAGGCACATTTGGTGACCCATCACAAATGCATTCACAACCCAAAGTTTAAGAAACTCTGGTTTAAAGTCCTGGTAGTCTCATTTCTGCTTCACTGGAATGTCGCTATGATTTTCCAGTGAGTCACTGGTGATGCTGGAAGGAGTCTCTTTCATATGTGACTGCCACAGAACACAAAGTTTAAACTGTGATCCACTTTTATGAATTATTCCACTCTTTCACGGGTTATGAAGCATCAGTAACTGACAGCTGCCATTGCCCAGCATTAAAAAACGAGAAAGATAAACACTGCAGTACCAGTGAAAAGAGAGAGAGGAAGAAAAAACAGACCCATGCAGGGAGACGGCCAGACTTAAAACAGCGTTGAGTTTCAGGAAGACAAGGGCATCATGGGAAGCCTAAGAGACTGTTCAGGAAAGTTAAACTTGGGCTGTTTTCTTCTTCTCTTCTCTCCCCATGCTTTTGAGGTGCAGAGTAAGCTCAGGGGTGCTTGTTAGCTCTGAAGAGGACTCGATAGTTGGAGGATACACCAGTCTTTTATAATTCCCTGCTTTTCGATGTCAGTAATAACTCTTTTACAAAGACAAAGAACAGAACAGGAGACAAACAAAAGGCCAATGTTTTCACAGGAATTTCCTCTTTCCCGTCCTCCTTAGATTGGTGTGCCTGGCTGGAGACACCTGACATCAACAAGACAGAGACGAGCTCTACACACACAGCACAACCTTTATTCTAGCTTCTCTCATCTCTTCTCCAACAGTCCCCTCGTTCCCATCTAGCAGGTCACACTCTGTTACTAGAAAAGTACTGCAATTTATGAATCAGTCAATTAGCTAGGTTTCGTTAGCTGACAAGTCCGTAGCTTCAGGATGGTCGCTGGTTTTCCATATTACTGAATTGGCAAAAATCAACATCATAGGATCGATGCTTTGGCAGTTAAAGTGACCTTACAGTGATGCATACAGTTGTTGGCAATTAAAAATTAAAATTTAGTTTACTCATTTTTCAGACAAAATCACAACTGAGAAAACACAGGAAACATGCAGTTTGAAAAAAGTCCTTTTGTTTCACGAACATACAACCTGTCTTTATTCCCTGAGTTTGGGAAGACCCTTACAAAACACTGAGCAATGTTATACTCCTGACTAAAATTACTGTGGCTCAGATAAGCTCATGAGGAGTATATACAGCTGTTATATTTTTGGTTTAAAAAACAGGCTTAAATGCCAAGATTTTGGTTACATCTCAAACTGCTGGGTATAATACTCTTTGTATAAAAGTGTTTGCTAAAAGCAGAGTATTATATAGAGAGATGCACAGCATAAAGGCCTCCACAAAATTTTTTTTTTTGGAAATGCCTGCAATCGCTGTAAGGACACTGCTGTAATGCTTACAATCTGTCGGACCATACTGGACATATTTCAGTCATAACTCGCTGATACTTGTGTCGATGCCGTTAGGCTTGAGAGCCTGCAAGCTCCCGATGGAGATCTATCTAGACTTCGGTTTGGCCACCACCCCACGCACTCGAGAACCACCAGTCGTCCTCGCACAGAAGTGAGAATCCGTCACCGCGGTGGATTACGATGCTTCAGAAGGACGCCAAAAGCGGCAGATGCCCCCCTCCCCCGAAGGCTGCGGAGCTTCTCTCCACTGCTGGGCCTTCCCGGGTTCACTCCAGTCCGCGAACCCCGGCGAAGCCGAGGCAGGCATTGCTGCCATCTGCCGTAGCCCGAGCCGTGCCAAGAGCAGCACGCTGGCCTGGAAGGGAAGGCCCCTCGCTGGATCAGGGTGACCTGCATTTGCACAGGAGACTGATAACAAGCCCCCTGAGCTCTGGAGGGAAAATGGCTGATTTGAATGCAGTAACATGAAAGACACTGGCTGCCGGTGCCAAGTTGCGAATTGGTGTCTGGCATCCAAAACTGAATCGCTGCAGACGTGTTCGGGCAATTTATGTATCGCTGCGCTATGAAAGGACCATACGCACTTTCAGAGGTATGGTATTAGATTAGCATTGAAGGGTGCTGTCTTTCATTAGGATCACAGCCCCTCAGGGTATCCACCTGCCCTCCCGGCTGCGCACTCCACTTAAGGGAGCATTGGAGAGGCGGGTAAAGGCGCCGTGATGGTTCAAGAAGAGTCGATGGACATCCTACCGAAATCTGGGTGGATTGTTTACATCCTCATGCAGATCCACCATGGAACAAAGCTTTTAAAAAACCTGTAATGTAACATCCTCACTTACACAAGAGCATAGATGTCAGAGATGTCATGGAGTCATTTCCCTCATTCCTGGGTGTTGACAGACTGATGCAGGTAATTGTTGTTTTTAACATGCTAACTCTATCAACACTACAGTATAAACATCTATAAATGCATTGCTTAGCCTAGTACTTGGAAGTCTTTACTGCACAAATCCACATCATTCAGAAGACCACTTCCATCTCTCCTCGATATTACAAACTGTGAGTTCTTTTTTTTTCTGTGTACAATGTGAGTGCTATCCATGCCGATACATCACAGTCTGTCTTCTCCTGTGGCCCAAGGAGACTGCAGACATTGTGGATAAGTTCCATACTTCCTGCTTTGTACATGCAGTGTGAGCCATAAACTTGGTGTATCTATACGCTGTTACTAATGAGAAAGCCATTCTGTTCTCGGAGGATGTCCTGTTGGAATTTTAAAGTAAAGCATGCAGCTTCATCAGCAACTGCCTGGCTAGTTATTACAGAGACTGTCAATGCAGTTAACCCTCCTGCACTGTCAAAGGAAATTACTCCATTGATGGCTGTACTGTTTGTACATACCGAGTGCCACATTGACAGCTAGTAAGAACAGCTGTAAAATTTCACAGAGTTTGATACAAACTGCTCAGGTTAACTTTTGAAACATTTGCAACCAAAACAACTAGCCCCCCCCCCCCCCCCCCCCCCCCCCCCCCCCCCCCCCCCACCCACCAATCGCTATTACCAACCCCTCTCCCCCACCCCTTCAAAACC
>JAACJT020000013.1:9084621-9122689 GCA_009936485.2 Gymnarchus niloticus | reverse complement strand
AATGCTGGTGCTAAATGAGGCTTCAAAACCCATGGTGGGTGGGAGTATCCTGAACTAACCAATCAATGTTGGTGCTATAAGTTAAGCTTCAAAGTGATTAAAGAAGGCAATTAAAAAATAGAACTGTTATTGAATTACAAATTTTAACTGCAAAACTGTTACTATTTTTACAGGTATGCAGGTTTTATATATCTGCATTCCAGCACTCCATCTGCTGAGTCGAAGGATGTTTTGCACTCTTCTCCTTTCTTGCAACAAAACTCCATCTCAGAAACATTTTTTGTTTATCTGCGCTCATTTAAAAAGCATGGTAGTTTTGTGGTGTTGTAACAAAGATGTTTTGTAGCTTGTAACAATTAATTTCAACTTTGACAGCTGTGGACTGGCAGAGCAATCCAGGTAGAAAGACTGTTTTATGATTGCCGAAGATCTGAATTTGTAAAGGTTTCAGTTTTGTTCCTTATATTGGATTAAATTATTTAAGCTGCATAAATTAGTGGGAGACATCAGGAGAAAATTTCACTGACATCCTCTAACGTCTAGAACATCTCATGGAAAACTGCCTTGTGGGAAGTGATATCAGTTTTTCTGTTTTACTCATAAAGTGCATCTGCCTATAAGACATGCTGCTGGGTCTTCTCCAGAGTGTCTTCTCCAGAGTATCTTCTCCAAAGTGTCCCTCCAGCGTGTCTTCTCCAGAGTGTCAAGTTGAATCTCGGGTCACAAATGAAAGCTGAGCTCTTTTGTAGAAGGCCCCCTTGTGGCCACTGGGAAAGAGGAAGTTTTATCCTGGTATGTCTTGGTTTGCTGCTACCAGGCAATTTCCTGAGTTGAAGTTGAGCTGAGTTGAATCATGTGATTCATGTGAGCCTGGCTGAGTTACAAGCATGGTCCTGCCTTTGCTCCAGAGGTGGGTCACTATAGCCCTATTCTAAGGAGTGTGCACTTGTTCTTTTAAGTGCCTTTCATTGGGGGTCTTTGTTGGATCAGAGTTTGTTTGGCCTCCCCCTGCAGACCTGGTCACCAAGCGCTCCAGACTCCTTGGTTCATTATGAGACACAAACCTCTCCACCACGATAAGGTCATGATCCTCGGAGGGGAACTCTAAGTTTAGAAAAACAATTTTTTATTCTGTTGTCTTCATGGTTACCATATTACCATCTGGGCAAAGGAGTTTATGTAGGTCATCATTAAAGGTAGAACCTTAAATTAGTATGAAGTTGTTTCATCTTTCGAAAAATGGGCTTTTGGAAAATCAACATTGTATGAAGTTGACTTGTCAAAGGTGATACACACCTGCCACGCAAATATAATTGGATTTCCCTCAGACAGATAACAAACCATAGTGTCCTATTTCTATGTACATGACATATTTATGTATTGGGGCAGGGCTGTGGGTTTGAATCCTTTCCTTGACTCTGGCTGTGAGGAGTTTGCATGGCTTTCCCATGCGAAGGGTTTTATTCAGGTACTCTGACTTGCCCCTTAGCTAAATTGCCATCTCAAAATTACCCACAGTGTCTGAGTTTGTCTGTGTCCTATTATAGGCTGGCATCCAATCCAGAGTGTCCCCTGCCTCATCCCATGTTCTTTCTGAGCTAGACATTAGGCTCACTGTGAACCTGAACTTGAAAACAGGAAGAGACGATGGCTCAACGCATCGATAGATATCACCACTGTAGTTACTGCAAGATTCCTCAAACTGGTCTATCCTGTGCAATTATTAGCAACTGCATGTGCAATTTGCTGTACATGTCATTTTGATTGCATTTTTAGCTTGTTTGTCTTACATTGCTATTACATAACTATGATGTGCGTTATGTTTGGATTTTTACCATGTAGCCTAAATGCATGTCCTTGGACTCCGTAGGAAACCATGGCACCCAAAGAAAACCAACGAGACACAGAGAGAACATGCAAAGTCAGCACACAGTAGAGGTGGGATTCAAACCCTCAACCATGGCGGTACAATACTAGTTCTACCTTAACAACAACAACCTCTTGATGTCTGCCCTTCATAAACCTTCTGCTCAGACTACAACCTGTTGCACACCATACCAAATCTTCTTTTTCTATTTTGGGAAATTCCCAAGAAAAGTTGAACAGAAGATGTATTTCCTTTCTCCTTGGGTTATATCGTGTTTTTTTTTTTTTTAATGCCAAGAATCAAAATTCACTTTCCTTGCTTTCAGTCAAGGCTAGCTGATGCCACAGCCAGTGCCTCAGGCATCATACAAATTACAGGTTGTAAAGAAGCAGGAGCCGCGTGGGATCTGAAAATTTGAGGAGTCTTTGGCCAAAAGGTGGGTTCTATTATGTGCAGTACAGTTTAGTAGTACCTGCAGGCTTTCATCTAAGAGGAACCAAATGGCTTCTCACGTATAAGGACTCATTAATCCCAAGATGAATCCCACATGGATTTATGTTGCTCAGCCAACTACTGATTTCAACTAGCTTTCAGAACAGAAAGTTTAACAACATATCTGAATAATATATCTACCATCAGTCAATCACTCACTTTATTTAAAAAGCACATTTAAAGAGACCACGTGTAGACCAAAGTGTTGAACCAATACACACAATAAAACACAGGAATAAAGAAAAATTACATAAGTCAATAAAAAAAGAATGAATAGCAATCACATGCTAACCATCAGGTACTTCAAATAATAATGAATAAAAATGTTTTCAATCTTGTTTTAAAAGTAGCAATCGATGGTGCAGATTTAATAAACATTGGTAGTCCATTCCGCAGGGTTAGAGCAGAGACTGCAATCCATATCCATAACCATTTACTCAGTCCAGGAATTGTGTTGGACCTGGAACCTATCTCAGGAAGCGCAGGGCACAGGAACATCTTTGTTGCGATTTTTGTCCATCACATTGCATACATCTACGTTCTGAGGTCAATTCGGGGAAAACCTGCAAACATTGCACACCAAATCAGGGATGGAAATTGAATCCAAAAGCCAAGAAACACTGTCCTCATCACAGTGCTACCCATAGAGCTACTGTGCCACCCTTAATATTAAAGATAATGTAGAAAGATGTCCATCTTGTATATGTATGCCAGAGTACTTTAAAATTAAATGAAGCAGGGCTATGAAGAACGTTGTCTTTGGTCTTTTGACATGACACCAGGGACCTTTATTAGAAGTCATTCATCCATAGATGGCTGAAATAAGACACCAGTCAGACAGGCAAAAGCAGGCCCAACCACTTAATGGGGCAAAGTTTGGTCTCAGAATAAGGGGTATTCTGGGCAATGTAGCATTCATAGAACAAGGAGCCACTGCACCTCTGTGTGACGATCCAGTGCACTACAGTGTCACAAGCTGTTAGGGGGCCAGACAGCAAGGAGAGGAATGAGCACTAGAGGGTGGGAGAAGAGGAGCCCACTGTTTTGCTGGAGAAGTAAGTACCTGAAATTCTGGAAGAAGCAATGACAGCAATTCCACAATCTGAAGTAATTAAGCCCCCTCATCAAACAAGTCATTCCACCATCCAGATGCACTGTACCCTACATGAAATGTAGAATGGTACGTTCCATGAATGTTTCTTTGTGACTGTGATGGACATTGCACTCACACCCAGTGTGAATCTGGTGCTTTCCAGAACGCTTACCAGAACAGGCGTGCTACAAGCCTGGAAATGATGAAGGAATTTATTTCAGTGCTTTCATTGTAAACCAAAATGGACACCATATTTCACGTAACCTAGACAACTATTTGCAAAAAAATAATGTATTTAATGAAATATCACCATGTGGTGAATAGCGTATTTATAAAAAGTTTTCATGGAGAATTAGCTGCTTATCCCATTCAGATTTACAGTACACCATGAAGCCCAAGGTAAAATAGAAAAACAGGGACACTGAGAGAAAACTGAAGTCCTAGAGGATTTCTGCAGAAACAAAAGGAGAAGATGCAGACTGCTCTTGTCATGAGGTGAGACTGGATTCAAACCACAGCCCTGGAGACTCAAGGTATTAGCCTGACACAATGAGCTGATGCTGCCCAATTAACAGCACTTGTATAAAAGTGAAACAATTAGCCATGTTACCTGCCAACAGAGCTTAAGCACATTCCTCTGGCATACCGTAATATTTCCAAGCTTTTCATTGGCACAAAAGACAGATTCAGTCATAAAGTGATTATTCCCAGATCGGTTCACTGAAAAGACCATGGGATATAAGATTTAGAAATTTATGTTTGGGGAAAAATGAACTGACACCACTTATGGATTACATCTACTCCTAATGAACATTTTGGGTGGTTATTTATAGAAATATGTGAATCCATAGAGAAATTTGCTATTAATCTGGTTGTGGAAGGAAGTTTCATGGTTCGCTTTATGTCAAAACAGCACATGCCAAAATGTTTTTACTTCAAGTCAGAAAAAACTCAGACTTCATTTTGATTAATTTGTCTTTTACATGAGAGAGAGTTGCTAATATATTGAAGCTTTTTTTGGGAGCAGAAAGTTTTTATGAGCTCTCAGATATAGATCTTGGGGGATTGTAAAGGTGAAGTGAATCTTGTGGTTGAGTTATCTATCATACGCATGTCTGCTTCTTCATTTCCATTCTGCCGTATGAAGCCCCTTCAGTTCAGGGAAGGGGATGGAATCCTCGCTCAAACAACTAGGCATTCCAAAAAACTCGGAGCTCTGCTGTCTCTTAGCAAGAGATCCAGAATCACATTATTCCATTGGGAAAAATAAGCTCTGAAATTTGAATCTTTTGAAACGAGGGTAGTTTTTTTTATTTTTTTTGGATTTAAACATTAGCTACAGTGAGGAAAAAGGTTGAAAAGGAAAAGGTCAAGGAAACAGCAATTTGTCTGCAGACATTTTATTAAATTCACATCTTTGAGCATCACAATGTTTTGTTTTTTTTTTTTTATCGGGGCCTTATGGGTCTTCTCTTGTTCTTCTTGTCACGTATCTCCAGAGAGACACCCTAACTGCAGTTGTCACGAATAAATAAATGTTTTGATTCACTTGAATCAAAATGCATTCCGGCGTGTTTCTTAATTTAAGTATAATAGCAATGTCAATTAATTTCAGTATTCATTGCGGTTTCGCATATTGAAGCCTTGACACATTGACAACTTTGCTGTCGTGAGGGTATTTGATAGTCAGAAGCTGTCAAACATAAGCAGACATGATAAAATAAAGTCCCAGCCTACCCATAATCAAGTTAGATGTGCTGAGCAAAGAGAATGATTTCTTTACAGGAACTTCAAGGGCAGTCATAGCCGGGTGGCATCTATTTTGCTAAAGACATTCATCACACGTATTTACAACAGATGGAACAAAAGCTGTATAGAGTGTATTAACATAGCATTGTGTTCAATACACTCAACAAATGACGATACTAGATTTAAATCATGCATGCCTTTCAGATTTTCATATTTAGATACATGTAGTATCTTAATTATTAAAAAAGGACAATATGATGATTTGGACAGCTTGCTTATATAATAACCAATGAAACATCATTAGCTTGGTGAAACATTGCATGGAATTTAGTAATTCATTTGAGTGTCTCTACAACCCATCACTGGATCAGTAATGGAAAGATGGATGGATAGCTAATGTGTAATTACATAATAACAGAGAATATAAAATAGTATAAAAGTATTGTTATTGCTAATAATATGCAGTATATATTCCGTAGGACATGATGTCTTCCCTAGTAACTAATAAAAGGCATTAACCGACATACCCCCATTTCCTGCAAATATGTATGCTTGCTGTGATCTGGAGTTTGTCCTCAAAGGTACCGGACACAGGGTTGTGTACACACTGGGCCATTGTTTGAATTTTCTATGGGCACCTTAAATACTTTGACATTTACCTACCTTGTAAAAGTTAAAAAATGCAGAGTCCAAATTGAACTAAAATGTAGAGTAAATCTGACAAATACTTTTCCCATGAAAGTGAGTTATGATTACATAAAAACTATATTTCAACAAGAGATCTCAGTGGTTTTCAATTAAGGAATTATATTTGGCCATGTGACCAACTTTTAATATTTATGGCAAAGTTTGTATTTATGGCCAGTCATAAAGCATAATGACAATTACAGCTTGAGGCATCGCTATGATCATAATGGAGGGTTATAAATTGTAAGCATCTATTATTTATCTTGCACAGAATTTTTATCGATCTTTGCAGGTGAAGTATTTTTTGTGTTGTAACGTCAACGTGCATTGAGACTCAGAAGGAGATGGTATTCATAACTTAAAATGTAGGTCACTTAAAAAAGAAACACTGCGGTCCGTGTTGACGGCAGGATGTGTTTTTGTTTTTTCACTTTTGTCTGTATTGGCTAGGTGACACACCTCAGCCTGGTCCCATATCGCCTCTCTTTTTTTGTAGCTACATAATATGTCATGTGTTGTTTTCTGTGTTACATAAGGCATTAGATTACAGGCTTTCTATGTGAAATTACGTCTCGCTTCAAACAAGCCTTCACTTTGATCTCTGTCCATTTTCACAGTTCAAATGGTAAAAAACAACATCCATCAGCAGCCAACCTTTGACTGAGGATTAACCAATCAAATGAAAAGTATATAATAACGTAAACATTCATTATTCCAAACGTATGCTCTCTTCTTATCCATTCATCCATCCATCCAACCATCAATTCGTCTTCTACCTCAATCAGGGTAGCAGGGGGTCCTGGACCCTATTTCAGACGGCAAAATGCAACCCAGGATGACTTGCCAGCCAACTGCCAGAGTACATGATGAATAAATTAGGAGATATTATTTTAAATTGTGAATAGGTTGAAAGTATTCTTTTTTAAATTTTTTTTATGACTTCCTACTTCCTGGAGACTGCTATCTCTTTATCTGGTAAGAAGTTTTAATATGGAATGACGTTTCCCTCATGGGTGGAAAAAATAAGAAATAGACGGGCTCAGATTACTTCAAAGCTGAGTATCAAACACCGTGTACCACTTCTGCTTCTACGCTACCATGCCAATCATACCGCATTCAGAGTTTATGCTTTTAAGAACACCTTTCACATTGCGCAGGTTGCCTGAATTTTCTGTGAGCTTATGGGGGCGATGACTGAATGGCTCAAAGTAGACGCAATAACCGTCATTCTGGATCACGGCATGGTATTCTTTCTTTTTCTGCCATCTGGGCTTTCATATCTTTCTAAGAGTCGGACTATTGTTCCCGAGAGATTAAGGTCAGCAAAATGTCAATTTTCCCAAAGGAACTGATTTGGGCAAAGAAGAAACTTGGAAATAAATATGGGGTAGGGGACAGAAAGAGAAATTGGACAGGGAATTTATATTGGTTATTTTAAGTGTTGTGGATCCATTTGTTGGATGCGGGAAACAACACCAGCTTATAAATTCGAGAGCCTGCCAGTGAGAGTAATCCTCCACTGTGTGTAATATTTTATCATGTCCTTCCCTCAGCAACATGACCGCTCAAACAACAACAGTTACATTTCGGCATATGTTTGACCACGGTGGCGAAAATGCGATTATGCGGGGAAAATCATGTACTCCTGCCATCATAAAGGGGTCATTATGAAAGGCTTCAGTTACATCTGACTAATCAAACAGCTGCTTGATGTTCTGATATTCCAGAAAAAACAACATTGTTAATGCTAATTTTGTGGAGCTGACAGCCTTGATGAACACATGATTGTGCATCCTGCAGAACTGGGCCTTCACGATACGTGCTGTGGGCGATATGCACAGATGACATCTTTTTTTAAATTCTGGAGAATGTTCTCACAGAAGGCCCACCTGTTCAGTCTGTGGTTGAATAATTTACGAAAGCCGTTTTCTTAGTTAACTTCCCCTCACATGAGACTGGGTCTCGGTGTAGCATTACTGAATTGTATGAACATAGACAGTAACAGGGAGAGATTTCTATCAATGCTTTGTGCAGAATTATAACAACAAACAACATCACCTCTGGTGAACATCATAGTTAAGTTTATTAAAAGAAATGTTTTTATTAAAAAGATTTATGCACATAACGGCATCCTTATGACTGTGAACATTTAGCATGGTTAAAGCACCAGTACAAACTGACCAGCAGTTTCAATTGCTGGACTAATTTCACCCTTGGGATGTTAATATTGCTAACAGCTTCATTGGAATTATTTTCCTGGATACATTATAAATATACAAATCAATGTAGCTTTTAAACGTATGGGGATTTTTTGGATACAAATTTTATTACAAGTTTGCCACTTGTGCATAGTGATTATTTTATTTTTTGTAAAGCAATCAGTTTTTATCGAAAGAAAGTACAGCTGAGATGTGAGGGTATGATTACCAACGCCTCACTGGAAACTTCTGGCAGCGATTGCAGGGTCAGTTGATTCCTCTGCTCTGCACTGTGGTCCACCATCATGTTCCTAATGTTACATTGTTTGCCGGCCATCGCAGCTTTTTTTAAAACATTTCCCCTTACCTAATTCTCCCAGTCCAAATGGGACTTTACGTGGACTTTCTCCAGAAATGGCACCTCAGTAGAGGTCAGGAGTATTTGTTTACCCATGAATGGTTTCTCCCACCTCAGCGATTAAACTGTGATCTTCCATATTCATCTCTGGCTTCTGTTGGCAATGTGCACATCACCAGCCGGGTCAAACAGAAAACACGTACTGCTCAATGCAGATCCTGGGCCTTCCATTCTGCTTATTAACAACCAGCTTATCTGTACTTCATGGAATATGCTATAGTTCTCAAATTATTTAATACCCCCAACCCCATACCTGTTTTTCTCCAAATCCTACATTTCCAGAACTCATCTCAAAATTCTTTGGTCTCCATTGTTGACACTTGCTTTGAAAGGATGACCCAAGTGTAAGACTTCCACTTCTGCTACACAAAGAGGAGCACCAGTAAGATAATTCACTGAAGTCTGAAGCCTGTCAGTTTACACAGGATCATCACGGGAAATTGGTGCATTGTTTATCAATGACGGTTCATGTAAACATACACACGTACTGTACAGTCACATTGTAACAGGACTATTGTAACAAATTTCAGAAAAGTGAATACCCCCTGAGCACCCTTTAATTACACCATGCACATTTGAGCAGGACACTGACAAAAAAACACAAAATTTTGCATCCATCCCTACCTAACTCTGCCACTTGGGTTCATGCCCTTTTTAAGTTTTATTTCATTTTTGGTTGATTCTAATATCTGTTTCCCCTCGGCTGGACAAAATAACATAAAAGCGTGCACAGGTGTTTTCCTTTCAAATATAATCTCTCCACTTTGCTATGGTACCTTTTTTCCATTTTCACAAAAAAGGCACCATATTGTGGAATCCAAGGCTTAATGATGAATATCTCGTTTTTTAATTGACTAACCCAATGTATTTCAGTAGTTTTTTGCCAAACGAGATAAATCAGAATGACATAAAATGCTTGTTTATTAAAATAAATTTCATCGTCGAAGCACAGCAAATATTTTTTATGCTGGGCATGGGACTTGTCCTGTAGTTGCTGGGCTGTGAGGTCACCAGTTTGCATAATCCAGTTTCATCCTCATTTTGGACACTGTGCATAACAATTACAGCACTTATATAAAAATAGCCTTGGCTTCCTGTTCGGGGTGTGGCCTGTGCGGCTACAGATGTCTCCAAGCCCCCTACGGATGAGACCTGGATGTGGTTAGAAGCCAGATGGATATAAAAGTAACCAAAAAACAGAATAATGTAGAGATGAAAGTGTAGATTTCATCCGTAAATCCATCCATCCATCCATCCATCCATGCGTCCATTTTCCAAGGAAAAGCGGCTTAGAATCTGCCTTGGGCACATGGCTTAAGGTGGGATATGTTCTGGGCGGAGCTGTCTTTCACCAGGGGCTACTTAGACATTTTCACAAATAATGGGACATAGTGAGTCTCAAACTGCATAGCATCAAGCTGTTGAAGGGGAGAAGAATAATGTGAAGTAAACTGATAAAAATATTGGGAAAACAAGTGAAAAATCTCACCCAGGCTGAGGGCTCATTCAAACCAGTAGCCTTGGATGTGTGAGGCTGAGCCACCAAGCCCCAACAATTCGACTAAGTGTCAGAATGATATAACCTGAACTGGCGATGCAGCAAGCTTTCAGCTGATACTAACAGAAAGTGTCACACTATTCAGTGAAGAATACCCCACCAGGCAATTAAATATCAATTCATTTCCTTTATTGGACCAAATTGCCTTCACACACAACACACATGCTGCCTTACATAGTTACTATGGAGATGGTGCAAGTTCAACCACAATGAGCCATTGCCTTGAGAACCGCAGGAACCTAAAGTCCCAGGATTCCCAGTGTCTCAAAACAATCTGGGAGCATATTGTGGTAACTGACAGGAAGTGCATGCAGTCTGAGAAAGAACATAATTACACATGATGGGAAAATGTACATTAATATTAACCTCAAAACCACATTTTCCTTTTACCAAAGGCCTGCTTACTCCTTAATTCATCCACTGCTCCTGTCTGCTGCATTCAGTACCTGTAAAAATGTTTCCTTAATATTTTCTAGCAAAATCATGATTTTATACACAGCAGGCTACTCGCGGCCTTATTAAAAACACAATACTGTATTCTAGTTGATACTCAGCTGTAATACTTTGTTGAGCTCCTTTGAAAATAACAATTACTATCAATGATTTCTGTAACCCTATTGAGTTTAAAACATTTGCAACTTAATACTGACAGGGTAAATTAACATCAAATTTAGTTTGCTTTAACTGTTTAATAATAGGTTGCATAGAATCTTCATCACACTTGAAAGGCTTAATTGTGAATAGTGATAACAATTACCTACCAAGCTTCCAGGCTGATAGTGACATGACAGTTTTGAAATAATAAGAGACTTGTTGAAGACCATCCATGAAAAGTCAAACAGGCCCATACTGACATTTAAATCTCCCATACGGTGTCACTCTGAACAACATCCCATCTTTAAATTCTCCTGATTCTTTCGAAACATTTCCATTACAAGTATCTGCGGCGTAGGTGTGAAGATGCAACAAACTTTATGCAAATGGGTTTCACACAACATTGGTGAAGCATAAAGTGAAGTTCATTCCTCATATCCAAAAGCTTCTTTGGAGATAGAAGTAGTACAGAAATTACTGTTGCAAATCAACACTGGCATCACGTACAGTGGACCTTGATAGAATTGACTGCAGACACACAGTGGATAAAATACCATGTATGGGAATTTTGATGTTTTGGCAGGTCTGGAAATCTCTGGCCACAGAATTCCATTCCCAGACTCCTGTGCTCTCGGCCAGTAATCCGGGGGGAACACTGGTGCTAGATGTTGGCACATACCCATGCCCCTCCCCTTCCCAGACCCGCACCCACCGAAGCCTGATCTGTTTCTCCGAATGATTCTTCAGAAGCCCTGCTGTCTGTACATGCGGCGCTACAAAACGAAACCCAGCCAGATGGAGAAATTACAAATGAAGCGTAAATCACTTTGGGGGGGAGGCAGGGGGGCAAGGTGAGCGTGAGCCGTAATCAGAGCCGAAATGTGTCTGAGGACTTTTAATTGTTGTGTGGCAGCTGGGCCCCAGCATTAGTAGCCAGCTGAGAAACAGCACGCAGAAGGCATTTATTTCCATTTTTAATGTCCACTACTAATAGACTATGAACCCGTTTGTTATTAACAAGACCCCCCTGAATTCTCCAGTTCCAGGACAATCATTTTCATCTGCAATCATATCTGGAAAATTAAAACAAACATCAACCTGAAGTGCTAAGCTACACAGATTATTATTCTGGAAGGGAAGTTTTTGACTTTAAGAAAGTGTTCTTCATCGATTAAAGTGTTCTGCTAGTGGACAGTAATCAGTTAATTTTTTTTAAGTTTGTTTAAATGTCACACTGAACTTAATTTTCTTCATATTTCTCACATTGCTGCTGAGAAGCAATCTAGTTGGTGTATTTGCTAATCACTCTGAATTAAAAAATGGCAATAATACTACAACAAAAACAAAAACATTCAGCTAATATTATCATTTATGACATATAGCATTTGTGGCTCTGGCAACAGCATGATTGACAAAAACAAAGGTTAATTCACATTGGAGCAAAGATTTCTTTAATCTCGTGCAACTATAAACATTGAGACAAGGCCATATTAGTGACAATGATTATATATAGACTGGTGGAAAGTGAGAGAGTAAAATGTATACAGTGAGTCTGATGATTAACAGGTCAGCATTACAGCATCCAGTGCCAGCAATTGTGCCCGTAGGTGCCCACGCCTGGAATGGGATTCGAGATGGGCTGAGATTTATGAGTGTAAACATTGCGGTCGGACTGTGATTAATGAGAAAAGGAACCAATTAAATTTTCCGGGTGGAACTTCAGTAAAGTAACATCGCATTTTGTACTGTTCCATCATTTCTTGCAATGCACCCACACAGATAAGAATTATGCAAAAGGTTAATGTATCACTGCCCTGCACCCAGAGGTTTGTTTTTTCTGTGAACACTGCATTAGCCTACCGTACTATTAGCGTATTTTCTTTCCAAGTCATTGCAACATTCCAGAAATGTTATTCTGCATGTTTCTTGGGTAATACAAATCCGTTTTTACCACTGCTCAACCCATTTAGCATTTTAGTACATTAGTGACCAGAAATGCTGAACAACAGTCCTGATTAGTAGATAAATCAACCTATCTGAAGGCTACTAGTTCAATTCCAAGGTATGTAACCTTTGTTATTACCTTTGATCTGTCTCATTTTAATGCGAAAGCTGACAACACCCCTAAAAATGCCGCTACGCCACAGAAATCCAGTCAGAGCTGGACAAAAAGAGTGATGAAACAGAACACGGTTTGATTTGTAATACTTCTGATGTTAACATCTGTGGTCCTTTCATGCAGTGTTTGCAGACTGGTCAACTTGCAAAAATTGCTGAGGAAGTTCAATGCAAAATTGCAGTAGAACAGCTTATAAATGTTTTCAGGTGTGTCAAAACATGATGGCTAAAAATGAAAAATTCAGTTTCATGGTTTAGGTGTCTTAATGTTGCAATTTACATTGTAACATATTGCTAACTCTACATATTTTCACTTCATCGTTTTCAATCATGATGAAATGGATATCAACCCTCATCGCCAAAGTAAGTAGCAATTTCTGAACCATTAATAATATATTCAACTATGCCAATAGTTCTCCTTAAGAAATAAAGAGAATAGTTACGATAATACGAACATAATTTAAAGAATAAAAGACAAAAACAAGGACATTTTGGAATTCTCTGCCTGTGATTGGCGAGGTCAGACAGGTCAGTGATATCTGTTATTGCAATGTCAGAGCGCTGATGACTTAGTGTCAATGACATGTAATCTGTCATCCCTCAGATGCTTCACAAAAGCCATCCTGGGACTGGCTCTGTGCTTCCATCCAGTGTTTCTCCATTCTATTGCCCCTCCACATCTGCTTGCACCACTGCCTCCAGCTGCTCTGCTGATTACTGGCTGTAGGTCCAAATCCAAGGAGTTCTTTCCAAGTACCATCTCCATGCAGGTCAGAAGCTGTCACGGCCTTGAAATGGCCTTGTGTTCAGTTATAACTTACTCCCTGGATGGACATGCTATCTGTTTTCCAGAGGATTCTAAGAGGAAGAAGTCTGCAGGTCTATAATGGGACTGCTTTTCACATCAACAGAGAACAACGGTGTGTTCTTTCAGGCTATGTGCAACAGTCTTCGATAGAATTTGGATCAGCTGATGGCTTCTGCTGAAGGTGAACACCCAAGGGCCCAAAATGCAAACAACTGATCACATATATTGGAGTCATTTAGGCCAGACTTTTCTACAGAATCAGCTGCAGGAATGAAAATGATATTATCATACCAATAAAAGATATTTTTTAATGATGCTAAAAACGAAGTAATTCCAGCTAACAGCACTAATTGGCTTCCAACCACTTATCCTGATCAGGGTTGCGGAGGGGGTCGGTGGGGCTGGAGCTGTTCCCAGGTAGCCTAGAGCTCAAGGCTGGGCTATTTCAGGATGTCAATTAGCCTAACGGCATGGCTTTGAGTTGTAAGAGGAAAATGGAATATGTATTAATGGAATTGAATATATATTATTTTTATTAATCTAGCAAAAACCATTGCTCAAAGCTATATAAACGTGACGCAGTTAATACGTGATAAGCATGCCGTTGTTAAGGAGCTGTTGGGCTGTGCTTCCAATGAGTGACTGACAAATGTATAGTATTTAATGAGTCATACTTTATTGCCCATTGTATAATACAAATACTTGGGGTCAACAGTTCAGAGGAATGGATAGTGCTGAAAAGAGGTGAAGAAGAGACTGCAGGCAGGGTGGAGTAGGTGAATAAGAGTGTCAGAAGTGATTTGTGACAGACGGGTACCAGTAAGAGTGAAAGAGAAGGTCTACAAGATGGTAGTGAGACCACCTATGTTATATGGGTTGGAGACGGTGGCACTGATGAAAAGACAGGAGGCAGAGCTGGAGGTAGCAGAGTTAAAGATGTTAAGATTTGCACTGGGTGTGACGAGGATGGGCAGGATTAGGAATGAGTATATTAGAGGGTCAGCTCAGGTGGGACGGTTTGGAGACAAAGCTGGAGAGGCGAGATTACTTTGGTTTGGAAATGTGCACAGGAGAGAGATGCTGAGTATATTGGGAGAAGGATGCTGAGGATGGAGCTGCCAGGCAAGAGGAAAAGAGGAAGGCCAAAGCGGAGGTTTATGGATGTCGTGAGAGAAGACATGCAGGGGGTTGGTGTGACAGAGTGGGATGCGGAGGACAGGAGGACATGGAGAAGGTTGATCCACTATGGCGACCCCTGACGGGGTTAGCTGAAAAAAAATGATGACTTTATTGCCCATTGTACAAGTATGACTATGGGTACATAGGAGTTCTTTCATTTTCACATATCACATCTGACTCATCATGAGACACCCACACACACACAAGTAAAAGCCAACCTTGGGGTCAGAGCACAGGGTCAGCCATTTATCTAGTACTCCTAAAGCAATTTTTACAGGTTAGGACATTGCTCAAGAACCAAATGGTGAAAGATTCAGTCTTGGCCAGCTTTGTGAGTTAAACCCACCACCTTTTAGTCTTGGGTATAGACACATAACCCACAGAGCCACACTCCGCCCCTGTAACAATGCAAGGTAGCATTGGAGTAAGAGCTATAACATCAAGGAACTCTTCCGATCCAAACACCAGTAGGACTCATTCTCTACTAGACAAAATACAAGAGCATCCTGTGTTGCCAAGAGACCGTAACCAAGGAACAGCCAATGAAGCCACAGTAGGTCAGTGGTAGCATGAGTTTGTTAAGGTGTACCCAGAAAAAATGCTTTTTGAGCATTGTTTCTAGGCTAAGAGGGGCTATGTTTACCAGATCTAAAGAACTATGGTGAACTGAATAACTATTTCTTGTATAACTGTTGTAAGTCAAGCCGGGACTCACATGACAATGGCTGTATGAACTGTTTTACAACCTTGCACGGATGAAAAGCAGCTGAAATGCTGTACACTGTTGTATTATGTGTTATTAAATGCTATCTACATTCATGCTATGGTTTGACCATGTCAGCTTGTTTACGTTTAGTCCTCTCTATCCCACCGTACTAGGTAACTCAATCTGCATTGAGATCCAGTGACTGTTTCTTGACTCCAGGGTAGTGCTAACATTACTGTTTTTCAAAACTATTTTTAGCTAGTAGAATCATGTTATTTAATCTGATAGCTGTTCAGACAAATGTGCTTTTGGAGAATCATTTAAAATATAAAAAACCTCAATGCATGACGCCATTAATTCCAAAACAATCATCACATTACCTTATCAATTGAGGAACGCTAGATGAGCTTCAGCAAACATGACGAGACAACGTCAAATCAGAATTACATTATTTTTGGCTGATAAGTAATTATCTACGTACTACATGTATATCACACATTTTGTGTAATTGATCACTGTCCCAATTTAATTAAATCCATATTTCCAGCTTTAATGTGTGGAGTTAGTCTCTCTTTCCATTTTCCAAATTACCAAGAACAGCTAATCTTATACCATGGAAACACTCCATGGTGGCAGAAAATTAGGAACAGCATTACGAGGCCAGAGTAAACATATCTCCATTGACTGTTTACAGATAGTAGCTTAAGCCTCACTAGCCCTTAGGCAGGGCTGTTGTAGTACCAGTAATGTTCTACACGTCATACACAGTGACCAGTTAAAGAAAGCTGCACTACCCTTAAATGACCAGCCACACATCTAAAATGCAAAGGGTATGGCAGTGACAAGACCATACTGAGTCTGATTTGTGTATGTAGGATCTCAGGCAACTTACAGCTGAAAAGGTCAATCGTTGTTGGGGATGTTTAGCTGGAGGCAAACAAGGTCGCATGTTAGGGGTTTACCTGAGCCAAAGACATTGTGGTTGAGATACTATAGGAAGTTGACAGAATCAGAACAACAAGGCCTCATTAGGGCAGGAAAAAGAGTCTAAGATACTGTAGGTGGTTCACGTAATTAAAACAATGAGGCCTTATTGGGACAGGGGATAAAGTCTGAGATACTGTAGGAGGCTGACAGAATCAGAACAACGACACCTCATTGAGATAGGGGATAGAGTCTGAGATACTGCAGGAGGTTCACAGAATCAGAATAACAAAGCCTCAGTGGGACAGGTAATAAAGTCTGAGATACTGATCTCTCACCTATGCCTAAATTTGTGCCTGAGAAGCAGCATAACGCATCATGTCTCATTTGTCAGTCTGCAATATTTTTGATATTTGAAACTCATGAGTGGTATCCCAGTTGCTCTCTCATGTTCTGGTATTGACCACATGATAGGTATTTCCAATACTCTCTTGTGTGCAGATAGTGACCACGCCATAGGGATCTCCGATACTCTCTCGCATTCAGGTAATGAACACGTGGTAGGTATCTTCAACACTCACATTTAGTTAGTAAACACATGGGAGGTATCGCCAATACACTTTGGTATTCAAGTAGTGATCACATGTAGGTATCTTCAATACTGTCTTGCATTCAGCTAGTGAACATGTGGCAGGTACCTCCAATATTCTCTCTTGTTCTGGAAGTAAACAAATGAATAGTACATGAACTCTGTCATGGTATCACTGTATATTAGTTTTCCCCACCTGATTTGTGGTAATTAGTCACACTTAGGTAATTTTTTTTTTGGTTTGCAGCACAAAGAGTATATCTGAGTTTGTCTGCCATAGAATCTGTTTCAAAATGACATGTTTTTCTTTATCTTTAATTCTTTCTTCATAGCAACAGTAAATTAAATTGAGCTTCACTGGGTTGACCTGCTATTTTGCAGCTTAGTGGGACTGAGTGGGTGTTGGCTCTTCTCTCTGTTCATTGTGATTTGATTACCTTGACTCAATAACAGGTCAAAGAATGTACAAATAAAATTCAGATCTCAAATCTTTTTTAAAATGACAATGTCTTCAAGTTTAAGGCTTCATTAAGCAACAAATTCTGTTAGAAAGATGATATCTTTGAGATATATGCCAGAGCAGCAAATCCCTAAGGTAAGTTATCAGTTATTTTAAGTAACCATAACATTACACTGTCTTATAATCCAAAAAAGCTAGTTCACTTGGCTAATATTCATTACATAAACAAAATTCTGATTCAAGGTAACACATAAAAGTTTGAATGTCTCATTTTTCAAGGTAATTTGCTGATGCTTTTTATCTGCTATGCCATGTAAAAAAGCTCAATATCTATACATAAAAAGCACTAGTTTAAAGGCAAGGCGGCATGGTGGCTCAATGGTTATCATATCTCATATCTACAAGGATGGGAGTTCAAATTCCCCCTTTGCTCCTTGCGTATGGAGCTTATATGTGCTCTACAGGCTTCTTTTCGGTACTCTAGTGTCCTCCTTCAGTCCAGCAACATGTGATGCTCATTGACATGTCTGTACTGTATGAGTGACTGTGCCCTGTGATGAGTTGGCACCCCCTCCAGGATGTCCCCTGCCTTGAATAACCTAAACTACCTGGGAGAGGCTTGAGGCTCCCCGAAGATCCAGCATAGGATAAGTGGATTAGAAAACGGATGGTCTACAGCCAAAATGCCTCTGAAGAAAAACCAGTTAGATTTAACTGATTTTGGGTCAACTAAAATGATAGTTGAAATTGATGACTCGCTCTAGTTTTCAAGATATGCCAAAAAATCAGTGTATATGATCTAAGGCATGGGAGTGTGGTAGGTTAAGCCAGAAAATCACAGAATGTTTATAAATTTTAAGATGAATAAATCTATGTCCTGGTTTGTACTATACTTATTTTTAAGACAATATAGTAAGTAAATGTCATTGTGGACATGTCCCTTTGTGGAACCGAAGACAGACAGATCTTGTGGTGTCAATAAAACAAAGCTAAATTAGGAAAGTGGAGTGCAGCAAAATACAACTAAAGTATCAGTTAGGGATATTTCAGGTTGTGAGGACTGTCACACCCTTGCTCCCTCATTCCCTGGCTCCTTCCCCTGTGGTCTGGTTTCCTCGTGCTGCACCTGGCTGCCATGGTGATCCTAATTGCCTCATTGCACACCTGGTGCTTGTTGCCTCATCAAGCACATGGTTGCCTGGTTACCTGAGTCTCTTTCCCAGACTCAGTCCAGTCAATTTGGCACTTGTGAACTGGAGGGTGCCTGTTGGGTTCTGCTCGATCATACTGCCTTGCTTCCTTTCTGCCTCTTGAGCTACTTCTCTGCTCCCTCTGATGCTTAGGCCCCACCACGGTATGCCTGCCTGTCTAAGTGACTGGTGCTCCTATATGCCAGTGGGTAGCCACAAGGGACCCAGCCTATGGAACCCAAAGTGACCTCTATCTATTTGTACTTGATACCTATGGATGGACACGCTTCCCCTGTTCCAGGTTCCCTTGTACCAGTGCATCTGCGTTCCCCTGGAGCCCCGTTCCTGTACCTGCACTCCTCAAAGTCCAGTCGTGGTTCACCGTAGTCTCCAGGGAGTCCTGATCTGTCTCTCTGGGCTGTCGTATGTTCCCTGTTCATGTTTTTCCACGCATGCTGCACACCAAGGCACCGTCCTCGTAGAGTCGCACATATCTGATTGCTTCTCTTGAGTCGCATCATTCCCGACATGCCTCCTGCCGGGCACTGCTGTAAAACGTGATCCCCAAGCTGTTTCGGGTTTGCTTCTGTCCATCCTTCCTCACTACGCCTTCTGTAGGTGTTCTCTCCACCTCGTGCCGTCAGTTCTGTGATAAGGATTCTCGCCATATATCGTCCGAATTGTTTGGCACGGATTTAAATATCTGCATGTTGCCTTGGCTGAGTGGCTTGGACTCCTAGTTTTCTACTGATGCCTTTTTGAGATTGACTGAAGTTGTGGTGAATGGCCATGCAGTGAGCTTCACAGGCCACAGCAACTACTGTGCAATCCGAGAATGAAGGGGGAATTACCTTGAGTTACCATACTCTAGTCTTATAGAATATTTTACATTTCATTTTAATGTCCCTTTTAAATGTTCTTCATGAGCAATATAAGATATTGCAGCAATAGAGGAAAGGTATCAAGGCAAATGGAGCCAACGAGTGGTTTCAGATTATTGCTGGACAGTGACATGAGATGCTCCATTTAATGAACACAAAACAAAAGGTGAAAAACACAGCGGATAAGCAATAAGGATTAATGTGTATACTTTGAGAATAGCTATTCATGTTTTGGAATTTCTTACACAATGCAATTTTATAAATTTTGAAGAATCTTATTTACATTTTTAAAAATTGCTTTGTTAATTACAAATACTAAAATAATATATCCCGCAACCAAGTAAAGGCAGTCAGAAAGTACCACATCCAAAACAATCAATCTGCGAGGCAACCAAATCCAAAAAAATAGCCAAGGAGAAATACAGAGAACAAAGAGCAAATAGTCATAAACGGGAAAAACAAAGATCTCAAGAAACATTCGGTGAAGGTGACAGCACTCAATACCTCGCACCAAGCCATGTGAACTTTTGGAAATTATAGTGAACTTCACGAAAATCACAAGAAACGCTCGGTGAAGGTGGCAGCACTCAATACCTCGCACCAAGGCATGACAACTTTGGGAATCTATGGTGAACTTCACAAAAAGCAGTTGGATCAATGTTCCAGTGGGGAAGATCGATGGCTGGGTGTGAGTACTTGGGCACAAACGTGACATTTGGTATACCATAGTCATTAAAACTCTAATTGTTGCAAAATATCCATATGAGTAAAATATAAAACCTTCACTATCTCAAAAATCATAATCAATCTACTGTTTTACTGGTCATTTTTTAATTCAGCACATGAAGATTTATAAAGAATAGCACATTTTATCTCAGAAACAGATGACTTCTACAAAACTGTTAAACAGTGAAATATGTATAAATTTATCATTTATCCATCAGATATCCATCAAGCATCACGTAAGAAAATCAGCATTTTAAAACTTCCCTGAATAACATACAGTAATACTCAGTGAGTCTACAGATCACGTATTTCTGAACTTTGAGTACTCTTCACAAATGTCGTTGATAACAATACATTTTGAAGATTCTTACTTTTCTGCTGACCAGATCCACATCCATTTATATGACAGCTCAGCTTTGAACACCGAAAACTGTAATGTACCCAACACACGACAGCAAGGTCACCTACAGCAGATTGGAAAAAAAGCTTCTCCCAGATATTCATCTTTCTTCACCTCTTTATCTGTGCCCTCCGCCTGCAGGAGATGAAATCCTAGAATATTACCTATATCTTCCAGTCTTCTCATGGCACATCTACCGCTACCCCCAGACATCAAGGCTCCCTTATGCAGAGTGGTCTACAGCACAAAGTACTTATTTCTACCGTCACTGCCTCAGGCTGTGCTGTAGAAACGTTTAGCTGAGTGGGTTGCCAAAGAGAGTAGGCCTTCCTGTTAACAGTTCCCAGAAGGCTTTGTGGTGCAGAGAAGGTTAGCTTTGCATGTCCACTAGATTTTATGTGGATATTGATGGGGGGGAAGCATTGCCATTTCACCTCAAACCACTCCTTAGCTTACTAATATTTTAACTCTCTTGCCTCCCACCCCCCAAATCTCTGCCTGTAGATGCACCTTTTGCCCTGTGCTACCACCATAGATTATTCATCGGGAGTGTTTTGTGGGATCTTTCTGAGATTTACAAATGAGCTGGAAACACAGAATTTCCTGTCAGTTGGACCAAGAGAAGATTAATGGACAATAACTCCCATGTGACAGAGGTAAGGTGAAGCGTAGGAGAAAAGACACATTCTGACCAGAAGTAGTTGTGCTGAATGCTACATCCTGAAGAACTAGATCCATCCCTTCATGATGATTGTCTACCCCGATAGCACAGGTTGGTGCCAGCAGCATAATTCCCCTAACTATGTCACTAAGAGTGTATGCAAATGGCTTGAGAAGCATCATAGTGACTTCAGCTTACAATCCTAACTATTGTGCTCTCCAGGATGGACAAGTAGCTAGGAGCATCCAGCACAACTGCTTCTGGTCAGAAAGCACCTGTCCTTTTGTATACGTTCTCATTTGTATGTTTACAGGTGAGCCATCTGGATTGCTGGGACGAGCCGTGTGTTCTGCTGGGGGGGGTGGTCATAATGTTTTGACTGCACAGTGTATGTAATATTAAGGCAGTTTGCTGATCTGAGAAGCATACATGTCATCAACTCAGAAACGTGTGAGGCTACAGTAAACTGTTCACCATGGTCTGCTGGGCATGAGTTCAACTCATGAAGAGCTATGGAATGTTGCATTTGTTTTTTTTTTTTTTCCGTGTTATAGTGATTCGGATCTCCTTGTTAAAGAGCAGAGCAGCACCTCTGCACAGAGAGAGCTGTACTCTCTCCCAGTCCTCCGCCACCCCTCTCAGTCAAACGGTGCTTGTTATCGAACAAGCTCTGCTTGTCAGGGAGGCCCGGGCTGTTGCTCGATGCCAGGTGACTTCTGATGAGCAGCACAGAGCCTGGCTCTTTAGCCACTCTGGCAGAGGCTCTCCGATTACAGCCGAGTGCTTTGCCAGCGAACAACAATGCATCTAAAGCTTCACAAAGCAGCGTGGCCGTCGCCAGTGAATCTTATCTGCACCCGGTACAAAGGCAGAGCTGTTTTCACAGACCCAGCAAGGGCCCCTTAATTTCTCCGGGTCCCTTCTGTGAAGAGGGTAGCAGGGGGCAAGGCCATGTTTAAAAGAAGTCCTGTTTGCGAGACTATTTGTCATCTAAGGCCTCACAATACACCTCACCTTTCCACTATTAACTTCTCCTCCATGGTTGCCTTTAGTTAAATCTCAGTCTTGCTGTGTCTGTTCACCAAAATGGAAAGATCTGGTGAGATGCTCAGATCAGACAGTGGGCAAACACTATAGGCAACTGGGAAAGAATCTCCACTCTTTTAGTGATAATCTGACCCTCCCACACCCCCCACCCACACCCCCACTACCCCCAAAAGCCTGTTGCTATTTAATGAACCTGTCAGTGACATGAAGTGGGGGGGGGGGGCATTGGGGCATTTTGTCAGAGGCCATGTTTAGAGTAACAGAGCACATGCAGATCCCTCATGTAAAATAAATCAACAGATGTATGTCTACAACAATCCCTGCTCATGTAGATATGCATTTATGGTTGATACCAGGTACTGGTATATTAATTATCTGTAAGTCATAATCCAAGTCATACCAAAACCATTCAGGCTTAACATGCTCCTCTTCAGAAACTGAGCTACATCAGAGAAGGCTATTTACCTGTTGCAGACAGGAAGATACGGTCACATCTATTGGAAGAAACACAAGGACACGCAGCCAATTAAAACAACGAGCACCACCTCTCTAGCTGGTTCTTGGCTGGTTTTAAGACTGATCATGTGATGAATTGCGGAATGGAAACATAATGGCCCACTTCCTAATTGACAGCAGAAGGAGCTTCATCTTCATTACAATACACTTCATCCAGTGTCAGACACAGGAGGCACAAAAACGCTGGACACCCACCACAGTAAAGCCATCACTGCCATGGACACTAGGCCAGGAACACATATTTCTGGGAAAAAATCTCATAGAGACACAAAATTAAATTCCGCTTTTGTCCAGATTTCAGAGGGAGGATCCTTGGGATTAAAAATGTGTTTCCCCAGGAAAATCACACCCGTGACACTGGAATATAATAAATCAACCAAGGGAATATTATACCTGCTTTTCAAATTAAATTAAACTTCATTTCATATAGTGACTTTATCACCAAAGACTACTGCATTTTCAGCACTGTCAGTTTTATATTTTATGGGTTTACATGATTTTTTTGAAGGAAATACCCTGCCTGGCCAAAAAACATGTCACTGTTTCAATTTAAATAAGCAAATACAGTACACAAGAGCCAACGGTCTGGTCTAGACTCAGCAAAGTTATGCATAAAATGAAATCAGCTGAGCACCTGAATCTACTGAATGACCAGGTTATCCCATCAATGGATTTTTTCTTCCCTGTCAGCATGGGCATAATCCAGGACAAAAATTCCAAGATTCTTTAGGCTCAAATTGTGTAAGAGTGGTTCAGGGAGCATGAAGAATCATTTTCACACATGAACTAGCCACCACAGAGTCTTGTCCTTAACCCCATTGAATGTCTTTGGGATGTGGTAGAGAAGACTTTATGCAGTGGATCGACCATCCTGTTGTCAATACAAGATTTGATGAAAAATTTATGTAAATCTAGAATGAAAAAATGTTGAGACATTGCATAAGCTCATCCAAACAATGCCACGATGAATGCTCCTTAAAGCTAAAGATGGTCAAATGAAACAGTGCGTGATTGTTTTTTGGCTAGGGAGTGTACAGTATATACATGAATACAAAATGGTTAGTAAAATTATTTTTTATCTCAGGCTTGTTGGTCATTTCAATATAATAACTGCATTTTTTCAGTATAAAATAAACAAGTACTTCAATGTGACAGCAACAGAAAAGAAGGCTACCTACGTTCAAACAGCCCAAAGCCAGTGGTTTGCCTATAACAAACTGACCATTATGTATGCTTGTCAAAACCGTGACATAATATTTTCTAATCTTTCCTTTCTCAGCTGGTTGACCTTTCGGAGCCTTGGATGTCGGCTCTAGGACAAGCGGCGGGGAGGCCCAGGTAAGGCGTGAAGGTTTTAGGATGCTACCAAGGGTAGTGCTCTTCACTCCGGCTCTGATGTGACATTATCTTCAAATTCAATCTTCTATATGCTGATTCTATCATAATAAAGAAAATTGGCCAAATCCCTTGGGAAATTCATAATACAAAATAATTCTGCCCTTGAACCATTCTTGGCTCTCCTTTGATTAGATGATGTTATCTTTGTTTAGACTTTCTAGGTCAGGGGCGCGTTCATATATTTAATTAAAATGGCATTGCCTGGCTAACAAAAGGGACTTATCTTCCTGAGCACTTTTTTGATTTAAAGATTATCGCCTGTGATTGGCACTTGAAACAGAGAGAGGAGTTCTGAAAAGAAAGTTGGCCCCTGAAGGGAAGACATGGCTTGTCAAAGCCCAGGTAGGCTCTACACCACTACCTTTAGTTAAAGCTGGAACAGCCGTCTCTCTCTGCAGGCAAGGACCCACATTTCAACCATAATCGCTGAATGTTGAATGCATAAAAGTATATGTAATTGAACTTGACTCTGTTAGGGTAGAGGGTATTTCCAGAAGGACTACTATTTCGAGTTAGATGAGTGGGCTGGGGTCCCCAAATAACCCAGGCACCGTGAGAGATGTTTCCTTCACATGTGGGTGAAAACCAGTTCCACTGTGGGCTTGAACTACAATTTGGGCTCTGTAGAAAACACTGATTCAATGTCCCTGCGGCCCAGAAGCAGCAACCAGCTCACCGCAGATGATCTCCTGCATATGGGCCGCTGGCACAGAGAATACAAAAGCTCTACATTGTTGACGCTGACACATTTTTTTTTAATTAACTTTTGAAAGGATTTCTATCACCTTGCACAGTGGTAACTTTGTTGGTCTTTGGGAGCCATGTAGCACGCTATCCGTAGGTGTGAATCGAGTGATTAACCAATCTTCAACTTTTATTTATATATCTGAAAACTTTTAACGAAGTTTTATTCATAGCCGATAAAATTTATAAGCAACAAATGCTAACACTGCCTGAGGCAAATAAACTGACTTGGCGAAGTGACTATCATGACATTTTATATTTTGGGTAATGTACAAACATATAAATAAAATGCCTTTTTTGTTGTGTCATCGTTACTTAAATAGCCTTGAGACAAAAATACGGCTCAGTACAGAGAAATGGAAGGACAATCGACTTGTGTGAGTCACATTCACACTTGACGGTCCTCGCCTCAGTGTTTTCAGCTTTTGAAACCAAGACGGGGAAGGCGCAGGTGTTGAAGAGCGTGTGTTGCGAAAACAATCTGGAGCGACACGATTTGCTGAGGAACATTCTTTTGTTTTTCCACCCTCACCCTCCCCGTTGGCCCCTTGCTGTTCACACAGATAACATGGAATAGGGCAAATGTTAGCATCAATCACCCATGCAACATTATCATTAGAAAAATTTGCATCATGTTAATGTTTGCAATTTCACGCCTAAACAATGAGACTAAATTCACAAATATACAAATTAGATAACTGGGTTGAGTATTATACACCTCTGCCATCCATAATTGTCATGCCAGTTGCTCTGTTTCATCACAGATTACTATAACTTTTTTGTAACTTTGCCATGATCTTATAGCAAAAGTATTTTGCAATGAATGTCAAAAGATGCAAGGGTTGTTGCTGAAGATTATAAAATAGAAACCCAAATTACGAAATACAAAAAAAGCAATAGAAATATAAGCTTAATATCTGCTGTTGCTTGAATTATGGTTCACATAAATTAAAGCATATAAACAGCAGTTTAACTGCTCTAAATGTGTTGACAAATCTGGACTAACAGGAGAATTTTTCTCCAGCATCTGTTACGCTTATGCATTGATTGTAAAAATATATGCACTGTAATCACATATTATATCCTGGAATTGAAAAACCCATAATATGAATTTAACATAATGAAGATGAAAAATATGCTCTGTCCTTACTCTAGAAGCATTTTTTACTTTCTAAAATCTGCTCTCCTCTTGTTTGCGGTGTATACATTAGGCAGAATACACTGGTCAGTAATCACAAGCATGAGCTAACTTCCATTAGCCTTAAATCAATGCTATCTTTGCCAGAGCAGCCAACAAAAAAGGCTGAATCTTGTGTCTGCAGAACTGTCGACTTGCCCGAACACATTAAGCCGTCGCTGTCATTGATTTGCCAGTTATTTTGTATTCTGCCGGCCATGGATGTCATTGATTATAAAGGGCAATGTATAAAAGATAAAGTTTCAAGACTAACCTAGACTGATGGTAAGCTAACACACATGCTCGCACATTCTCATGCGTGTATGGTTAGGACCTGCTCTGAGATATACCCTCTTGCACATGGCTGTAGTGGTTTAAGAAATCAGCCTAGCATTATGTGCCCATCTTAAACTTCCCAGAGAGATTAATCAGCTTGGGTGGCTCTTCATCTTTATGATGTGTATTATAAGTAAGTAATTAACAAGAGCTATCAAACCATGATATTTATGTTCCCAATTCTTCACTCATGGTATCAATTAAATGTTAATACTTGATAGAAGCGTACAGTCTTCCTTTTTTCTAAATAATGGGATTAAATATCCACAAATTATTTAGATGTTAAGTACTGATTTTGGCATCTTATACTGAGGTAATCGCATGTAATTAAAACATACCACCAGGCATATTAAACCATTTGACACAATGGCAGCTTCTCTTGAGTAAATGGAATGTGTTAGGGTCTGCAGACGTTAGAAAAGCAGCACAAATCGAGGGCACTCCTTCACCTTCCTTCATCTCCTGTCCTTCTTCTCACACAGGCACTCTCTTTTCTCAAATCAAAAGTAGACGATGTCAATTTCACGGCTTCAAGTAGCAGGATTTAAATTAAAACCTAATGAAGGATGGCCATTCTGCATCACACATGAAACCTCTGCTAATATATGACAATTGTGGTGGTGTGCATCTCAGTGGGTTAGGGCACAGTACTCATGTCTGGAAGGTTGTGGGTTTGAATTCCACGGTCAGCAGAATAATAATACCATCATTAGGAGCTTTACCACAACAGTTGCGAGGGTGTTGACTGCCCTCTAACTTTAGACAAAAGCATTAGCTAAAATGTGTGTGAAAAGAAAGAGTAAGACTTTCACCAAACTAATATTTGATTATTAATTTTCCAGGGATAATTAACTTTGGTGATTCGGGGGAGGTTTGGAATCTATGTCAGATAAACCTTTTTCCAGACTGTCGTTTTGCTCTCGCTGCTGGAATGATTGCCTATCAGTGAACACTCTGAGGAATGTCTTTAGAGATTTTAACCAGTCAAAATTGGAATTTCAAAACAAAATGCACGATTATTGCAACAACAACCAAAAGGGGCGTAAGGCTGTCAATATCGACACACTGAGAAAGACGGCCATTTCCGTTCATCATCCTGATCTGTTCCTGTGAACCTTACGGTAGACGGACATTAATAATACATAGGTGAATGTCTCAAGTGCCTGGGGGAATTTAATTCTCCTGTCCGAGGGAAACGACTCAGAATTGGGCGAGCAACAGTTTCTGTTCCTGGAGGGAGAAAAAACAGACAAGCTCAGGAAGTAGATGGAAACATTGGACGCAACCACTGGTACTATCGACCCTTTTCACCGATCAATTATTCATACGGAAGTGGTGTGTGGCGATGAATCCAGAGGCAATGGATACACACCAGGATACATGTGAACTTCAAATATGTCTGAGAAAAGGTCCACCCAGAGAAGGACCACTCTCTATAACAGAACACCATCAAACGCGTTCCAAAAATCCAAACTTGCTCATGCTCATCGGCTTCAGCGTTCAGGTGAAATATACCGTGATGCATGCAGCAACCAAATACATCGATTAAAAGAAAACACGTTTAAACAAAGAAGCAAAACTACTGTCTATGTTCCAAGACTCTCCCACAAGGTGCCGTAGACTCAGGTAACAGATCATGTCCTCTCCTCACCCACCCTGACGCCACGAAGGACTTTTTCCGGAAGCAACACTCCAGCATGTGACCATTTGAATATTAATACATTTTTTCCCACATTATACTTGTATCGACTGAGCGAAAACAGTTATACCTTGAACATATAATATATGCAGTTGACGTGCGGCTTATGCAAGTGTTCTTAAACAAACTGCAGGGTTAGCTGCAGGTTAACTTGCCTTCTCCGTGGTGTGATTTAAAACGGGCCGGAAAACGTTGCTTCTGTGGGACCTCATATATGCAGCCCTCCATTTACAGACCGCGGAGCATAACAGACATCGTTGCTGTATTTTAAGCAAGCACTCTTTTTCTTGTACTCAGTTTATTCCCCGAGCCAGTGTGACACTGAGATCTGATGTTATATTTAAGGTAAAGACAGTAGGGCTTGCATTTATATAGCACATGCAAATGTATGCTTTTTCACGTCTATTTCTTATATCACCACAAAAAATGACCTAAAAATGGACTTCACAATGGCTAAGTCAGTAACAAATCCTGCAATATTTTATTAGTTGCGATGGCATAGGTTGTTCTTGGAAAGAGCAGTTGATGGAGTTGTTGGCAAACTCCATTCACAACTAAGCCAAGGAACTGCTAAATATGTCTACTCGAACGTTATCTCCAGCGACGAGGAAAGCGTGTCAAGGCCAAACGAAAACAATGTCCTCTCCTGTCAGGCTCAAGGATATCGACTGTCACCTGACTTGTCAGGAGGAAATTGTCTGTGAGGATTTTCAGAAAAAAGGGATTTAAAAGCAGCCAATATACTTCATCTTGGCTGTGTTATAGAGGAAAAACTGCATCCTATTTTGTAGGGTTTTTTGTTAATAAAGTTTCATTTACTAACATTACCTATATTGGATATTTCTTAACCGAATCCAGCTGCAATTTTGGATGTGGCCAATATTTAATGAAATGTAAACTTAAACTTTCAACAGGAGGGACCATAATCATAGCTTCTTATTTTATTAATATCTTGTTAGCAACTAAATTGCAAATATTTTAGAATAAAAAATAAAGCAGCCATGGTAACAATAAACACGCAAATAAATCAGATTGTGGAGCATCTTTAACTGATGCCAGCCATTTACAAGCCAGCAGGAACCTTATGAAAAATAATATTTTTGGAATAGTGCTGTAGATCAAAATTTCATCCGCGTTGCTGTCAAAATGCTCACAACCACGTACAGTCTGCACTTAAAAAAAAAATTAAAAATTAACTGCTCGTGTGAATTTTTTATTTCTGAAACACAGAACAACAGTATGGGGAGATGACTGCATTATCTGGCTCTCCGACTGAACCATTTTATATGGTATTAGAGTTAGAAATGTATTTAGGAGGTCAGTCAGTTTACTGTAGAAGACCGACTCCCAGCATCGTCCTGCATCCTAAGTGTGCGACTGTCTGTGGGCTCCTGGCACTCAAATTGCCGTAACGCGTTATTAACGAGATAATTTTAACTCGTTTAACTCATTAACTCGTTTCCTTCCGAAGGCGCCTTGCCGACCTTACAGGAAGCAGTTACCTCACAGGCTGCTGAAATTCCCTCTACCTTTTCAACGAGACTAAAGCCAGTTCTCTTGCTTATGTTTGTGTATGCGATACCAGCACTATATATGTATACCGCAAAGATAAAATGAATTTTTGAAGGCGCAAAATAAAATCACCGAATAAATACTAATTTTCTTCACAGACGGTTCAACAGAAACGAAGAGCTAAAAAGCAGAGAGTATGCTCATTCGGAGAGCAGTGCTTTTAACACGGAAAACTGTCAGCGGCCAAACAGGTGAACTGGTACTAAAAGCAACTTTTCCCTGAGCACTTATGTAATCCAGTCTGATGGACCTGTCTATATCAGCACATGAATGAAGCTTTAAGTTTAATATTCTACCTTCATCGCATCTAGCTGTTTAGTTAATGCCTCCCCTTACGGTAAGCAGTGAAGGGGGTATTAAAACCTACTGCCAGCTTAGTGAAAGACGGCTCTTATCTGCAGACATCAGTGAATGATCGTCTCTCAAACTGAAATAAATAGGCTGCATTTTGTTGTGCTATTGATTAGATGAATTCAGTCTGATCACCCTTCTGGAACTATTTCTCATGTGTCCATGCATAGACTGCCATTCCATAGTAATACCAAAATAACATAAAAAAAATATTTACTTAAAATTATGCAGCAGGCTCTATTTCAACACAAATCTGGCCCTTTATCATTAATAGGGGGTAAGAACTCATAGCTGATAATTGAATTGTTATCGTATACTCCAACTTGCAAGTTAGTGCAATTTCCCCACACCCATCTAATAGTTCGCTAATTCTTTAACTTTTATACACTTTGACTGTACCGGTGTTTCCGCTGGTACTCAGTGGACGTCTGGGAGTGGGCATGAAAATGCCCATTGCCTCTGATCCTAAACTGACTCGATAAAGTCAGTCCAGACCCTCATCTGATTTTTGACTCTGATTCTAAACTGACTTGATCGAGTCAGTCCAGTCCCTCGTTTGATTTTTGATTCTGATCCTAAACTGACTTGATAGAGTTGGCCCAGTCCCTCGTTTGATTTTTGATTCTGATCCTAAACTGACTTGATAGAGTCAGTCCAGTCCCTCGATTGATTTAAATGATACCCACTGAGGCAGATTTTTAAACCTTGTCTCACGCTGGGTTGTTTGGTCAAATAGAGCGCACAATTTATGGTTTCTTTTTGTGATTTTAATAAGCAACAATAAAAAGTGACCTTTTACAGGTACAACAAAAAATACAAATTAACATACAGACTATGCAGCCACAGGAAAAGTGATAATTTGATATAAAAGGAAGCACAAATCAAAATGCTACCAAGTGACCTTTTTTTCTTTGTGTGATACGTTTCTTTCAGAGGCTGACCTCCAGCTCTTCCTATACGGTGGTCCTCACTCAGGAGCACAGCTGAGCATCACTGCTAATTCTGCCTTTGTTCCTTTGTTTGTTAAGGAAAACTCAAGAGACTCCAAACAACTAGTTCCATGTCCCCTGTTCAGCTTCCTTCCGTTACCTTGAAGCTGGAGCACTTAGACAGTGTTAATTATACACAGGATGGCAGTAGGCGCAGAACAGAGGAGAGGGGACCATCTGGCTTCCTGCCACAAACCCACAGGCAAGTGTCTGTTGCTGCCTGGACAGTTTGGGAGACCGTGCAATCAGCTTGTTAGCATTAGCGCCACCTCCTGTTTGTTATGATGCGAGTAATCTAATCTTGATTTTTTTTTTTGTTACATCCTGCCAATTGTCACCAAAAATCAAGCCAATGGATTAGAGAACTCCACTGAATGGACCTCAGATTCCACCCACCACTTCACTGGACTCCAAACATTAGAACAAAACGGTTATTGATATATTCCTATATGAATACTGAATCGCATACTTGAACCAAGTTACACAGGAGACAGCAAATCCAGGCATCAGAGGCAGGTAGACATCGGAAGACAAAAGGCTTTTTAAAATCTATGGATAAATTCTACTGGCCACAATACTGTATAAGCAAACAGAGCCATCTGTCAGACTCATTTGTTTCAGTTGCTGGTTATTTTCCACTGGAAACGATAGCTATGGTGCCCCTTCTAAAGGCAAAAAAAAAAAACACCTCGGTCAATATTTCATTTTTTGACTTTGGAAGGATCACAGACTCCTTGGTCAGCAGGTGGCCTAGTGGTTCGGGAACTGGGTCAAATGGCTGTCACTTCAAATATCAAGAGAGGAACAGTGGTTGTACCAATGATTGGTAGACAAGCAGCCAAGACTGGATTGTGTGCAGACGTCCAGTGCAATTTGTTCAGATTTGTAAGAACCAATCCGGCACTTAAACTGTTCTATAAAATCTAAAGTGGTGAAAATTAATTTAAAAGAAATACGTGGCTGATTGGCGACAACTTTTGTAATTCTATAGATTCCCGTATTCACACTCAGCCACAATAATTACAGGCTTTAATAGCAACAATGCTGTAAATCTTAATCAGTGATTTATTTTTTTGGCAAACAAGTTTCACTGTTACAACAAATATTAGTTATGAGGTCATTCAACTTGGAAACCATACAAAATGAATAAATAAAAGTCATAATCATAATAACAAAAACTAATATATGTGCTGCTAAATTCTTTACCAAGTTCAACATTTTTTTCCATTTGATTTTGTCTTTTTCTTAACAAATAAATAAATATCATTCCTGTCAGGGAAATGAGAAAAGTTTCCAGTTTACTCACTCCAAAAGTTCTTCAGTAATTAAAACATTGTTTAGTAGGTAATGCTTAGCGCTAATCAATGTCACATCCTTTCTATGTTTAAGACACACCCACCATTCCCTTGACAAATTAAGATGTCTTGCTTCCTTGGAGTAAAAACTTTTCTCAGATTTCTGGAATATTCTTCGGAAGTTAGCTTTCAGTACAATTTTCAAAATAGTTTGCCATGACCTCTGCAGTTTCTTTTCTCGTTTTATCTACACAGCGAAAAGTGGAGGAAAAAAAAATAAAAAATTAAAACATCGGTGGTAACATTGCTAAATAAAATAAGAAATTATCATTAAGTGTTCTGTTCAGTGATTTTTTTCTGCATTTAGGAAAAGAGAAAATAACCAGACCGAAACTGTCAACCTGCAGAGCCAGAACTCCTCTAGTAGAAGCATCAGCCTGTAAGAACAGTGCCTGCACGAATAGCTCTACTGAAACTATCAATCTGCAGGACAGAAATGAAAAGCTCTATTCACTACTTTTACAGACACTAACATTTTGTAGGAACGGAAAAAAAGCCATACTATAATGTGCAATGCTAGTATTTGTACAATTACATAGAAATATCTTATAATTCTCTGGTATTCTTCCCACTTTCCCTTAATCATTTGGAACTATAACGACAAAAACAAAAAGATATGCCATCAGGCGTACGAGTTTCCTCATTGTTTTGCTCAAAAACAACGTCTCACTTAACTTTCCGGAATGTTACAGCGCAACATGCTGTAGGTCACCAAAGTTTTTCTTTTTTTTTTTTTTGTTCTTTTTGCCATTTTTAAAAAAAGCCAGTATGGATCCTGAAGTATAATAAAATAGTTTCTGATTTTTGTTTATCCTACACACTCAGCTAACGGTGGAAATATCAGCGGCTGTTTTTTTTTTTTTGTTTTTCGTAATTCCTTTGGGATGTCAAAAAAAGTATAGAAGGGAACAGACTGCACAAACTCAGCTCTTCAACGAAAGCGTCCGACCACTCAGGTTTGCAATGACCTCGTCACCACGGAGACGCGCGCGGACCCATTCGTCCGTCACTCTGGGTCTGTCTGCTTTCTTTTTCAGCAGGTGTCGGAATGAGCGCCTTACGTTTCCCACAGAGACACAGGGGAACAAATATGCCTACGACTGCTGACAGAGGACAGATCAGGGCAGGGAACCATGGGGGACGTATGGAAGCAGGGGGCTCTGCTGTCTATAGGCTAGTGACCAGGTGGGCGGGCTCCGGTGCCAGCTCCTCGGGTGACGAGTCTTCCTTGTTGGGCGGGACGATGAAGCCGTCGCTGCTCCCCCGGCCCAGCTGGTAGTACGTGTGCAGCTGATGGATGTGGTTTCTGGAGCCCAGGTTGGGCATGCTCTTATAGTACACGTCGTCGGCATCAGTGGTGCCTTTGGCCGTGGAAGGCTCGCCGTCGTCTGTTGCACTTCCGGGCCCCGTGTCTCCACCGTCGTCCACGGCACCAGCCAGCGTGGGCATGCTGGTGTAGAGAGAGTCCCTGTGTGGTGAGGGGGCTTCCTCATTGGTGAGCAGCGGGAAAAAGCTCTCGCTGTTCTCCTGTGGGACCCGCCTACGGACGAAGGGATGGACAGGTGGGTGGCTCTCAGCGGGCAGGCTGCGCTGTGGGAGTAGTGGGGCGTCGGATTCCTCCCGGATGAGCTCCAGACCCAGGCCAAGTGCCTCCTCATGGCCGAAAGAGGCAACGTCGTCCAGCGCGATGCCGTCGCCCTTGCCTCCACCGTTGGCGTTGGTGCCGCCAACGTTGTTGGCCAGCTTGTTCATGAGGTTGCGGCTCTGCTCGCTGGGTCGCTCATGGTTGTTCAGGTAGGATGGGATGTAGTTGGAGGCGAGCTCCTTCAGAATCTTCTTCTCCAACGTGGTCTCCTTATGGTTGTAGCCACGGTCAATAATCTGGACGCAGTCACTCATGTAGTCCCCACTGGCCATGCTGTAGCTGTTGCGGTGGTTACCATTCAGTGGTAGAGTATCCATTACACTTGTATCCCTGGCATTGTTCAGGATCCCCTCTGAAAAGCAACAGACAGGGTTATCCACCAGCTATACTGCTTCTTCAATCCAGGCATATCTGTGTGTTTAATTTGGATATAATTGTACAAATAGGACAAACTACATGACAATTTTTCATTCAAGTACAAGGTACTAAAACTGAAAATTGCTTCTCATTTTTCATAATTTTATAATCATTATTTTTTTCTGATTTAAACAAATCTGCCATCAAAATCCAAGGAATGACAGGTAACCCAATATTTACAACCAAATCTAAAAGCAAAACTGCTTTACAGTAAACACACTGTGCTTTATGAAGGAATTAGTTACACTTAGAATTCCTGTTGTATAAAAAAACATGCATAACATGAAAGAAAAAAAAAAAAAAAACACAAGAGCACAAGACAGCAACATGTGACAACAGAAAAAATGCCCACAATTATAATAAGACAAGAAGTGTAAAAAAAAAAAATATATATATATATATCTGGCCCAATTTACTAGACTTATTTCTGGGAAAATGACCACAGGGACAGCAGGGGTCCCTGGGCTCCCGTGGCATCGCCTCCTTTTTCTGCTAACATTACGTGGGCTGCCATTGCCTAGTGGCAGCTAAATAAACGGATCTGAAAGCAGCCTAAAGGACTTTGCTGCACTCAGAGATCCCCACTTCCTACTGCTGCATTTTACGTCGCTCAGATCTGTCATTTTCCGCCGTCCTATTCTGGGCCCTGACGCTGGATCGATGTGTCTTGTTTCACACGCTAATTTTATTACTTTATCTATATTACGGACCACTGCATTAAAGCTTCGAGACTGAGTATGATACAGATTTCATTAAAAATTTAGGAGACAATATAAGATACCACAGATTTCTTTCTTACATGAATCAGTTTGAAAGTAATGCAATCAGCATTCATTGCAATAAATAAAATATTACTCTTACAAAGTGGACTGCCAGCCAGTCGTAACTTTTTGACAGGCTCATTTTCAGTGGAAAATGCAGCAAAAACAAGCCACTTAAGGTCTTTTGCACAGAGGACTGCACCATTTCCTTCATTTTCCAGATTAATTATACAAGCGAGGAGGATGTTCTTCACGTGGCATGTAACAGAACGTCCTTCTTTAGGAGAACATTCTGCTCCTGTAAATAGACTGACATGTGTCCTGTAGGATACCTGTCCTGTCCTTCGCACTCTGAAGGGAAAATGCAGGAGAGGTGCCTTGTGTCAAAAGAACAGAGGGCAACATCGCCTCTGGTGTCAGCCTAGCAGCGTTTCGGGCATTGAATGGCCAGCAAGCTCCCCCACATTTTTTCCAGTACGGCGTGAGAAGAAAGAAAGCCGTGGTCAATTACATTTGATATGCAACGTTTAGTTTGAGTCCCATACTTGTCTCTCTGTAGGGGTCTAAACGACAGCATGGAGGGGAGGAAAGAAAGACACAAGTAAGCAAAAAGTGACAGAGAGAACAACAAGAAAACAGAAAGATTGATGATGCACAGAATGGACACAATTCTGTCTGCCAAGGACCTGTGCACCACCAAACCATACAGCAGATTTACATGGGAAAACATTTCTCTTCATTATTTCCTTTTTGAATTTGAAATCGTATTATGGCCGGACACTGATACAGAACGCTAGTCATCTTAATGTTTCAGAGCCCACCGTCCCAGAAAAAAAAGCATGGCTTTCTGTAAGAAGCTGTGCTGCACTGATTCTCAGCCAGTGAGACGTGCTGTCTAATACAGTGGACTGGCTCTTTTGTGGGACATCATGGAACCATATTCCATACAGTCCTCCGCATAATTTAAATTCTGCAACCTCATCTCTTGGCTCTTCTGAATAATTTTCAATAGCTGATCCATTACTCTTAATGTCATATAGATATGCATCGTGAGTATCCAATGTATGTGTCTTAATACTGCTAATTAATCAGTTCTGTTAAATACATGTATAAAATGTTTCTTATCTATCATGCTTCCAAACAGCTTACTGCGAAGAATTCTAATTATTTTATTATTTTATTTTTTTACACGACTGGTTTCTACGAGTGATAAAAGATAAAAATGCACTTTTAAATTCGTTGTGTCCATATGCCACCCAGCCACTGTTTTTCCAGCTTTAACGCTCCCTACATTTTGCGTGAGTAACTGATGGATGGACTGGCCTGACATTTGCAAGGTAATATCATTGTCCTGGGAAGCTAGCCTGGATTCCCATAGCTCTGCTGTAAAAGCTGTTGTCCCAGAGAAAGAAAAATTCACTAGCGGACCCACTCTGGTATCGAGTTCAGCTGGGCTGCCTAGCTAACTCTGATGTGGCTGGATTACATCTTAAGCAGCCACGCCACACATGGAGGTCTTCACTCACTTTATTCTGAATGTTTTCTGTTATTACTTATTTAGTTAACTTCACTCAGCTCTGTGGTGTTACAAGATTTTTATACATTGTTAAATGATAACTACAGTGATACTGATGAGCTGTAAAACTTGAAATCAATGCTTCATACAATATAGATTTATAATCACAGTTATTAATTTTAATCTACTTGGAATTTGTTGTTTTTTCACCGCAGACATTTTGCATCAATGACCTTAATGTATTTCCAGTTTTAGCCTGAGAGTGAAGTTTAACTAAATTTCCTTGCTGAATAGAGAAATGCTATTAAAAAGCCATATTAAAATGGTGATAATGAGCAGTATAAGTACACACAGACAAACACAGAACACAGTTCCTTTTAAAGACAGAAAAAATGTACAAAAGGTCAGATGCTAGACATATATGACTTCCAGTAGCTTATGAACACAAAAGCAATTTGAAACCGATTTCATTGTCATCACAAAGCTTAGCATTCAGCATGTCTTTGCTAACAATGAGTTTGAAAGTATATGTCAGAGGATCTGACAAATTTATTTTAGCCCAATGTCCTTCCTGGGAGCCATAAGAGCCGTGATCTAAAACAGCAGGAATGTCTGGAATCAGAGTAGGTACTCCGCCACATCCATAAATAAAGTTGTCAATACTATTGAGAGAGAGATATAATCAACGAAATCGACCAGCACACCTTGTGTGTTGTACATGCTCACAGACGGGTTGTTATAGACCGCCGATTCCCCAAGCAATGTGTTATAGGGATTGTTAGTGCCATGAGGTCGAAGCAGAGCATTGGTTATAAGGTGGTTAGCCATGGTTCCTGGAGCAGCCAGACAGAGACAGAGAAAGAGACACATATCAATCAGCCAGATGCACTTGAAAACCTCAGTTTTTCAGAAGGTACTAAGTCAAGCATACATTGGTATTCAGTGATGGGAACAGTGCTAGAGAATGACTTTTAGAGGTTGCAATAGCTGGGATGCCTGGGTTGAGTCCTGGCATTATGACAATTACTAAAGACATGAAAAACTACAGCGGTGGTTGGGAGGTGAGGGTGTAACGCACAGCGGTGTTTGGGAGGTGAGAGTGTAACGTACAGCGGTGTTTGGGAGGTGAGAGTGTAACACACACCGGTGTTTGGGAGGTGAGGGTGTAACGTACAGCGGTGTTTGGGAGGTGAGGGTGTAACGTACAGCGGTGTTTGGGAGGTGAGGGTGTAACGTACAGCGGTGTT
>JAACJT020000013.1:9060333-9084521 GCA_009936485.2 Gymnarchus niloticus | reverse complement strand
AAGGTGAGAGTGTAACGTACAGCGGTGTTTGGAAGGTGAGGGTGTAACACACACCGGTGTTTGGGAGGTGAGGGTGTGATATACAGAGGTGTTTGGGAGGTGAGGGTGTGATATACAGAGGTGTTTGGGAGGTGAGGGTGTGATATACAGCGGTGTTTGTGAGGTAAGGGTGTGATATACAGCGGTGTTTGGGAGGTGAGGGTGTAACGCACAGCGGTGTTTGGGAGGTGAGGGTGTGATATACAGCGGTGTTTGGGAGGTGAGGGCACACAGGAAACACAGAACCTGAATGACATAACACAGCAGCACTTTTTCAAAGCTGATAGTTTCCACTGATTTTAAAAATATGGTTATTTGCTCAAATCTTAATCTGCACCATGGCAGTAGAGAAGGCAATGTTTTTGGACCAGCAGAGTCTAAAATACCTCAACAACCCTGGTGATCAAATACCTAAGAGAGTAGAGACATTATTTATTGCAGTGTAAGGATCTCTAATCCACTGAAGAGATACTTTACAACAGAAATTCAAGAAAAAATGGGCAAACACCTACAGGTCATTAATCTACCAGTTATCCAAGGAGAGTCTGGTGATCCATCCATAGTGTGAGGAGGGCAAAACAATTCAGGATGCCAGTGCATTATAGGGCACTTACTCACAAAGTGGCAAATCAAAATTTCTGACGTGTTTCTCTGGGAGGAAATTTACACAACATTGGAAAAAACATCTCCATTCTACACACCTGAAGAGCAACAACTTGGTTTGGACTCAAAACCCTAGAGGTGTAAGGTGCCAGTACTGCCTGCTGACCCATCACTCTGCGGTTACTTCACTTACGTGTGCTTGGGCAACAGCTATGCTTGCAGCAGTCATTGTTTTAACGGGTAAGAAAAAATCCTGCAGAAGAAACAGCACCCGGGAAACCACACACTATGCTTCAGTGTAGTCTCCATGGCGCTTAGAGATGATGTCATCAGTAAAAGGCCACGCCCGAAGAGGAGCAGCACAGAAAAGGTTCTCCTCAATCAGTCGTATGCTGAAACATTTCGCCTTTTCGTTAATGAAATTTCAGGAAACTCAAAGCACTTAATGTACTGAGAAATAGTGCTTGTTCTTTACTCATCTGCAGATGAATCCTCGGGCTGAAACTGAGATACATTTCTTAGATACACTGCTATTTAAAAAGACGAGTTCAGTTCTGTGGTCTCCTACAGTGATGTTCACTTGATAAGGCTTTCCAAGTTTCATATATTTTATTTGAATATTTAGTTTGATGCTAAAACTGTTTGTTTACTATGTCTGTTATAACAAGCATCCCGGGTACTTAGGGCCACCGGGTTACCATACCTACAGTTCGCATCGACATCACCTTACTTAATGTCTCCACCTGCACAACACCGTGCGGCACAAACGATGCGGGAACTTGGCTATTTGGCCAAATCCCAAAACATGCAGTGTGTGTTGCCCTGAAATCCAAAGCCATGTGCAAGTAATGTAACACTATCAACGGAAGAAAACGTGAGGAGAGAGCTGGATGCAGAACTGGAAACCACACCAGCTGAAAATCTAATTTCACGTTGAAAGGACCCGTGGTCACATCCTGGCTGAAGGAATGAGAAATAAACTTGAATTTCCCACAATGCACAGGGCACTGGAATATGAAAAGCCATCAATACAACGGGGCACTTTGTGTAGGCAATGTTTTGAGAGATTCCATTTCTGCTGTTAACATGTATCAGCAAAATTATTTTAGGCAAATTACCCCAAAGTGGCATTATGTTATTCATTTGGGTGAAGCAGTCCTCATTAACCGCCCCATGCAAGACTTGTCTAGATTGAAATATGCACTGTGAACAAGCAATGTGTCTGACTACTGCTTGTCTCTACCGGGTAAAAGCTGTCTTTGGATAGCCTTGCTAAGTGCATAATTATTGAGATCCTGACACTTGGTTCCCCAGCATAACATCAATCCATCATCATAAGAGCATATTAGTGTCTTGGAGAATCTGAGCTCAGAGCAGATTTAGAGACTGAGAGGGAGAGGGCACGTTCCTGTACCGAGGGTTTTGTGTGTCCTGTGTCTGTGCAGACAAGTGGAAAGGCTTATGGCTTTCAGAAAAAAAACCTGACATTAATGCTCTGACCTGAAGGGTCAAGATTATTCTAGAATCGATCGATTGATCCATCCATCCATCCATCCATCCATCCATCCATCCATCCATCTTCTAACTGCATATCCATGACAGGGTCATGGTATTGTTTCAAATCAAAACCCAGCAATGAACAAATTACACTTGATTGATTTGGGCTCTGTAAATGATTATATATGTGATATGTTGCATTAAGTCGCACCACAGCAACAGATTAGCTGAGGTATATTCAGACCTCCCATCTTATGAAATTTCAGTTTATTTTTCATATCTACAGGTATTGTAGGCCATTACACATACTGTATATATATGAGATTAAATTTTTTTCACAGCAATGTACAGTTGTTCCCCACTTCTCCTGCTGGTAATTTTACTGAAAGAACTCAAAGAACGGAACATCAAAGCCTGCAACGTTGAGGTTTTGAGTTGACATCCTTAACCCCATGCTGCTGGGCACACTTAATGATGAGAAGTACTGTCCTCGTGGAGACCTGTTCATTTATCAGTGGAAAATAAGTATTGATTGCTTTTTGATGCAGTTCTTTTAGACTGCTTCTAAGTATCCTCAGGTCAGATATTTTGTAGTATCTAAGAGTGATGAGAACGTGGTCCATTTGCCAGTTTCAGGGTCATTCATAAGTGGCGTTTTTTTTATTTTTGGAGTATCAGTTTATTGTTCCATAAGGTCTTACCACTGCGTAGAAATACTTATAACAAATGCTCACGACGCCCTGAGTAACACGAGAGCACGCTGCGGTGTAATTAATTTGCAGAAACTGGACTTTTGCAGAGAGAGAGCTCTTAAATCCTCATTAGTTCCACAGGAGAAAGACAACATATCGCCCTCCCACCGGCTGGCACATCCAGACAGGAGGAGAGCCAATTAATTCAATTATTACCTCTGTTCAACGACGCCGAGCTATTGATGTCACCTGTGATGAAGGAGGACTCGGACTGTTTTCTCACGGTGTCGTTCCACATCCGACGGATCCGGCTCTGTGGAAGGACAGACATGGAGGAAGGGGGAAAAAAAAAAATACAAAACAAAATAGTAAATAAATGTAGAGCAAACCTGAACATTCATGCTGACAGCCCCAAGAGTTTCTGCTGTGCTGACAGAACAAAGCACTGAACTGACGATCTGAGGCCTCGAAACGAGGCTTCAGAGGCCAGGCACACATTCCACACAGGCAAAGCCATAAGTCACACCGTGAGCCGGGTGTGAAGTGCAGGCCCGTTAAGGCCCCAGCCAAACATGTGCTGGCAAACGACTGATTGTTATTACTGTGCCTCCTCAAATTCAAACTGTGTAAATGAGCTTGAGATGGTTATAATTATAACGTACAATTTGAGCAACGTGTACAGAAAGCTATAAAACACCTTCCTTCAAACAGTGTCCAGACACAGCCACAAGAGGAAATATAGTATATATTGCAACTAGCTATAAAATAACACTTGCATTCATATTTATTTGATGCGTTGTATATGTTTGAATTCAACAGTGTTTTAAGTCTCCTGAAACTGCTGAGATGTGAAATTAAAAAGGTGTCCTTTAAACTAACACTGGTCTCATCGATTTCCTGGAAATGTGACACATGCTTCATCAAGCAGTCTGAAAGCAAACTAATTCTACTACTCAAAGGGTCTGTTTATAAGGCAGGGTGACTGCAGGCGTGGTGGCATGCACTGTGTGTAGTTTTGCGGTCAACAAAAGACTAGCATATTGCAACTAGCACTGAGTAGGACTACAGCTATAGCATTCCACGTAGCACTCTGACTAGCATTGCGGCTAGCACAGTGACTAACGACGAGCATTGCGGCTAGCACAGTGACTAGCATTACGGTCAGAACAATGACTAGTATTGTGGCTAGCAGCATAGCATCACAGCTAGCTAACACAATGATTAGTATTGCAGCTAACACCATAACTGGCAAGCAATTAGCACTGTGATTAGCACTGGGCCTTGCATTGTCACTAGTCTTGTAGCTAGTCCCTTATTACCACACCATTTCAGTGAAAATGTCATATTGTCAGACTCTTATGAGTCTGTACGGCAACATCAGCAGCCATGAGGGCTGGTGACGAGGGTGAAATACTGGGCCGGGTTCTGCTGAACACACAAATTCGTGGTGAATAAGAAGCTAACATGTCCCTCCAGTTCCACTCCAGGCCCATTTCACGCACCTTCGACATTTATGCAGAACCTCTGGGAAAAACAAAACCACATTTGAATTGAAACGACATTTCTGAATGGAACGCCCGTCGAACAAACAATTTATATGTCGCTATAAACACAAAGATGATGTGTCAGGAACCTGAAGTAAATCAGCCATCGCGCCAAAAATATGCTATTATCAAGTTGGAAGTTAAAAGACATCCGTCAATGTTATTTTCCTTTTGTTTTTTTTCTACTCAGCATAAAAACAAAGAAATGGCATTGTTACAGAGCAGTGGTTTTGTCTTATAACAGTGGTAAAATATGGTCCAGCTTTTTAAAGCCTCACTGTACATTTAAAACTAATGCCAGCTGTTTACAATGTACTTTGATAATTACATGTTTACTTTAAAAACCTTTGAGCGAGTGATCAATTACTGTCTCTTTATAGCGAGCACTTAACTTCTTCCCTGCAATCCAACTTAGCAGTCACTAATTAGCAAACCTTTTACCTCTGATTTGGGTGTGAACTATTTTTTTTGGAGTTAAGAATAGAGATTTTAATGCACAAACAATTCATAACTAATGCTATAAGATTCTACTGTTAGAGAAGAGACATCACAATGTCACTCAATCATAATGTCGCATTGGTATGTGAACGGTTCTGGAGCGGGAGTGTGGTAACCTATGGAATGGCAAACATCTATGTGTGAAAATTTATATGGAAGTCCGTGGGAGGAGAATGAGCTTGTGAAAGGCCCTTCAATGGGACATTGGCAAGCCAGGTATGCATGAAGCCCTTAATGAGAGAGGATGGAGGCCAGGTGTGTGTGAAGCTCTTAAACTTTACAGGATGGAGTAGCATTCAGATGTTTGCGAAGCCTTTAAATCTGACAGGATGGAGTAGCGTTCAGGTGTGCGTGAAGTCCTTAATGAGACAGGATGGAGTAGCGTCCAGGTGTGTGTGAAACCCTTAAATTTTACAGGATGGAGTAGCATCCAGGTGTTTGTGAAGCCTTTAAATTTGACAGGATGGACTAGCGCCCAAGTGTGCGTGAAGTGCTTAACGAGACAGAATGGAGTAGCGTCCAGGTGTGTGTGAAACCCTTAAATTTTACAGGATGGAGTAGTGTCCTAGTGTGTGAAGCCCTAAAATTTTACAGGATGGAGTAGCATTCAGATGTTTGCGAAGCCTTAAATTTTACAGGATGGAGTAGAGTTCAGGTGTGCATGGAGTCCTTAATGAGACAGGATGGAGTAGCGTCCAGGTGTGGGTGAAGTCCTTAACAAGACAGGATGGCGTAGTGGCCAGGTATGTGTGAAGCCCTTAAATTTTAGAGGATGTAGAAGCCCTCACCTGGGAGCCAGTAGAGTAGAGCCCAGGTGTGTGAGAACCTCTCACCTGGGAGCCGGTGGAATACCGGCCCGGCGTGCGAGCGACGGAGCTCTTCGCTGAGCCAATAGAGCTCTCTACACTCTTCCCACTACAACAATGGGTACGCAGGCACCTGCCGTACTCCTTGCGTACCTGGGGAGGTAAACAGTGGTGTCAGGTGACAGTCTATAACATGCAGAAACCCCACGTCCCCAGTTAACACAGAACCACAAAGGACCGAGACACCGCATGGCTGCAAACGGAACCACGAACCTGACCACACAGTAAAGCATGCAGCTGGAGATGTGAGTCATGCACACTGTGTGTATAAGATCCAAGCAGAATGGGGATTAAGAAGTGAGTGGAAACCCAAAGCTTAAAGCTCAAGTCTCAGCAGATTCTCAGCTACTGTACTACCAGTAAAAGTCCTTATTTCTTCAGCAACACATCCAGATGTGGAAACAGCGAAAACTATAAGTCAAAAATGAAAGCTAAACTAAAATGCTGTACATACGGAATATGTATGAAATGTCGTATATTCGCCAGACAATAGAACCACAGTGATAAGAGGAGAACGGACGAGGAGAAAAGGTGAATGGAGAATCATGATCAAAGAAAACAGCCCTTTCAGCAGCACGATGGTGAGCCGCACAAGCGGGCAGAATGGTTATGAATAACAGGACACAAAGTCACATGACAAGGCACAGGCAAAATTATCGGTAAGTGTGCCGGTCACCAGACCTCATCCATTCACCCTGGGAAACTCACACAACTCATCGCCATCTGACAACACGCTTAGCGGTGAGTTTAGGCCAAGCACACTGCCATCAGAGACAGTTAATGATGCAATGCTAGGCTAAGTAGGACTCTTAACCTCCATTGCTAATGCTGAATAGAATATTTGTACTGTAACGTGCATGCAGCATTAACTGCAGCCTGTAAGGTTTTCAGTTAGCTTGTTATTCAAAAGAAATCAAGACATTACAAGACAAGCAGTCGATACAACGTCTCGACACTGAGAGATACTGGTGCTCGCGGTCTATTTCCTACACCGGAGAAACAAGCTGCATTCAAACAGCGAAGGGATGAGAAGTTCACTGAAGCAAGGTAATACATACTTATGCATATAATGCTGTCTTTGACAAATCAACCACATCTTCTCCAGAACATCTTTATCCACCCACATGTGGTTACGTAAACCTTGCTCAAGTCCGAATTAAAATCAAACATATTTTTCTCTGAGCATCAGGCTTTTCGTGGGCATGTAATTATTCTGCACAAATTGAGTTAGTGTCGCTGTACTTCAATGACTTTGTTCATTTGTCTGATGAAAAGCTCTGCTACTTTAACAAATCTGTACAGTTGAGATACTGTGTCAATAATCACAGCAAGTTAATTTCGGAAGGAGGCAAATGCTGGACGCAGGCATTCATTCAGACAAGCTGTCACAGCACAGGGAAGGAGTGGTTGCTTTTCTGGAATTTATCCACATTAATGACGACGCTGCATTTCGTAAACACAGTTGAGGGTGGATGTGGAGTATTTCACTGGCATTCTGTAACATCTCAAAGTACAATGCTGCCCTCTCAACCACTATTCAAGTACTTTTAAAAACAATAGAGAAATATAACCAAACACTTGCATACAAGTATGGATGCTATTAAGGGAAAAAGAAAAAAAATGGACAACAAACACCCCAGAAAAACTAAAAAATCTGGATTATAGGCAGTATTACTGTTTCAAATAACATTTTCTTTGCTTATATTTAAAATACTATTAATTGTTCTATTATAACACATAACCAATTGGCATGTCTTAAGATGGGCTCCATGCATGTATGAAACTGTACAGAAAAGTTACCTTCTTCTGCAGCACACAATGGAATATGAAGATAAACATCCCCTGCAGTGAATTGAATATGGTGAAAAGGTAAGCCATGATGATGGTGCTCTCGTTGATGTACATGAGCCCAAACGCCCAGGTCAGTCCCAGGAGGCACAAGAGTGCAATGGCCCCTATGACCCATGACCTGGAAGAGAAACATCAGAGTGCAAAGGTCAGCAGAGGCCTCTCACCTGTCCGTGTTACCGTACACCCTCAGAAATGTGCCGGTTTTGATGTCCCATGTACTGCTCAAAATTGTTTAGCAAAGTAAAAAGAAAAAAAAAAAAAAAAAAACCTTAATTAATTTCCATTAATTTAAAAAAAAATCATACTTTTGAACCAGGGACTGACAGAACATTCTTGGATACTTCAGGTCCTTTCAACATGTAATTGTCTTCTAAAGGTCATTCTCCTGTGACTACATCATGGTGATGGTGTTTAATTTGAACAGCTAATTTGGCAGTAATAAGCGTTACTGCCAAAAAGGTGAGGAACAAAAGAGGTGATTAGATTTGATTATCCTTGGCACTGGTCTAGCACACTACTTTCTGAATAAGTAATCTTCTTTTACCTTCTGAAGAAACAAAAAAGAAGTCTTCCCGCCCAATCACAAGACAATTTGATGCTAATTCTCGAATCGTTAAGGAAAGAAAGGTGCTTATGGTGAACATGAGCAACAGGAAAAAGACTTTCCTTATTTGCTTTGACTTGCTTGAGGTCTGACAAGAGAAGCCAAGGGTGGGTTCTGAAGATGGACACTTTGTAGCATGAGATTTTAGCTAGTCTTGACTGACAAAAAGGCACCTCACCAGAAAACACGTCACATGTCTGATGAGTTGACTTTTTTTTTTTTAAACACAGAACGTTGAACACTTCACACAAGCTGGCGGCTGAAATACAGATGTTCTGGTTTTGACGTGACAGCCAGCTCTCGCGGCTCTACTAATGAATTGAAAAGCCGCAGCTGTGTGAATAAATGTTTCAGCTTTCCGCTGGACAAACGGACAAGAAGTGTGACAAGGGCGGAGGAATGAAGTAGAAAACCTCTAGAAGAGACTTTTTACCTCGAGTGCAATGATACATTTTCTACTTCTGGAAGAGATCTACCATTTGGCCCATGGCAACATCAGACTGTCAGAACAAAGCAGAGAGCTCTCAAAGGACAGGGACTTGTTGACTCATCTTGCATGGTCAAGGTGAAAATGAACACCTCTCATTTTGACAAAAAGGAATTTAATTCAATTCATTTTTATAGTGCCTTTCACAATATAGTTGCCATCAGTCAGTGAACGGGAGTACGTGGTAGTTACAGTTGAGGTTCCCCGAACCTCGGGACTCGCTACTGCGTTGCCTCTGGAAACACAGTGTACTGTACTTTGAAGAAAAAGGCCAGAAGACAACAGAGGAAAGGAACCAAAACCTATTCAGCAAGGAGAAAAAAAAAACCTCTGGAGGTCCAAGGTCAACTGGCCAACCACCATCAAGGGCATGCTACCCTTGGGAATGATATATGAACGATTTATATTAATCTTTAATTCCATATATGGGGGCTTCTTTGAAAATCTGAAGTTTTATATTTCTACTGTGAGAGCTTTCGTAAATAATAAAAGCAATTACATATTAATATGTGCAGATGATTTTGGAAACGCTGCATTTTAACACTTGCTGAAGCCAATATAACTTCCATGTTTATTCGTACGAGCAGACACGTGATAAATGTATGAATTAAACTACACCGAACTACTGTGGAAGTTGTGAGGAATCTTACTTGATTTCAGGCTGACAATCCTCATAGCTAAAGATTGCGGAGAGAAAGGAAAAATAATAAAGACAGCAAGCATTTCCACTATATCATATGCCAAAATCTAGCACATTGTGCTAAATCACCAAAACGAAAGAAAAACAAGAGACAATACACAGGAACAAGAAAGTAAAGCAGGGAAAGAAACCAACTGTGTACAGGAAAACACAGAGTTACAGAGACACAAACAGACAAGACTGGGCTTACGATACTGGGAACACGCAGAATAATGGTTGTCAATTTCAATTCTTAGTTCTTGTCTGATTTCTTGTTTTTGCAGACCTTTCAATAACTCTCGAGTGAGGTAGGCCTAAATATTCTTCCTTCTTTTGTTTGTTACCCATATTAGGTACAGCAAAAAAAAAAATAAAGAAAAAAAAAGCTCCACATGACCACAATGATCTCAACACTACAGGAATTCAACTGCAGGCGTTTGCAGAGGTTAAAATGCCTTCAGCTGTGAACCTAAATATATCTGTTGCCATTACCGAGCGTGGGATTTTAAGACTGGTGTATGAATAGGCCAACACATTTTGCAGCATGCAAGGACCACTTTAAAGTGTGAATAATTTGTGAATCTTTAAAATTACTCAGAGGCCAAGAAGGCATTTTTATATTTTGAAGTGGTTACTGCAAAATTTCTGAAAACAGGCTTTGCTGATTAAACTTAAAGAGGACGGCTCCTGTTTCTGAATAGACTCATCACACCTATTCACCAGGTGAGCTCCCACTGTGCCACGGTTCTTACGGAAAGCGTGTTCTGCAGAAAACAAGTAGGCATTAAATAATATTAACTACTGAGATAATTAACCAGGTATTCTAAGCACCATTTTTTCCCGATATTTACAATTCCTTCCTCTTTTGGAGGCTGACAAGAGCTAAAATCACTGAGGTGTGCGGAAAAGATTGTCAGCTCACTTCAAAGCAGAATGTGAATTTGTGCTCTCAGTTCTGCAGAAACAAAAACTAATTGATATTGACAAGGGAACACTGATGCTTACTCCTTAAAGTCAGCAAGACATTAACTGATGTAATAAAGCCTGGCATTAAAACGCCTTAAATTAAATGCCTCTGAGTTTCAGAGGCGCGCCTTGAACAAATAAGTTGGCATGAGCGCGTCGCTTTTCCACGTGTTGCTTTGGCGCGTGCGCATACAGAGATGGGAGGGACCACAGCGGGGGGTGCTTACACACAGACGACCTCCAGGACGGAATAAGGGAACGCAGAAACAGTACGGTACAGTACGACGTAACCTTTTCCGATCAAAAACATGGAGTTTTGATCAGAAAAAAAAATTCCGGGGGCAGGGGGTGTATCTGCATCTTACCAGTGCCACTCCACAACAAGACAGCCATCATAAAAACGATAGCTGAAAGTATGGAAGGATATGAAAGTAAAGTCAACAACAGAAAGGGTTAAACACACGAATAAAATAAGAAGGTGTGGGTGACCGTGCATGCAGCTAATGAATTTATATCCATTCTGACGCTATGACATTTCCTATTGGCCGCGATAATTCATGCAAACTTAAGTTCTTTGTCAAAATAATATAAGACACACGTACAGAAAAAGAAAGAGTCTGCATACCAACAGAAGGCTTTGTGCATATGTGGATACTGAAAACCGACATGTAAATCTTAGACTTGGTAGTGTGACACGCAAGAACGAAGAAACATTTTTAAGTCTGCATAACAGCCCTATGACACACGTGGAACCTTCTGACATAAAGAGGCAACCTGTCAATTTAAACTGCTCCTTCTCAAGATGCTCCATATGCAGCATATTGGAACGGCAATGATCGTAGAGGAGCAATGCGTATCCTGGATGACTCATGAACCGAACCAAAGAAAAATGCCAGGTCAGGCACCCAACTTAATATGGGCTTAATATGGGGGATTAGGGGCTTTTGCCAGGGGGTCAGGTCTCATATCTGAAAGCGGAACGAAGAAGATCATCCATGTCAGATATGTTGGCAGAAAAAAGAGGAGTCTCATAAGTTCATCTCATAAAGTACCATGTGCTTTGAGAACGAATCCCACTCTTATCTAATCAGTGGTTCATCTGAAGGTTATATTTATGCCTGATGAAGAAATAATCCTCAGCGATTGCCTAGGTGATGATGTCTATTTATGTTCCAAATTTTATTAAAAGGAAACGGAAGAACGGGAATTATACCGATTTAGGTCACTTTCTAAATTCACACAGCATATGAGATTAAACGCTCTTTAATGCAGCATATACGTTTTTATGTTGGCCGGAAAAGAGGAGTACATAGTACAAACCAGCACAAAAGTAAATGAACACTATTCAGGAGTAAGTAAATACTCTGATTGAGGTACGCAATCACTATTTTAAGGAGTAAATAAATACTTTGATTTGGGATAAATGAAAGCTGTGAGAAAATAAATACTCCAACTGGGGTAAAAGAACATTCTGTTTGTGAGTGAATAAATAAACTGATTAGGGGTAAATGAACACTCTTTATAGGTGAATAAAAATTCTCTTTAGGGCAAAAGAACCCTTGGTTTGTGAGATTCCTCGGAGGCACCAGGTATGAAATCCAAAGAGCCCCCGAATCACCGCAGAGTAAACGTTCTGCAGCCGACACACTGACATACTGACGAGGGACGTCGTCGCTGCTCACTGAAAATAGACCTGCATCTCAGCGGCCAACACGGCGGAAGGTACGCCCCAGTCCTCCACTCACTGTCGCATACAGACCGTCAAGCCCAACTGGCCACAGCACCCCCTGCTGCGGACTCCCGAAGGTGTCCGGGAGAGGACTTAGCACGGTCCTCGCTAAAACAAACACACCGTGGCCCTCCCACCAGCCCGCTGCGAAGGTGGCTACAAGGTGTTAGCGGGTAATCAAGGATAAGCTAACGTTGGGGCTGTGGCCAAAAAAAAAAAGGCTAAAGTGGTCGTAGGGTGTGATAAAACACTGGGCAGATGGTAAAAAATACGACATCACTGAGGGGCGACGGCTGCCTGCCATCTGTTAGCATGGAAATACACGAGAAAGAGTTACTGCGCACACAATGCTGCAGCCATTATCCCAAGACCTGTACGAGGATAATACCTTTATAATAACATTACAAAAAAACAACAGAACTGTGTGGCTGACTATACAAGGAAGTACAGAAGGCAGCGAATACATAAATGAATACGTTAAGAAGTAAACTGTAAACATCTTCAATTCTGAAAATAGCTTACAGGAAAATGTATTGAATTGCAAGCAGTAAGCCTATCAATATGTCCGAAGAAAATGAGTGAATACCAATATGGCCGACAGGAGTGAGGATTTCAGAAATTTCTCGTCTATATTAATGTATGAGTATGAGATGGATTCATTTGGTTTGGCCTTAATAGCTGAATAACGCTGTGTACATTGCTGTCTGGTGATTGATGTGCTGTACACCTTTATTACTCAGTGTGTTCCTTTTCATCTTAGGTAATCTCATAACCTTCCTCTAATCTTCTCAGTTTCTAAACGAAACACAAATCGGTCTGCGTCTGATGGCCTCTAGACTGCCAGAGCAGCGTATCTTATGGAGCCGGGAAAGATAATGTATCAAAGCTTCATGTACGAAAGTCAAGGAGGCCCCAAATGGAAAGTAAAATAGTTCACCCGTCCATCACAGACACGCCAAACGTCCTTTGATTTTATGCTGGTGTTTGAGACTACGAACACTTGCGTTTGGTGAACTAAAAATGGCCGTGCATGCAGGTAACTTCCCTGATTCACCGATAACAGTAACAATAGCAGCAAAAAAATAGCGGTAGAGATATTTTGGAGATGTATACACTTCACGTTCTACCTGCTTCACAGTTTGAGCACAAAGCTATCTGAGATCAGTCTCTCTTCAGCCTCAGTGACTTGCCATCTCTTCCTCATAGCATTAAATTTAGGAACTCAATACGGTTTACTGAAAACGACTGATATTAGAACTGGATTTAAACACTAAACTATAAAGTTCATTCACTGGTGCACTGTGTCTGTAACCGAGTATAAAGAAAATGACTGATAACTCGTACTTTAGTTTTAGGGAGATCCACGCAGAGGAGCTACCTCCAGCGTCGTCACAGAAACACTAATACAGTGAAAATCGGTATCTATGCCTTGCTGTGTATGAAGGAGCTTCAGTGATCTATAGCTTGTAAGACCGACTACAGGCAGCCTTTAAGAGAACTCATCTGACTGCTTCTACCTCTTCAGATTGAGTATGCTGATATCAGCTGTAGGTTATGAGTATAAACAAGTGTCTGCTCTGATGATTATTAATGTAGTGATGATTCCACTCCCCAGGAAACGGGGGATTCAGCAAGGTATGTAAGACGACCGGGATCTGGGCTCTCCGAAGCCAATTGTTGGACCCTCTGGGACACATTAACCCAGGAATCCTAAACCGTGCCCCCAAAATAGTTATTTACCTAGCCCCCCGGATTTGCCGGCACGGCACAGAACACCTATTTATCTGATATATTTATAGCTCTATAGACATAAAAAAATAAAATAAAACATGCAGATTCCTTACTTGATGTTGTCTAAGCAGCCGGAGTCTGGCTTAAGGATGGCCGTGTGATGGAACATCTTGTAGAGGGCAATCCCAAGGAAGATGACGTTCAGCTGGAAAACAAAGAGTCCAGTCCTTTCCTCATGTAAAACTGGAATAACGGGCGGAGATGCATTACATCATTGATCAAAAAAAAGAAAAACAATACAAATGTAAAACTTGACATTGGGTACTTTCACCAACTTCTGTATGCATTTCTCCAAGGCCACGTTTCTCAGAGCAAAGGCAGTTTGGTGATGAGAACAAGGCTACTTAAAAGTGATAAGCACAAAAGGACAAACTCAATCCAGCAAGGGATTTAACAGCACAACGTTTGTTTATATCATGAACCGGCTGTCGTTAAGAATGCCAGCTGAAATTAGCAGTGGAAATCCAAATGGCTGGATCCCTCTCACTGCCATGGAAGGAACAGGGGTGAAGGCTCTCCGACAGACTTGTCATCTTTTTCATAATAGATACAAGGAGTGCTCCTTGCCTCTCCAGGTGCTCTGATTTTAATTAGAAACGCGTCTCTGCAGTCACTGAAGTCTTTCGTCATTTTTACACTACATTGTATCTCTCCGACGAAGCTCTGGCTAGTAAAAATGATATAGAAACTCCAAATAATGATCTGCTTTTAATGAGACCGTTCCTGGTTACACAGAGGAAAACAAGCCTGCATTTGTGCTACGTGTTTTGCAGTGAAAAATTAAAAGATACCTTCCTGACTCGGAGAATGGGCTTTGTGTTTTTATCTGTTTCTGCTTAGATGGTAGGGAGATAAAACCCAGGCAATACATCCATTTCTATCCTTTCCAGCGTGTGTCACTCCGGAAGCGAGCGAACTGTAGGGGTCTCGGCCGGGCGCCTGAATAAGTCCGTCGCCCGCCCACCCATCACCAGACGCGTGTGATGTTCATTTGGGACTGTGGGGGGAATGCTTTGCCCCGGGAGGGGGGCACGGCGGGGTATAATCGATGGGCCACTCACCATAATTATGAGGGTCGCCGGACCGATGAAGCTCCAGATGAAGTAGGTGTCGAGACGAAGCCAGCACCTGTAATGGGAGGTGAGATGCAGGGTGGTTCAAAGCGCTCCATGCAGGCCATACATCACCCGGCGAGGGTGTGTGACAGAGAAGAATGCACGCTTCACAACACTCCCCCGGGAGCTGGGAAATATTACACTGCCCGTTCATTTAAATGCTGAATTATGGCTCCATCTCTGGCAGCGCTATTGAAGGCACAAGATAATTACCTGTGGTGGAAGCGGGCGCTAAATGTGCAAGGCTAACAAGTGTCCAGTGCAAGAGAATGAAACAATCTCTGTACGAGGGCACACGTGACGCCTCCACATAGCTGCATTAGGGGCCTGGAGCAAGTTGCCAATGTTTTCTTCTACTCTGAGCTCACCAGTAATTAGTATTGCAATGAATGTTTTTTGTTTTTTTTTTGGGGGGGTGTAAAAACCTCATTCACCCTTAAAGAGCCGGTGCATGAAAAAGAAACACAAAAAGTTGACTGTCTATCAGCGGTGTCACAGACAGCAGCAGATCCCAGCAGCCAACGGGAAGATGATTCATGACCTGTAGTTAAATTATTAATCGTTTAATTTCCAGGACATTAAATAGACCTCCATTTTTGGCCTGGGGAAAATTACAGCCCTATCCCTTTGTCATTTAGGGTGGCAGAATGACAAAAAGGAAGTGACACAGGATTAACTGTAATTCAATGAATTTAAGCATATTTCAATATATTAAAGCCTACAGACTGTCGCTGATATTTGGGGGTATGCAGAATATTTGAGAGAAACACTTTGGATATAGGGATTCTGACTCAGCTGTGACTTCACAGTTTACACACTGACTGAACAAAAAGGTCTTTTATCAAGACAGAAAAAATTAGTCTGGGAAAAATTTTAAATGATTGAAAACAATAAAAAGACTATTTACATATTAAATAAATAAACTGGTTTCTACATAAAGGTTACAGTTTCTCAACCACAACATAACAACGTGACATTATTATTATCGATGCATCCATCCAACTTCTAACCACTTCTTCTCTTCATGTTCAAAGGGGGGGCTGGAGCCTGTCCCAGGCAGTACAAGCCCTGGATGGCATACCAAGCCATCGTAGGGGACATGCATGTATACAGGCATAGCCTCCGCTATGGGCAATTTAGAAACCCTAATTAGCCTACCTGAAATTCTTTGGGCTACTGTAGGAACCCGGAGAGCGTGACTTAAACCATGTGCAGAACATGCAAATTCCATGCACACAGGGCAAAGACACAACTCACACCCCCAACCCGGGAGGTGTCAGGCAACAATGCTAGCCAATGAGCCATGATGCCACCACACCATCAGCATCTTCATCACCACTGGTTCCCAACCTACTCGAGTGATGCTCACTTCCCCTCCAGCCAGTCCACGTTGTTGCTCAATTCCACCGCCTGCATGATTGAGCCAGGTAATCGGACAGCTTAAAAATGAACAGACAAGTAAAACCTGCCATGTAGGTGATGGAATAAAATCAAAATGTATGTTGGCTGTGAAAGACTGGGGCAAGCACTGGGGGACAACCAGCAATAATGAATATGATAACCGATTAACAAACTTCAGAAAATGTTTTAGGTACGCGTGCATGCCACTTTACAGAAACTGCGACGACATGAGATGTAATTTTAAAATAAGTTGTCGATCAGTGCTAACAACACGAGCGGGGTGCGTCAGTCTGGAGAGCACCCCAGAAGCAGTTCCCACAAATGGCGTGCAAGTCCGGCATGTGGTGCGCTGGGTGTCACAAAAAAAAAAATACCAGGAAGGCATGCGTGAGGCTGTCATCTCTGGATAAAACGGTCCGCTCAAACATGTCCTGTTCCCTGCAGCGCGGCTCTGCTTTTCAGCACGCCTCTCTTTCGGTGTCTCACTCAGAGCTCCGTCTGGCCCACCCCCTCAGCAGACTCCGTCAGCGCCGAATAAGGGGGGATAAACGCCGCTTCGCCATTAACGAGAAATGGCCGTTTTCCCGGGATATGCTGATCCAAAGTGTCAGCGACCGTTAAATGACAGCGAGGCACGGCAAACTGACAAGCCGTTTTCGGCGAGGTGACGCCGCGACTGGGGAGGAGGGCGAAGAGAGATTTAAGTAATTTTCGTACCTGAAGGAAGTCAGACATGCAAATATTTCTGTTTTTCCTCGTGAAGTCAGCAGTGACTTGAAATTCAATAGATATGGCAACCCCCCTCCCCCCTTACACGCTCCGATAAAAAGTATTGTTTTATTTATTCATTCCTTACCTGGGGGCCATTGTTCCTGTATAAAGGTTATTAATGCCCATAAACAGAAACACCCAAATCACTCAGATCATTTAATGAAATATATCATCCAGCTATCTTTCCAGCTGGATGACTTGGTATAAATGTATAATAAAATCATAAAACAACCAATAAACAGAGGTAATTAAAACATACAGTCCCATTTCATAGTTAACCATAGATAACTTACCAAAACATCAGCACAAGATGAAAGAAAGTTTTATACATCTAAGATGAAGTATTTTCTACTTTCATACATGTATGAATTAATCCTTTAACTTAATTTATTTGCTGTCATTTGGTATTTTTTCCCATGTCAGTCACTGTATGTAAGTACAGACTACATAGCTTATCACTTACTGACTTTTGACAGACTAGTACTAATATACTGGCAATTCAACCAGTATACAGTACAGCCAAATCTTATACTCTGTTCTTCCATGGACAGAGCCCAGAGCCAGTTCCCTCCTGTACTACATAGATAAGCGGTTGAAAGATGGATGGATTACGATTGATATTCACTGTTTCTATACCAGGATGAATGCCTATACCAGCTCTGTACATTCAGCACACATACTGCATGTAAATCAGACATAGGGCCCTATTTTGCACCAGCAGAAAGCGTGATGCAAAGTGGTTTTGCTAGTTTCATACCAGAGCATTCCTCATTTTCATGCCAAGAGCGCACGCTTTCAAAATAACAAATGATTTTGCGCGCGCTTCCCGCTCGTAGGAGTGGTCTTCTTTAAATGAGGTGTGGCTGGGTGCAATGTTGGCGTGTTGCTATTTTAAGGCAGCAAAATGACGTTGCGCTTTTGACCAACAAAAACCACGTCTAAAGTCAGTGGCGTATTATTAAACGATATTTTTAGAAACGTGCGGGTGCACGACGCTCGTTATGGACACAGGTATGCGTTCAAAGTGCACTAATTGTTTACCTCTGCCCCCTTGGGGTGATTCTCACTAAGTACCCGCCCCCCCATCATGCCCATTACAATGCCTAGAGAAACCCAATTCTTCATTCTGTACTATGCTGATGGCCCCAAAGATGTTTCTGCCTGGCATGGGAAATTAGGCTAATCTAATGTGCACCTCGACACGCCCTATACTGTGTATTTTGTGGGGGTGGGGCATGGGTACACATGTGGCATCTTGAGAGCAAACGAGCCATACTCCATATTCCAGGCAGACAGTGAATTTGAGCAGCTATACACACAGCGCTGCTTTTACAGGTTCTTAAAAAACCTTGTCTTTTTCAGTTTTTGTCTTTTATAGACATAGAAACTACTTATGCAGAGACCCTGACTCATATATTCATGTTGTTCAATCATTCATTTCAATATTCAAAGTTTTACGATGCACAAGTAAGGGAAAACTTGGCTACTGGACTCATTTTATAGCCTTGTAATCCAAATCTTTATAAAGTTTTAATGCGCTGAAAACAGGTAATCATCAAGCAATTTTTATCAGAAAACAGCCAGGCCAATTGTATATCACAGCATCCATGTATCCAAACAGCTCCAGATAAGTTGACATGCTGGATTTTACTGTTCGATTTTCATGATCGATGTCAGTATACTTCTGTATTTAACACCTCACAAATATCTTCCTTCTCAACATTTGTGAATTTACTTTTAATCTCATGCACTGTGGGTATTAAATAAGTTATAGTTAACATAAATAGTCAAATAAGTTTATGGAGTGTGCATGTTAGGGGCAAATACAAATGACAGTGCAGAGCCCAGAGTTTGTTTATCTTTCACCCCCTAAGAAACCCCCCTTGAGCTGAGACCCAACTGATCCTTCAGATTTTCATAGCAATGAAGAAGACATAAAGGAGTAAAGCCTCTCAAAGTGCAGCCAGCGAATCAATTAGGTTAAGACAGAAAGGGGTGGAGAATTTTCAAGTCCAGCCAGCGAATCAATCAGGTTAAGACAGAAAGGGGTGGAGCATCTCCAAGTGCAGCCAATGAATCAACCAGATTGTCCGTGAAAACAAAACAGGCCTGACAACTACTTCTGGACATGCCACGGTCTCTAAAAAGCATAACAGGACCCTACATGAGATGTTACATGTGTGACTTTACCCGAAATAAGACACGTGAGACATGATTCTACATTAGCCATGATGAGTGTGAGTGTCCCTGACATCAGCTATGGTATGCGAAACACTTCATTGACTAACACTTGACGTATGACACTGCAGTGAGGCCGGTCTACGCTGGGCGGAGAGCAGATGGTTTTACTCACACTCTATCGGTCCCGTAGCTCCGGTAGTCGACGGCAGCTGACGCAGCCACAATGACTGCGGGTACTCCGTAGCCCACCAGGTAGAAGTACTTGCGTCGAGAGTGCTCACTCTCGAAAACCTCCACCAGCATGACGTAGAGTTGGACGCCCTCCAGGAGCATCCAGGTGAAGGCCGCCAGGAAGAAGAAGTGAAGCAGGGCGGCGAAGACGGCACAGGCGATCTGCAAGGCCGACAGCATCCGTCAACGCCACCCGCATTCCACATGCCTGCTGAAACTTTCTCTGAGACTTTCAAATCCAATACCTGACACGAAACAAAATTATCTCCTCGCTTTCCGCTCATTCTCCAGCAAACCTGATTTGATCCAACCCAAGGTGGGCACATGTTAATGATAAACAGCCAATGCTATTTGAAGCCAGCTGGCTAATTTCATTTCAGTTTCTTCTGTGCCACGTGCCCAACAAGGACAGTAATGCAACCTTCCTCAGTTCCTCTTGAACCTATACTATTGAGTGTATATATATCCTTCTCACCACGGCTTTTTGAAGTTGAGTGCAGTGGTATTCTTGAATTCATGTGAAGTGCTTCAGAAAAAGATTATTAAATGGCAGACCTTAAAAACTTCAAATATATTGGCTAGAAAATATGGAGTCCTTTTTTATTCCTTTTGAGAAATCATCTAATAGAAGAAGCACAAGTCTCCTGAAAAGCGTTTGAACAGCAGCAAAAACGAGTAGTCTACAAATAGAATGTTACAGGCAAGGCAAGGCAGCCATGACTAATCAAATTCAGAGTCTGTACAGAGCGCTCTCAGTAATGTTGGAAGTTCTTGGAGGAAGACTGCACATTTAGCCTCTCACCACGATTCCGCCTCATCACTCAGGATTCAGGTGATGCAGGTCCAGTGCCGCCAAAATGAATTTGGTCACACCGATCCTGGGGGAATGCGAATGCAACCTGCATGGTACCTCCTGTCCCTGAGTAGCAGCAGGGTATAGTGGGAGAGTGGACTTGAGGGAGGCTCTGGATCCCAATTAAAGAGCGTGAGGTGAAGGAAAGGCTGAAGATAGCAGTGTGACCCCCTGGCTTCAAGCTGGGTAGCAGGGGGTGAGGATAGAGCAGTGGTAAAGTGGGCTACATCTGTGAGCGTGAGACCCTTGGCAGGAAGCAGTTCGGCATGCAACCTTTCCAAAAGCCCTGGCTGTGTGTCATCACTGCAACAGCGTGACATGGGATTGCTGGACTACGACAGCCTGATGGACTGCTAAATGTAATGTGAATGCTATATGCATGTGACACATGACGAGAAACCAAAGTGTCCTCATACAAAAAACCCAACACCCATCCGTCATTCAACCCATTATGTATTTAGCAGACACTTTTGTCCAAAGTGACATTCATTGTGGTAGATACATTACAGAGTAGATGGAGCAGTTTGTTGTTGGGATTAAGGGCCTTGCTGTCTTTAAGGGCCCAATGGTGGTATGAGAATTATTGCTGGCTGTGGGTTTTGAACCAGTAACCATCTGGTGGCAGGCACGGACAGCTAACCCTAAAAGCCACAACAAACCCAAAAACGGTGATGCAACAGGGCTATCCACTGAGAAAACATGCTGTTCCAAAAAACTACCAAATCAATTAATTATACCAGTTACCAGAAGGACTAATGTTTGCATCTGATGGAACATTTTTTAAAAATGAAAAAGGACGTGCATTCACTGATATATATATTTTTTAGCTTTTTCGGTGAAGATAATCTCTGCCGTATTGACCTCATTTGTTTTGATTTGCTTTGCCGACATTTCAGTGAAATGGCCTGTTTAATTGTGCTGTGAATAGCCCAAGGTGATTTGTAATGGTAGGGCGAGGGTTTTACAGTCACCGGCACGGGGATATCCATCACACTCTGACAGGCAACACCTGGAGTGGAGATTCGGCTGGTTGGGTCCACATCGTTATGTAAACGAGCGCCAACCTCTCCAGGCTGAACTTGCGAAACGCACGCTTTAATGGTTTGACAGTGACAGGGTGGTGCTGCCTTGACAAGGACCAGTTGGAAAAACCCAAGTCTCCCTCCTCTGGAGTCAGTTTAGAGTTGAAATTCGCCGGGTCTCCGTAGTTCTCAGATCTCCTCCATTTCCACGCGAACGAAGGAAATGAGAAATGGTCAAAGGTTACAGAAACCAGCAGTGGATTCTGATCTTGGGAAAATAAGCGGTAGCCACCAAACATTCCCAGTGAGCCTCAATGTGGCCTGGACTCTGCTCTAAACTGCCTCTTGATGGGTACAGTCAGTTAAAAAAAGTGATTTGGGTAAAAGAGCAATATTTTCCAAATCTCAGAGTGAGTCATATCTACCCTAACCCTTGATTTGACTCTGACAGGTCCACGGTGACAAAATCTGAAGGAATCCAGTCGTGCTTCACTGCAGGGTCACGGAGGATGAAGCTATCTGAAAACATGCTGTACGTGAAGGGAACAACGGCCGCGGGTGACACTAACCGCTTGGTATTACACTGGGAATAGTGTTTTAGAGTTACACTCCGAGACCGTGTCCCCGTATTCGTCTGAGAGATTAAAAACTTTCCTCGAAGAAGAAGTTATGGCTCCAGCCGGCGCAAAGGAGTTGCTGTGGTCTCCTAGCCTTCAGGAAAACGTCACCGGGCTTCACGTAGTCGGAACGGTGTGGGAATTCGCAAGGTAGTTTGAGTACTTTGCCATTTGCCCTATGAATGCGCTGGAGGGATGGCAATTGCACAGCAAGACGCACAAGTCCAGAAATGTAAAGTAAAACTCCAAGCCCCAGAAAAATTCAAACGAGCCGGAGAAGGTGAGTGACCAGGTCAAAAACCTTCCCTGTAGACAGCATTTGTATAAATGAATATTTGACACCATGCATGGAACACAACAATAAAGGAACTGTTGGAGTACATTATGAAAAAGCAATGGATTACATATTACCCACTTATAATAATCCTCTGGTATTTCATCGGCGTTGCTCTGCGCGACCTCGCCTGCCGTTAAGAGGATCTCCATCTATTGTACTTATGTTGCTTGCAGTCTGTAAGTGTTTTGCATACATAAAACCCACAGAAAAGGGCCACAAATCCATAGAGGGATAATTATGGTGCACAGTGTTTGGAGTGAATATGCATGTGGATGTAAACACACTCTATATGAATATACAGTATATACACAAATGTACACAAGAAAATGATTCTGTGATATATGTAAGTGTGACGGGAGTTGCTCGGGGGGGGTGGTCTCACCGGCTGATCAGCGCGATTGATCCCCACGAGGAAGAGCGATTCTGCGACGAAGAGGCTGAGGCACAGGTTCTTGTGGATGGTGTTCCGGTCGCTCTGGAGGCCCCGGAAGAAGCAGAAGGTGAAGATGCAGAGCAGCAGGCAGACCAACGACAGCAGGATGCCCACCCAGGTGATGACGTCCAGCAGCAGGTCGTGGATGGGGTCGGCGGTCTGTGGAGGGGGAAAATGGGTGCCGAGGGGTCAGGGAGTCATGGGGAAACAGACCCGGTTTCCCCACAGCATAAATGGAAGAGCAGCACCCAAATTATCTCAGATTCCCAAAAAAACACACACGCTCAGCCGTCTACGCCTGCTCCGGTCCAGTCCATCAATGCAGCCTTCAAGCTTGGACATTAAAATGGAAATGAATCGGCACAGGCCGGCTCCAGCCACTCTGGGGGCCAGACAGGTGATAGATATTGGCTAGCTCACGGGAACCGGCGGCAACGAGTGGCTCGTTCCGGCCGTACAGTTAAAGTGGATTTACTGCGGGCCCTAATGAACAGAACACCGGGCTCCATTGAAGCTGACAAATAAAAATAATTAAAACCCGCGGCGAGAGCACCAAGTTCCCCGCAAGAGCAACGCATGAGAAGGCGGTGGGTGCGCCGCGCACTTGGAATATTATTACCAACCCCTACTGGATGGGCAGAGGAAGGACAAGGAGCCCATGTGCCATGATCCCTTCCAAAAGGGACTGTTCTCAAAACAGTACCGAGAGATCACTAGCATCTGAATTTTTGGTTTATTCTGATAATTTGTTATCACACACCGTAGGGATTTGCACCCTGCGAAACAAAGCTCTGGTGTAAGAGGGCCTGCAACTGGGTCAAGCCAAATCTCACTCTGAGGGATGTCTTGGGGTATATTCAGAATAAAAGCCAGTACTTACAATAATCCTTTGAGTCACGCCAATGTTACAGGCTGTTTTTTCTTACTCATGACAGCTGGTGTGTTCTGTGTCCACGCTAAGGCCCAAAAATATTAAAATCTGCACGTTTTCCACTAGTATTGCAATATATGAACAGATCTTCAGGGATTGAAATGAAATTATCTCATCGCTTAGTCCATAGCAATCACAGTGATGTTCATGGGCAGCCGAAGGTAGCAAACAGACCTCAGAAGTGGACCCACGTGATAATGCCTGAACATGCAAAACACCACACACTGTCAGCAGCACTGACAAGACACGCCCAGCGTGCAAAATTGACACCAAGATAGAGACCTTGTCATTAATTAATGCGGTATCATACTGTCCTGTGCTCTGTGTGGCCTGGGATAGGCTCCAGACTACATTAGCAGGTATGGAAGTTGAGTGGATGGATGGATGGATGGATGGATGGATGGATGGATGGATGGATCATATATTAAGAGCTAGCCAATATTTAAACTC
>JAACJT020000013.1:9029191-9060233 GCA_009936485.2 Gymnarchus niloticus | reverse complement strand
TGGATGGATGGATGGATGGATGGATGGATGGATGGATGGATGGATCATATATTAAGAGCTAGCCAATATTTAAACTCTTTTTGAGATAGAGTCCTTCCAAGTCCCGCTGGGTCATGCATAGGATTCAAAAGACCCAGCTGAATGGCCTCAGTATTAGAAAATTCCCACAATGCTCTGCAAGGCATCTCACGTTTGTACCGAACATCATCAAACAGACACCGCATCCCATACAAACTGTATCCAAGATGTTTACATTTATTTAGGTTGATGCAAGGCACAAGCTGTATGGAATTCTCTGCATCCACCTCATTTTTGTCTTAGATGTATGTAACTCAAGGTCCTGGCCCACCTTGTTAACATCAGGTGTACAGTGAGGACAAACAGTCAGTGGAAATCTCCACACTTGCCAGGGAGGCTGGACTGAGCTACACCCAGATCAACAGCTCGGCACAAAGGCCACTTAACAGCTTCTTGGGGCACAAAGTTGGGCGCAAAGCCAAAAGCAGATGCCACTCATTACAGGCTGAGAGAGAGTCCACGCATCGCTCGAGCCTGACGACGGCCACCATTGATGCCCTGTGCCTGACGAGGCACCAGAAGCCCACTCTGTACCCCATCTAAAAGGCTTTGGTGGCATTCCTCGCAAGTGTACGCTTAGCACATTCTCTTAGCCTGGTGCAATACTGCCTTACCCCGCCCCAGCCAGATACACACCTCCATCTCTGTGATGGATTTACTGCTAAGCATCAGGCCCAGGCCGCGTCGTGGGGAGAGGTGACTGCCGAGGCGGTACCTGCCATGACCCCTTTGAAGCACTTCCATCCCCGAAGGGATCTCGGCGCAGAATAAAGTGCCGTGCCTCGTAATGCAGACTCTCTTCTCCTGACAAGTCGCTACTCTGGGAGTAGATGTACTGCCTCCCAAAGCTACAGATATCATTTGGTGAAAATTCACTCGCAGTGTCTTAGGGGCATGTCTTCAGCAGCACACAGGCACAAAATAAAGGAAGGGCCCATTCCTTATCAGCATTTTTGTTTTCCTCTCCCTTTACAGTGTCTCTCATAGCATGTATATAATTCTGAATGGATGGCTCCTATCCACACATCTTGGCACAAAATCTAATCTTTATCTGCAATCTTTGACCATTCAATCAGCCAAACAGATGGCTGCAGGTGCATGATGGGAAGTGTAGTCCAAATGATCCGCATGAGCATATGAGATATGGGCCTACGGCGTGACAGTGCCCGAATGAATGGATTGTCAGTGATGAACACGGAACATCTCGATCTGCTCCCCTTCTTACCTGACAACTGACTAAAGGGATCGGGCATGTCAAGGTGTAAGGGGGCGTGTCTTTGCGACAGCGGCCGGCGAATGGAGTTTCACAGACCATCAAGCATGGAAGGTCAGCACTGGAGAATTAACAGCCAGCCTGCCCAGGCCGATCGGAGCTGGAAGCGGCTATTCATCAACAGACGTCACTGCGGCTGTCACATGTGGTGGCCTCTGTGTTATTCTTAAAGTGGCCCGGCGACAGGCGTGAACCCCTATCAACACGGCTGTCCGGTTAAGGCACTGTGAAGTACATCACTGAGAAGGGTCAGGTACATGAAGCCGAAAGGAAAATAGCACTGCTGCGTGCATCAATGAAACATAAATAAGTACAATTAACGTCAGAGGTGATATTCAACCTTATCTTTAATCTAAAATGTGTAAGGCTGACAAAAAAAAGGGTAAGCAGCAGCATGCTGACCCACTAGGTAACACTGCTGCCTCACACCTCAGCTTTGTGGGTTCGAATCCCGGACATCAGAGCCCAAATGTCCGATGGTCCCTTCGACCCTACACTGGTGTTACAGGAGAAGAATGGATGATTAATCAGCAAATGTGAATGAGGATGTTATACATGCCAGTAAGAATGGCATGTTCTGCCTCCCTGGGACGCTGACGTATCGGATAGTGTATTGTCCGCCGCCATTCCAAGAGGCACATCGATTTATATTCCCTGGGACTCCAGCGACAGGGCCATTCCCAGCCCACTCGATACCACCCCTGCCGCTTGCCACGCAACGAGCCTGCTGGCTCAGCAAGGCACAAGAGCGGAGACGTCATCTCTCCACCCCCCCGTCCCATGGGGGTCACATTACTCCGAGGAGGGGAGCAAACAGCTGTAATAAGCTGCAGTTCCGGGAATCAGCGACGTGTTGGGCCGTGACGAGCCGAGTCTGGGTGCAACGGAATTACTGCGACCCGACTCCCGACTGACCCATGATACCACCTGGAGAATTCCAGCGACCACCTCGCAGCCACGGGTGTGGGCTTCCACATGGTGCTGGTTAACAACCGAAGGAGCCGCAAAGCTGCAGGCAAATGCATTTATATATGAATATATTTAGCTGTGAGAGGCAGGAAGAAAACACTTTCATCAAAAGTGAACTGTAATTTCACCTGGTAGGGAGACAGATGTTTTCCTGGGCTAAATTCAGGCTAAATACCTTACTCAAGGGTAGCAAACTGCTTACCCAAGGGCCTGTAATTAATTAAATTAAGTGCACAGATAAATATTCAAGTTCCCAACTTGCAGCTAGGAAAGGCATTGTTTCTCACTTTATGCTTAATTCTAGCAACGAAAGTGGAAAATTGACTTGGGAAATTGACTTGGTTCAAAAACTGAACTTATCCTGATAAAGTCACCGAAACAATCATGGCAAAAGCCGTGGTAATGTTTCGTGTCAATTCACTGTCTCCTGGAAAGTGAACTATTTACCACTGCAGTTGGTATGGAACGAATGAACAGATGCTCTCTAGGTGTCTTGCAAAACAAGCGTACAATCGGCCCTCCGCGTTCCATCGACCCCAGCAGAAACGAGCACCGAGAGCACTGGAAAATGAAAGGGAAGGACAGGGAGCTGGCAGCTGTTACTCCTGCCCGTGTCCCTGAGTAGAGCAGGAGCCCGTCCAGGGCTCAGCGGGTTACAGCGAAAGCCGCCTTTTCACTCTCTTTTCTATTTCTCAGCAGCCGTTCGAGTGCTGGGTCTCTGTGCTGCTCGCCCAGACGGTGTTCTAGTGTCCTCTGGCAGGCAATAAACAACGGGTGACAGTGGGGGAGCAGGCGGCTATGGGCTAACATTGTGGAGACCTGGCCGTCCTCTACTGGGACCAGCGTGACCGTGGCCTGCAGACTGGCTGTGACAGAGCAGTCTAAGCGACCATTGGCAAGTCGTCCTCCCTGGAAGCTGCCTGGGGAGGGGGGCAGGGGGTCTTCAATGTGACAATGGCCACCCGGGCGTGACACCACACGAAGAAAGGCCGCTCTCTTATGTGACAAGACCCTCTGTTTTGGGACTGCTGTCAAAGGCTGTTTCCAGAACCGGCTGGCATCGAACCGATCAGCAGCGGGGCGAGGAAACACACAAATGCCTCGGAGGTGAGAAGAAACAGATCCGTGGAAGTAGTTACATACAAAATAAAATATGTAAATTGTACTGTTTAACTGCATGATCCAGTAACCACATGAAGCACTGTTTACAGAACCTTCCTTTTAACACACTGCAAATGTGACTTTTAAATTGCTCATAAAATAAAGTTAAAACAACCAAGCCGAGTTTGACCTTGAATGAAGGGGAAAAACTGCATAATCTAGATAGTTCTGCACTGTGCCTGAATCTGAATATTAATGAGTCTGGAAAAAAGAAAAGAATAAAAACATAAATAAAAGAAACGATCATTACAGCAGCACTATTTCAAAATATTTTTGCTGAACATGAGGGTCAGTAAAGGTTGTGACGGGTATTTTGTCCACTGTTGGCAGTATCACTGTGGGTCAAAGGAGGAACTGCTGAAAAAGACTGTTTATAGGCTTTCTGTCTGTCATTCCGATCTATCTGCTCCCCTCCAATCCTCGCTGTGAATAGAAGCCTGCGCACCCCCACTGATGTCTATAGACTTATGAACATCAACAGGGGCTCCAAGCAAAGGCTCTCTCCCTCACAATGCCAAGATTTCCATAGAGGTGCATTCATGAAAACTGCATATCAGTGTGTGTGTGTGTGCGTGCGCGCGTATGCATCCTTGATTTGGTATGAGAGGAGATGCAGGCCAAAATTCATACTCCAACTGTTTACACACATGATTAAATGTGTGGTCAGCCAGATTAACAAGTGGTGTCTCACATAACGCAAGACCAACTGCAATGACCACATGTAGCTCTGCAGCTAGGCAGTGCCAACGCAGAAGCAGAGACAGGTCCAGTGAGAATGTTCTCCATCCGTCTACGGGGGTCTGAAAGGGGCGGAGAGCTCACCTTCACCTCTACGTGGGCCATCAGCACAGCAAAGTTTGTCAGATGGGTGCAGGAGCAGGTGGTGTGGGTCCGGTTTGTCCCCAGAAGCCGACAGTCCTGAGTTGACCAGAACCCAGTCATGGTACGCTTTGAGTAACTCCAGAAAGAGCAGTTTGGGTTGAAGTTCTCTTCTGACTGCTGCGGAAAAAACAGGATCTGGTGATGAAATGGCAACCGAATCGATATTCCAATAGATATCAATAATTCTACTGCAATCCATGTGTTTTTTAATTGTTTTTGTAACCATGGTTACCAATGCACCACATCTGTGAAAATGTATAAATTTCAAAATCGTAATGAACCTCCAGAAAATGACATAATTCATGTTAGATTCCCCACTGTGGTCATTTCTACTCAATTGCCTCTTGATCACCTACAAGCATGACTGCATATTTTTAGTTTTTTTTTTTTTTTTACCTTTTGCCCTGTCATTATGCCCAAATCGCTGTTCCACAAATTTTAGCCAAAGTGGTGTTGTTCATTAACTGTGACCACTCCACCTTAATCACACAGTAATTTTAGCCGGTGTGTCATAAATGCCTTAATGCTAAGCGTGGGGTCATTTCAGGACTCATGAGGAACAATAGGTAGGCATGAAATATAAGGGAGGATACACCAAGACACAAGAGAGTGAATTCCAAGCCCACCGGGGATTTAAAGTTACCTTTTCATAGCTGACTTACTCCTTATTCCTGTAACACCAATTGAGACGGTTTACTGCCCACCACAGAGTTAGAGACACGATTAAGGCTTATTGGGTAATTCATTCATTTCTGAAGACAAAATCTCTTAAATCCCACAGAACTGGGACCTCGTCACGAATGCAAGGCAACCAATATGGTCAGCAGAATGGCAGGAGAAGCAAACAGCATAGTGCTTAAGGAAGCAGGCTTGTTGTTGGCCCAGACATCCAAAGGAGCTCCACTGCTGTACTGTTTATAGCAACAACTAAATTAATCATCAATGATTTGTAGACTCAATTAGTTCATTCATTCTTAGCTAGGAATTGCTCAGCATTATCCCTGGCTGTCATCCACACATGATCTCATATGATCGAAATGAGAGTTGCTTACAAGTGGCAATGACAGGGTCAGCCCAGTGTACTAGATCTGAAACGCATCCCTTTAGGACTACCTCACAAACCGTTTGTACGGATCTCAGTGTGGTTCATACCTGACTCCTTATGTGGATCTCAGGGGTTCATACCTAACTGCCTATGTGGACCTCACTGGTTCATACCTAACTGCCTATGTGGATCTCAGGGGTTCATACCTAACTGCCTACATGGATCTCAGGGGTTCATACCTAACTGCCTATGTGGATCTCAGGGGTTCATACCTGGCTGCCTATGTGGATCTCACTGGTTCATACCTAACTGCCTGTGTGGATCTCACTGGTTCATACCTTACTGCCTATGTGGATCTCACTGGTTCATACCTAACTGCCTACGTGGATCTCACTGGTTCATACCTTACTGCCTATGTGGATCTCACTGGTTCATACCTAACTGCCTATGTGGATCTCACTGGTTCATACCTAACTGCCTATGTGGATCTCAGGGGTTGATACCTGACTGCCTATATGGATCTCAGAGGTTCATACCTAACTGCCTACGTGGATCTCAGGGGTTCATACCTAACTGTCTATATGGATCTCAGGGGTTCCTACTAAACAGTCTCTACAGGTCTCAGATGGCCATACATAAAAGGATCTCACTACATCTCTCCAAGCTGTCTGTATGGATTTCATTTGGTCGTATCAAACAAGTTGTAAATTATATGCTCTTTGCCATGCATCCACATATACTACACCTACTCCATGTTATGGAAGATGCTGTATGACATTCTGTGTTACAATCACATACCCAGAAATGTTCACGCTAATTTCAGAGGTAACCAACAAGACAACTACTTGGATTTGCTGGCAACAGAAAGGTGTGGAATATCACGCCTACCTGCAGGTGCCGGACGGTGAAGATGACTGGGTCTGACAGGTAGACCTTACTACTCTCTTTGCTGATGGTGGCGGTCATAACCGGGGAGTTGACAATGACCGTGTAGTTGGCGGCCATGGCCTCACTGCCCAGCTTCATGCTGGCATTCTCGGTAGACAAGTAGGCACCCAGATGTTTGTAGAGGACAAAGGCCATTCTGATCTCTCCTGGAGGTGGAATATGCCATACTCATACTGTGCAAGTAGAACTACAATGCATGCCTGACCTTTTACTGACATCTGCATTAATGTATACATAATGAATATGCTCCCTCCAGGGGACTGGCATGATGTCCAGTGTGCACCAATGTCTTGGGCCCTTTGCTGCCTGGGATAGGATTCATTCCTCCGTTTCCATGACTCTGTACTGGATAAGCAGCTAGAAAATAGATTGATGGTAATGAATACATACCCATCTATCCATTTTCCATAACCGTTGCAATTGCAGGGCACACATTATCCTGGAGGCTAGAGACCTGTTCCGCCCCCTTATCCACTTTGCCACCCCATAATGTAGATACATATTTGTAATATTCCGGAAACGGCAGGTGGCTAAAACAATTTACATGTTCAATAAAAACTACCCGATGCTTCATTTGCTACTCTACAAACAGCTCAGTGCATTTCCTCATGACACATGACACTGAATGTGAGCCCCATTGGGGAGATTCAACAACATAACCAACGAGTTTCCTTGGTAGCATCTCGTCATCATGGACTTGAGTTTATCAAAGGGGGTTTGTAATCTACATGGTCCAAACTTCATGGTAGATCTACTGATTCATTTTCACAACAGGTAATTCAGAGACATCATCTTCAGACTGCAGGAGGAAACCCACACAACAAAGGGAGAACATGCAAATTCACACACATAGGGCTGAGATGGGATTCAAACCCTCCACGCTGAGAGTGGAAAGCGACAATGCTTCCCACTAAGCCACCAGGATATGGTTGCATTTTAAAAACGATAAAACAGCTTCGCAGAGCATGCTTATGAGCAAGGGTTGCGTTTGTTGAATGCTGAATGACAGAGACGCTGAGATGGAAGTTACCGTTTCTCCCATGCTGCCTGAGCGTGTTCCCCGACAGCTGGATAGAGTTTCCGTGCCCTCCGACCTGGGGGAATGTCAGGTCCTGCAGGTTTCCATCCGTGCTCAGCCTTGCTACTTCCAGTTCTGGAGACAATAAAGCACAGTGGGCAACAGAAGCTCCAAAAAACACGCTCTTTCATACATCAAACATTTCCATGGCAATGCATGGGATATCCATTTGGAAATGCTGTGTTGCAGATCCAGTGCCACTGGCTCTGAGCCCAAACACATCGCCATTCTGAGATCTTATTATGGAAACTGTATGTGGGGCATTTTGGAGTCCAATAAATGCTTCCAATGGCCAACATTTTGAAGAAACTCTAAATCAATTAAACTCTTCAACCTGCCCTGAATCGCACTCCCCTTCCTCATCCATTTTTATTTCCTGAAAACTCCCAGATGATTTACTGAAAGCCCACATAATTCAATAAGCAGATTCTTCAATAAAAATGGAGTTACAGGCATTGAACTTAGTAAATGAAGTAAATAGCAGGAAACCTGCCTCTCTTCTGTGGCATTCCACTGCTCTTGACAATCCTGGGGCTACAGTAAAGTCAGAAATGACTCTTCTATTAGATGAAGAACGAACACAAATAGCCTGCCTAAAATCAAAGCCTCAAAATGGAGGCCGAATATGCAGATGAACGCACACATGGCCAACGAACTGAAAAGGCCTGGACTACAGGTCTATGTCCAGGCTTTGGCTGCTCCACACGAAAGATCTAGACTGATACTTAAAGGCAGTGGTAAACTGGCTGAGGATGAAGTACTAAAAGATTTGAGATCGTTAAAGGCCTGGGAGCAGATGATCAAACCATTACAGTATATTAGCACAGCCACAGAGGGGCAGTCTGGTAATAGGTGCAGCACTGTGGACTTATGGTTGCTGCTGGCCGACCAATCAGGTCAGGTTCAGCTACCCCGTGTGTGAGCCAATGCGGCATCCAAGAGTAGGGAAACTCGCATGTGTCCAGTCAAGTTAAACCCACACGGACAGAGTCATATATTTTTGGTACTCCTTCAGACTGACGATTGAAACTGTAGGTCTAACCAAAAGGATCAGCTCTTGTTTACTGGGACATGACTGAATCAAAGGCTTGAGTACATGCACAGTATGTTTACTGGCTTTTTTCCACTAAATATATTCTTAGCCTTTTAAGTTGAACAAACAAGAAAACACTGCTATCCCAAGAGAAATTTTTGAGGGTAATCAACCATCCTGTTGCCCAAACCAGAGGCATCTGAGTCAGGGCTGTATCTTTATCCTCTTGCCAGAGCCACTGAAAAATGGGCAAAGAATTCTGCATTGCCCACAGGAAGATTCAAGGCTTGTTTAAATAACAAGATACTCTGAATAAATCTGTTCACAAGATGAGCTGTGGGGCAGGAATTCGAGGTACAATTATGGTGACAAAATGAGCTGAGCCTGTGTACGACCAGAGGAGAATATCTGAGGGCCCCTCTTCCTGCCACATCAACGGCCTGGCTACACCGTGTGGCTTTGCCTACCCCCCGCAATCATCTGCCGATGATGAGCCTCCCACTTCCTACCAGGAGGACGTCTGTATGCTTGACGCACGACGATAAAGGGCTGTGTTTCTGCCGTTGAGCTGTAGGAGATGAGATTTCACATTTCGGGCGAAGCGTTTCTCACGCCTGCTCTGAACACAGCAGACCATGGAGAAGCAGGCATGTCTTTTCAAGGCACAACAGAGATATTGGGAAGGGAGCTACTATTTCAGGGAGCCATGGTGGAAAAAAGGCTACGCGTCACCGCGGGCCTACATGACAAACTCACCCCATCGCGCCAAAAACCAGCCGGGAAAAATAAAGCTAAAGTAACGGTGGATCCATCAAAGCTGCATGATTAACCTGGACACGGCTCTGTGAAACTCACCATGAAGGAACAGGGGAAAAAAGGAGCGAAGTCTACAAGGCGATTTTCCACTAAGGTCTATTTTTCTAACTAGACATGTGCGGAGCAGGCTTATGTAGCTAATGCCAGGGTAAATTCAGTGCCAGATACAATAAATTCCATTTTATAAATTCCCCACGCCGGGCTGCATAGGTCCAGGAGAACGGACCTACATTAAAGTTGCCATGGCAGCCTAAGAAAAAAAAAAACATCCTTTGGCGAAGGAAAATGCCTCATCACTCTCACATTCCTACAGGCGCTCATAACATCTCTCAGAAACGCATCGCCTCAACCAGTGCCTTCTGAGGGAAATATGCTTTGCTGAATTTCTATGTTTGTCTTCAAAGTGTACAGTTGTCAGACATGGCAGCGGCCAAACTGGTAGCAGCCGAGTCTTATCACGGACCCCTGTAAATAATAATAACACAAATCTTAATTAAATTTGAAAAATCTCACACGCAGCAATACCTAATGTGAGGCGGTCCAAAAAATAGTAAATAGGCCATTCCCGAAAAACTGAGAAAAACATTCATCAGTATCTATCTATCTATCTATCTATCTATCTACAAAACCTACAGGTCCATATTACTAACATTTCTGCATACTCTGTCTTGAACTTGCACCATTCCAAAAACAAATACAGTGGTGCATTGTGGGAAAGGTGGATTTTTATTCCATGCTGCAATTTAAATTCACTACATGTCAACATTCTAGCCTGCAGGGTGACAGGGTGTAATAACCTGGGTGCTGGCAAAAGGTAGGCTTATATCCTTGCTGATGGACAGGGGAGTGGCGCATTTTGGAGAGATCTCAGCTTGCCGGCTGAGCCGCTGCGATAAAGCCCACCATGGCTCAAACACTGTCCACACGGTGCCTGTTTGCAGGAGATCAATACTGCTGGAGCCCAGATTTACGGTAGCCAACCTGCTGAACGGAGCTCTGTGTGAATCCTAGCCTCGCCCTTGAACAGATAGACCCCTTGGGATCCACGTGGACAATAACAAGATATGGACTTGAATGAAGAACTGGAAAGAAGGTTAATGTCAAGACTTGTGGGGATGCTGCTGCCTCAATATCCCAGCATGCCGCATGATCCCACATTCATCACTGCCTGTGCGTGTTTATATAGAGAAAACCGCACGTGAACAGAGACACGCATGTCTCCCAGTTTAAACCTGTCCCAGTCCCAGGGTGGGAAATCAATGCCCTGTCTCAGAAAAAGCTATTACTGAACCATTATAATAAGGGTGACAAAAATGCAGTTTGTTCAAATTGATTTTCCTAAGTGCCCAAAGCAATCATTATAAGATGGTTAATGAACATTTCAGTGGTCATTAGAAGAGTAGGGAGCACCATTTAATTAAATGAGACTTCACCCTCTCCTTCTAAACTCATGCCTTACTTGTAACCTCTGTGCTTATTGTTGTGTCATGTAATGCTCCCTAAATAATACTACCAAACACAGTGTGAATAAGGCAGCTACTCTGGATTCAGTCTGCCACGTTAGAGAGGATGACAGCTCGGACGCATCGTTTCTGCACGTGACTCTGACCATATTAGACCAAACTGGCCATCACGCGGCCTCACAGCCATGTGATTTTATCATGGATTCTCTCTTTCTTTGTAAGAACACTGGGCTTTTCATGTGTGAAAATCACCGGCTTTGGCGTTTGCATGTTTGTGCAGACGTGTGCACGTATATTCATAACTGTGTGGTGTTACCTTGGCAGATGACTGCTGTCCCCACAGTATAGCAAAAACTTAAAAAGCAGACATCTCTGTGAGACAAACTTCCTTTTTTTAGCGACTTATTCAAACTGGGAAGAAAAAAAACTGAAAACAAAAAGCTAAAAAAAAGTTAAAGTGAGAAGCAATGAAACTGATGTCGTTTTCCAACGCGAAACATCACCCTTTCCGTACAAGTTCACCTATGTTCAAGGTGAAGGTACACGAAGGTGCACGCGTGTCCATGAGCCAGCCTCTGCACGTGCGCGGGACTCACGGATGTTCTCGGCGTTCTCCTGCACCACGTCGGTCTTCAGCAGGTTGTCTGCCAGCACGAAGGCCCCCTGCTCCACAGTGTCCAGCAGCAGGGTAGCCGCACGCTGTCGCTCACCAGGCGACAGGCGCTTCCAGGCGGCCTGGGCGTGCGACTGCAGCAGGTTGTTGACGGTCTCCACCATCGCCTGCGGCACAGAACCCGGAGTTACCAACGCGGGGGACACGCACGGAGATCGCAGTGTGCTTTTGGGGGGCAAGGTGGACATCCAGTGTCCTGTTCACAGACGATTCTAACAATATCTAAACAAGAGAATCATGGAAACTAAACGAGGCACTGAATTCATTCACTAATTACTTGTTAATTAATTTCTTAAACGGTTTCTCCATCATTAGGTTTACAGCCACATGCATCTATGGAGCACCACCATGGTAGGCAATGAATGTGATGGGAATGAAATTAGCACACCACCTGCAGGATGTAGTCATCGGTCGTGTACAGAGTGCATGCCTTAACCCCTCTGTAAACATGTCTTTGCCTGTATTGTGCCCCACAACTATGTAAAAAGCATCCAACCGAGGGCAAAGGTAGTGGTCTGGAACTAAGAAGAAACCCCAGCAATCGCAAGCACGCCTACAGGGCCACCTAAACGGCCGGCACACCTCGGCCGAAGAAAGACCGGCATCAAAGCACACAGATGGCCAGCCACATGAAGGAGGGTAGCGCTCTGTCTGGCCATTAGCTAAACCCCCGACTTCACTGTCTTTCACTAGGAGACACACAGCACATGATTCCTAGATAATCAATTCCTCTAAAAAAACTAGAAGCAGAAAAATGAAACAAACGTCAGTGGCTGAATCAACCTTTGATTGTCGAGAGTGAAGCCATGCTAGATTACAACAAACAGTTTATATTAAAACTAATTCCCATTAGTCAATTTAAACTTAGATAACGATAGCTATGCATACTGTGCTTTTTCAACATACCAACAAATTTTTTTGCCAACATTAGTTGATTTATCTTATTAATGAAGAGGAATCTGTAGGATGATTTTAAAATTCATGCTTTTTCATAAGCAGAGAGAGCACAGTGGCTTTTAAATGTGCAGAATTCACCCCAAAAAGAGTGTCTGCAACACTGGCAGAGAGCGACAAACGACACTGTAAACGGTATATGGCACAGTCTCGCTTCACTGGTGATTATCGCTGATGCCAATCAACCCAAGATGCCACCCCGCCTGAGCACATCAGGTAGGAGGGACAGGAATTGTAACAGAGGAGGACACTACAGTAAACAATGGTGCAGGGTGATGGTTAGTGCCTTGGGTTAGGGTTATGGATTTGGATAGGAGTCTGGTTAAGATTAAGGGTTAGGGTTTGGATAGCAGTGTTACGATTAGGTTAGGGTAACAGTGAAGGTTAGACCAAGGATTGGGTTAAGGAATAAAGATATTCTGTGAAGTCCTGTACCTTGGTTCTGAGTTTTGGTTAACACATAGCAGGTCCAAAAGGTTAGGGTTGCATTTATGCTTGAGGCTAGGGTGTGGCACGCTCCCCCTAGGGTTTTGGCGAAGGCCGGGTAAGGGGTAGGAATAATAATTTAGTAAGATTAAATGTGCATAAAGGCTAGGGTTTTGGCTAGTATTAGGGTTAGGCTGACATTAGGCTTGGAATTTGGGCTATGGTAAGGTTCTGATAGAGTCTGAGTTAATGTCACAATCTTTCGCATTGCATGCTATCTTTTCTGTATGCCAGAAAATGTAGTATGCTTTCACGCAGTAGTACATGTAATATACCCATGATTCATTCAAGTTTTCTCTCTCCAATTTTCAAAATTCCCCAAGATGGGGAATTTCAGAAATTGTACAAATATTACAATAAGGTTTGGGATCGACAAAAAAAGCAGTGAGTACACCTCTATGGAGAACTCCTAAATCTCTTTAAGAGAAAATGAGTTAACCAGTAGGCACTGTGCAACACCTGAGTGTAAGCCCCATGGCTATGTTCCATTGTGATAAAAGAACTGCAAAGAAATATGAGTTTTGTAAATCATTTCTCAACAGTGTGGGGAGTACAACCCCAGCACAGAAGTACAGGCGAAATGCCGAAAGGTCAGGGCAGCACAAATTGCCTGACTCATTTGTGCATCGGGGCAAAATGGCTGGTAGGAAACCAAGCCTGTCTCCCCACATGGATCACAGTCAAACACAGCCAGACTCTACCACACCACTGTCGTCGTTCCATGGTCACGGTTTGGAATGACCCTGAAATGCCACCTGCCATAAGCACCCTTGCTTTATTCTATTTTTAATCCGTACCCCAGCTGCAGTTTTGCATTACAGTTTGGCTCGACGTCAGTCCGATTTTATGTGAGTGGTATCGGATGGGAGTGGCGCTCTGGAAGAGGATCAATGAATCAAATTCAGCCCCACTTGAAGCGAGAACATCTTCCAGGTGTTCCCGGGGCTGTTTTCACCCCTCCAAACTCTCTCCAGGATGGTACCCTGACAGGAGACAAACTCTGGTAATATGTGTTTGCCCTTCCAGGGGGGCTTAGCAATGGACCCCTTAAAAGACAGTAGATATTCTCAGTGGGGAGTGTAATATCTGAGAGATGAAACATCGTAAAAACGAAACATGACCAACATCACACTCTAGGGTATATCAGTGCTAAAATGTGAAACAACTTTTTACAGTGGTGCAACATTCATGCCTCTTGAGTAAATAAAATCAAGTGTCCAATAAAGGGAATATTAATAAGAGAAAAAAAAAAAACAACCTATCCCTGCATTGCACTTATGGGAAATCATCATAATACTGGTTATCAGTTGACTTTTCACTTACTGGATCCCAAACAATGCTGGATGTTCACAAGTGGATATTATGTGCATTTATGAACGTGCAGGCTTCCGTTCATCATGACAACAGCGCTTGCATGAGAAGGTAACTAGAGAGAAGGTTTCTGTTCTGATGACAGGAGACACTTCAAGAGCTTACATATGGTGCAATTTTGATTATGGGCTCATAACTGAGCCAAACTCATACATGCTGTGTTCTTATAGCACTCGTGTTTTTTTGGAGGGCTTGACAGCACATTTTGAAGCGTCACACATAAACCCTGTTAGGGGGGGTTTCAAAAACACATTACCACATCTAAGCTCCCAGTCGATTGCCTGGGACTGAGTGGAAGGCTTCCCTTCACCAAGCCAAGGCAGGAAGGTGCTCGGGAAGGGTTTAGAGTCAAGGAGTCAGTCATACACAAACCCCATGTTCAGCAACAACCCTGCCCGCATTCTTTATTCTGTCTGCAAGAGGAACAGCTTGTCCAGTAATGAGCTAAAGGAAGAAAAAGGTGAAAAACACTTCATCCATCAGGCAGTGCTTGGACAGCTCCGAAGGGTCCTGGGGTGAAGGTCCATGCACCCTGTAGGCCACACTCACTTCTGTCAAGAGCAGTCATATATCTTACACTGTCCAAGAGGCCATGGGAGAGCCTACTGTCCGCAGTTCCCTGCAGCTGGACCCATACTGGGGAACGAGGCACAAAATGAAAGTGTGAACTGTAAGGTGCAGCGGAGAGGAAATGGAGCTCAGACAATCACGAGAAGCGGAAGATGTGTGTGCGCAACAGTCGAGAGCCTCTCTGCAAAAATTAATAAAAATCTAAGCACAGCATACGAGCATGAGCGTGCTCTTTAGACTTGATGCAGTGCTCCAATTAATGGGTGCGCTCCCATTTACGCCCATGATTAGGTTAAACATGTAATAACTTTGTATTCAAATTTTGCATACTAATGAAAATAGCATATAACCACTGTGTGTGTGTGTGTGTGGGGGGGGATACGTTCCACTTGCAAATGAGCCTTGGCATTGTTAAGGATTGCCAGGAAAGCCTGGGTTAAATACAGGGTGGGCTGTACCACCACTGTGTTTGGTAACAAGATGTCGTAAAACTAACAGCAGTAATAAAAAAAAGCAATAATAATGAAGGCGTGACATGTTAGCATTAAGTCAAAGAAGACTGATTTATTTTTTAAAAATGACAAAAACTGAGGGGCTCAAAGCTGCTACTTTGTCAGGTAAATTAGTGACTCTACACTGCCTGTAGTTTGCGGGTGTTTGTGTCTATCCCACCCAGGGTACCCCCGTCTTACCCTGGACAGGCTCCAGGCCCCTCCCAGTGACCCTATCCAGCTTAAAGGTTGGAAAATGGATGTCTTTACACTGGTGTGTTTGGACACATACGTCATGCCTTAGTAAGTGCATAATATAGCTAAATGTGGCTAAACTATGTAAGGACAAAATGACAGGTCTTGGACACTTCTTCAAGCTTCAGAATCCTTCCCAGCAGAACAAATTCAAGACTTGCCAGGACTAGGACAACACGTAAAGAATGGTAACAAGGCCTCAGTCTGTCGAGGAGATGGCAGAAAAAAGTTCAATATAAGGCCTGCGGGTAAGCACAACTTGTCGGGGTACAGAAGCTATTGAGGGTGAACGTCTTTCTTGCCTGGCAGTGCGGATGCTGAAGACCGAATGTTTACAGCTCACAAGGCCGGAATACAGTTTCCATGTTTTTATGAAGTCCGTTGAGCTTGGGAAATGCCATTCAACAGCTGAACTCAAGGTCCTCAATAGGTGTCAGGGGGCACAGATTCACTATTGTCTTGCTATCAACACTGGAAGCCGCAAATAAGAGGGAAAAATGTGAAACAAAACAATGGCTCTGATTCAGATGATCAACCCATGCAGACAGACAAAGTGAACAAACAAACTGCTCTTTCGGACTGACCCTGTGGGCACACACTCCCCTTCCGACCCTTTGTCTGTTTGCAGGTCTCGGAGAGATGAGAGGTGTCACTGACGGCTGAGTCAGGAGTTCCTCTGGCAAACCCGTATTCTGTCTGAAGATATAACGGGTCATTTCCTCTCAGGCAATCCCAGCGTTGATGCACTGACGTTCTGCTCTGGAAACTACTATCTCGACCTTTTTCACTTCACCACCTTTCAGATTTCGGGCTCTTTCAGAGAACGCCAACGGAGAATTGGTGCTTGATTTCACGGACTCGCACGCACCTCCTCTGACGTCAACGACAGATTCAAGGCAGACACATACGGCTGAGTCTCTTCCCCAGAGGCACATCTTTTCCTGAAATGAGGCAGACTTGTGTCCACCTCAATACAAGAACGAAGGGTCCCCACATCCCGCAGACGCTGTCCGATTTCGATCGATCACTCAGATGTAGCCATGTGACATTTCCACAGGCCAACTTGTTTTCGTTGTTGCCTATTGACTGTTTGCACAGCTGCAGCATTTCATTATCCAAATTTTTAATCTAGGACATAGTTACAGCGTTTTGGGCAGACAGTATTTATTCGTAAACCGTCATCCTTTAACACACTGGCTGTGAAACTGAGTCTCGTCCTCATGTTGCACTCATGAAGGCTCATCCTAAAACAATCACTTTTCACGCGGATCATGAGTCGGATTTTCAGGACCGAGTCAGGACCACAAGTGGGGACTGGAGTCTCCGTCGCACAGAGGATGGAGGCGGAGTGGTGCGTCCTCAGACAAAACACAGCTACGATGCTACCAATCACCTGACTGGTAGATCAGGATACTCCCGCCCACCACCGGTTTTGAAGCCTCATTTATCCAAACACTACTATAAATAATACAGTTAAATTAATGGCAAAACAATAATGAAAAGCACAAACCTAAACATATACAGTACCTAAAATACTCAGTGATAACCAGCGCTGTTTCCAAAGTTTCTGTGTCTGTTTTTTTTTTTAATATGAATAATTGATCAAACATGACTTGCTGGGGGGTGGGGTCAGAAATCCATATACATACGGAAGGGCCAACATCAGCAGAGGAAACGCCTGGAGGATGCTGGTACTGTAAGGCCATGGGCTCCTCGTTTCCCTCAAGACTCTTTGTACAGTCTATTTCCAAAAACTTCGCTATACGCCAAGACCGACATTTTTCATCCAATTAACATGTAGGTCACTTCTGTTCTGTATTAGGCTAAGCCTCGCTACAGAAATTGCATTTTTCATTTTTTTTATTAAAAACAGTGAAAACATTGAACTCAAATTTTTATCTGTGTATGCAATAAAGAAAAACTATTCTTCAAACCAAGCCAATAAACTCAGTTTTATTAAATCGGAGCTCCAGCCCACTCGTATCAGCTGCAATTAGAAGTGTAGTAATTCATTAGCAGAGGAGGATAAATAGCTGACAGAGAATTTCAGTGTGGGGTGGGCCAGCAGCACGTCGCCATGGTGATCTCGTCACCAACTTTGAACCGCGTCAAATTTTATGGTGGGTGTAATGGCTTATTATCTTCCTTGCCCCTCTCTCACCCTGAGAAATCTGCTGAGCTCTTTAATAACGTATTCCTCGAATCGCTTCTGAGCATCATGCCCATGCCCGGTCCTGCTCTCAGTTTCCAGGGCTCCACACGGGTGACTCGAGTCCACCCTCCTTGGAGGGGAAAACAATCATTAGGATACTTCACAAGGGCTTTCCGTCATGTTTCCAATCAGATCGGCCAATCAGGGAGCAGAGTACGCTTTCAAACCCATTCATTTGCCAGCGCTAGAGAACCATTCAGAAAACAACCGCAGGCAATTTCCCAATTCAGCTGATATCCCATGGGAGAATCGAGCCTGGCTTCCATGACGATGTATTTTACCTTTTTGATGAAGGGATGTCTATCCTTCTGTTTGACATTGTGATTGCTAGGAGACTTGTGGCCACTGGGAGGGCAATATAGTTTGGTGTGGGGAGGGAGCAAAATTCAAGCACACAGATGCGTGGGACGTAGTTACAGTGACATGGTGGCAGGCACAATCTGCCCGAGCGCATTTTCGGCACGTGGCCTGTACCAATGGAAGTTTTGGACAGAGAGAGGCAGATTGACGCATGATGCAGCGCTTGTAAGACAAATTTGCATATCTCCCATAATGCACTCTACAATGTAATGATAACTTACAGACACCTGTCCAAAGCATACAACAGTGCCTGATGTTTTTTAATGTACACTATGGACACCACCTGATATAACAATCTCTGCTGTTTTTTTTTTTTTTTCCCCATTCTCTTTTGGTTTTAATTGCCCTCCAAGCACTGACCCATGTCCTCCGTTTAAGCCCCACTATCCTTCCTAAAAGCTTTTATGACCTCTTTTCGAGCCATTAAAGCCTCTTCTGCCAACATCTGTGGATTCTGTAAAATCAGGATTCTAAGAGCACTGGGGCTATGATAACCTTAACGCATACAAACTCTGATTCTGCTTTCTGTACAATAACACTCTAAACCTTGCAGCGTCCATGAAAGGACACACTTGTTTATCAATGACCGCAATCACATTTTTTTTTTAAAGGGACTGATCTATACAAAATTTACAAGTAAAATATTTTTGTTGAAAAAATATTGCCATATAAAACAAATCTGATTTGCATATCTGGACCTTAGGGCGAAAAAAAAAAAACAAACCGAAAAATATCACTGGTTAAGAGTATACTTGCTGTAAGGCATTAAAGCTGTTTATTTAAAAATAGTAAGGATACACAAACCTGAGGTACATCAGTACCAGTAACTTACTAAAACACCGAAATTCAGAAAAATAAAGTGTGTTGCGGCCAAATTCATAATTACACTCAGCTTGTTCATTTTTTGGGTGTTGAGAAGATGAATCTCTTTTCCTAAGTTGCCAATTAAATTTCTCTTGATATTTACTTAACATTGGCAATGAAGAATTTTAATCCTCATGCTTACGTGTCGATGTGACATTTAAACACATTCAGCGGGACACAACTCATAATATTTGCTTTAAAAAGAGAATAATTTAATTAGGAGGGTCAACGCGGCACTGACTGTAAAGGGAGGAATGGGAGACAACGCTGACGATTCATTCTTTTTCTGTAAGGAAAGATCGCCACACTCCCACGCACGCGGATGCAGCTTGCTTGTTGCTCATGGCCTGATTGTACCCGCCTCCACGTGGCTAAAGACACGTAATGCATAACCGGTGACATATGTGACAGGCCGTCTGTTGTCACGCCGCTCTATAAAGCATTCCCGGTAGAAAGGAGGTAACTTCTTTATGGAGTGCCTCTGAGACGCCACCTCAGATCTCCGTCTCCAGGGTCTAACCCTGCACCATTAAGAGAAGACACTGGCCAACATTCAGCATGAAGGCTCACAATTCTAACACCATCACTTCCCCCTCTGTCAGTCTCCACAGGCACCCCTGTCAACGACACTGTCGGCCCCTCATCCAAGGTACGCCGTCAGCCTGCGAGCCCCACACCTGAAGGGGACTGATACACCCTCCTCCTATGGGTGACTGTGCCCCCAGTAGAGCCCTGTCAGCCTGCTAACATAACAATGTGGATCCCAGTGCAGCTGGGTACAACATCAGAGCTGTACTAGCAATCTTAAAAAGGCACCATGCTGTGGAAGGTGAGTTAAACTTATGTTACTACAGTAAGTCTGCTTACTGCCTAATTATCACCCCAATCAAGTTTCTTCCTCTCTTTAAAAATTTGATAACCAATACAGTCTCAGCCCTCAAATGGTCCAAATGGTCTTATAACTCCCACGACGACACCTGGACCTCAGGCAAGGAGATGTGAATGGATATCTGACTACTGTCACACACCTGTTTTATTTCCTCTTTGATCCAAATTGTACTCGAGGTCCTCACTTGGTCATGTCTTCTAAGCTTGACACTCAGAGCACCCCTGGGTACTCATTAATAAAGGATACCTCATTCAACCATCTCCTCTTCTGAAATGACTTTTCTTCCAACAATGCAAAGCTACCCAGACGCCAGCCCTGGTTCTGCAGCACAGCCTGCAGGACCCCAACATCCCAGAGCATGCATTGCCTGCACCAGACCACCCACAATCCTCTCTGATGGTCGGCGTGTTGCATGACGTCCACAGTTGTTCGGAAGCTCCACCTTGAAATGAGACAGTGGACTGTACGGCGGCAAGCAGAGGGACACACTGGAAGCGTTAAGAGCTGACACATGCTTGGAAAAACCATGAACCGGGGTAGGCTGGGGATGGTACTGGGACTCAAGCCTAGACCAAAGGATAGAAACTGTTTCACAGATTCTAATTTTAGAAAAGCAAATGATGGAATCCAGAGTTGAGCGTCAAAAGGATGAGCTCATCGCTGTATAATTCCCTGTATCGAGTCCTGGGTTGTAATTTGAAAATTTTGCAAGGTGATAACTTTGGTCTGGCCCTGAGATGGGACTGATACCATGACCCGAGCACACAAGCACAACACATTCACAGACAAAAAATGGGTTTTTTTTTTGGGGGGGGGGGCGGATAGGAAAAATGTAACAGAAATACCTGGACATAAAAGCGGCAGGAGCGCTCCCTCTTCTGTAGCTGCGAAGGTTTAAATGGAAAAAAAGACAAACAGCGACAAACATCATCCCCGCCGTTCGCTTGTTAGCCGCCGCCCGCTTCACATCACGAGAAAGCTGCGTCTACATTAATTATTCGTCCCTTCAGTAAACTCAATCAGAAGAATCTTAATTAGGCGAAAGAGATCTGCGACGTGGCCCGAGTGGGGATTTAACTCACATATCACTTATGATTGTAGCCCAACTCCGAGGTTTGGGGTTAATTATTTTAATGGAACCATAAAAGAAAAAAAAAATGTATATATTTATTTAACATCTGTGTCATGGAGGAATAATATGAACAGAACGTAACTTAAGCCAGGGCCATTATAGAGCCTGAGGTTAAAAAATAACGACCTTGGCATGATATTTGTTCAGCTTGGACATAGATATAACAAACACGTGTAGAAAGACATTGCGGTTGGATGAAAAACAAAAAAAGGCTTCCCTAGTACGGTAAGAGACCGATGATGTTCTTGTCGTTTAATTTGTGCCACCTCTATGTACAAATGTTTTCTTCACTCACAGGCGCACCCCCATGGACGCGCCCCCATTAGTCCCCCGAACCCGTGACAGTCCGCGTACCGCCAACCTCGGCACTCACCGCCTTAAACCTGCCTCTTTCTGAAGAGAATAAGAACAGACATCAGCTGCCTGTTAGTAGCAGACTAAGCCCATCAAGTGTCCGCAAATATGCTGGCGACTGGCATACAGGAAAGATTTTGAAAATGTTACAGGCAAGGACATTAATAGGACATAGCATCGCATTAATATTTCAAAGAATGCGGGAGATTTAAAAGATCAGAATTCAGCCGTACAGCAAAAACAGTGTGGCCTTGCCTGAGAAGACATTCATTAAAATGAGCAGTGATAAAGGGCATATTTAAGTTTTAAAGTCTATATTTACAAAAAGATTGCTACAAATTTACTACCTGCCATACTGTAGCTGTGAATATTTCCTTCTCATTAGCAGTGGGGTGTCTCTGCATAATTACATTTTTTTACGCATTGTACGTACGTAAGATGCCAGTATGAAATACATCTATGCATTTGTAAGTGTTAGATAAGTCTTAACTGTCTTAACTCCTAAAACATAAAGTACAAAATAAAACATTATTCCTGCTTTGAGAAGCCACATTTATACTTAAAACACACCCATACAACATACAGATAAATGAGAATATGAAATGTTTTCAAAATGATTATTTGTACATGATTTTTTAATAATATCTTGTCTACCAATAATGTAGACCCTTGAAAACAGTCCAGCCTCCAACCTGATTATTAGAATTGCACAGAAATTATAAAACGTAGAACCCACAATGCTGAAAGACACACAAACACACACTTTAACACTCCCACCCCGATCAGTGTTGCACTTTGTTCAACGTGATGTTAAACACCCTATCACCCCCGTATGGTATTACATTCAAACTTTAACTTCAGGCTACTCTTTACATCCCTGTCTTCTGCTGATTTGTTTTGCCGGTATTTACTCTGGATTAAAGACTACGCTTGCATTTGGGTGATCCAATTTACATAACCGGCACAGAAGCTCCGTGACTGATTCGGGTTTTAACATATTTCCTCCAAGGAATCAAGTAACCCAATCTGAAAAAAAAAAAAAAACTCAATAAAAAAAAAAAAAAAAAAACTGTTCACAGACACAAACCAGCATTTCCTTAATAGTTTTCACACTAACAGGTGTTACGGGTCGTTAATACGACGCGCTGCTCACACCCAACAAGCGACTACAGCTGGAGGAGGTATTAATTACACACATCTCTCTCCCCTTGGCGTTTGCTCGTTGCCGCTGGGGCTGACAGAGTAGAGTGGGGCACTTCCGGCTGAGGAGGTAAAGAGCTCCAGCCTGTGGGTCCTGTGGTAAGCCTATCCCAGCGGCTCCCCTGAAGAATTAAGCCGATTATACAAGCTGTCTTCTGCCTCTGTGACTCACTCCCTCCCATTTCCTGGCTACTGTACCCACTCGCACGGGATTGTGGGCTACATTTTGTCGCTTAAGAAATATTTTTTTTTTTGAAGAGGTGCAATTAAATGGGTCACACAATGCTCCGAGTTGGAAATCGACCGTGTCAGTAAAAGGGTTCTATTTGAAGGAAGGCTCGAGAGATGTATCGCACGTGGCGGGTTTAGTGCAAGCGGCTGGCCGCAGGGCCTTTGCCGAGGCCCCTTGGGTCCTTTGGATCCCGGATTTTGAGGAACACCAGGAGAATGGCGATTCCGTACCCCCCCCAAATCTTGATCTGGCTGGGGGAGCAAGGTAAGGTTTAAAAAACAATTTAATTAACAGGTGTTTACATTTTACTACAAGCGAGGCTGCATAGGCAAATTAATAGCTGACATTTTAACGTTCTGTCCAGGTTTGTTTTTTGGTGAGACGGAATGTATTGTTCCAGCTTTACCATTGGCAAGGCCAAGGTAACAGTCACCCTCCCAGCTTATTCCACTAAAACAGCAGGTCTGAAGACTACGAGGTTTTATATCCATCCATCCATCCATCCATCCATCTTCTAAGCACTCATCCTGGTCAGGGTCATGGGGAATATCACCTGTATTTGTGTTTATGTGTGTGTGTGTGTGTGTATATATATATATATATATATATATATATGAGATAAGGGTTTAGGAAAAGAATGGATTGATAATATAATACACAATATAAAGAATGCAATTCTACATGTGCAAGAAAATGCTTTCAAAGTGGTGGTCAGCAATCCCATCCCATGTACACAAATACAATTAGACTTGTTTCAAAACAACACCTGGGATGATTATCTGGGCTCCAAAGCACCAAGACAAATGGCCAGAAACGCTCCACATGGTGCTGCAGGTTGGAGGCTCCAACTGTTAAACGCCTTCCCTGACTTCAGGTTTGAACCTAAATCACCGGTGGGACGGCTGCACAGAGCCGGAGGGAGACTCACCTTGTTCAGGCTCCGGGCAGCGCTGTCCTTGCCCCCGGGGGTGAGGTTACGCAGCTGCACGTCCAGCAGCTCCACCAGCTGGCCCAGGGCCCGTACAGTGTAGAGCACGTCACCAGCGTGCAGCGGGCCCTTGGTCTGCTCTGACAGCTCCCGGGCCACCATGGAGGCCGCCTCGCCCGAGCGTAGCTGCGTGGGCACAGAGGACACAGGTGTACCACATAGAAATCACATCATATGTCTGTGCATGGCCTAGGAGAAAGCCACAAAGAATCCCAAACATGCTAAAACGCTAAAATAAAATGCCAGCTAAAAGGGTTCACCTCCAGCTTTGTCCCATCCTCCAGATATATGACTAATGCAGCAATGGGACAGATGATGTTTCAAAACCCATGGTGGATGGGAGCATCCTGAACTAACTAATCAATGCTGTTGCTAAATGAGGCTTCAAAACCCATGTTGGATGGGAGCATCCTGAACTAACCAATCAATGCTGGCGCTAAGCCTTATTTATCCCATCAGTAGAGTAACTTGTCGATAAACGCTACACTAACTGCTGAATGCACGTGTTACCATCACCACATTAACGCCATGGATACAGTCGGTAGAACAACGACAACCGGTTGCCCTTCAATGCTGTGTAACTCCACTTGTTTTCTTTTCACAATGTCCAGGGTTCCTAAGTACTACCCACCCCTGTTTCATGGGTAAATAGCTATAATTCCAGCATACATTATCTATTATGGTCTCAAGGCCTGGAAAACATCTAGCTAATTTGTTTGAGCTAATAAATGAAATATATTTTTTGGCTAAGGGTCTGGGCTATTATTTGTTAATGAGCCTCTTCATTTGCTCTCAGTTGCTGCTTATTCTGTGTCTCAACTTTTCAATTAGAATGCATATCTCTACAAAGCAGAGCATTCTCAGGCCAAGTAGGACTCTTCTGCAGTGATTTGCTGGTGGGCTGAGTCACCGCTAAAGCTGTGGCAAGCTGAATCATGCTTACTAATTGCTTTGAGATTCTTAGGAGAACTAATCGAGTCAACGAGCAAACACCTTAGTTAGCCTGTCGCTTTGGTGTGGATTAAGGCTGGCAGATAGCCGGAAGCTGGAGCAAAGTCAGATGAGGCAGCAAAAATAAACAATCTCAGGTAAGCTTATTGGCTAATTGTATGAACAATTATCCTTTCATCCATTTTGTATAACCATTTTTCCAGCAGAGGGTCACAGTGAGTCTGGAGCTTACTCCAGGAAGCACAGGGCTCAAGGAATGAAACCCTGATGGCAATTTATGACAGAGTACACAGACACACACATACACTCCAGGCAACATAATGATTAGAAACTCAGTTTCCTATTAAGGTATTGCAAAATATTTAGACCCACTGAAGTGTGTCTTCATAGCTCCATATCATGTCACAGTTTGCAAAGGTGTCTGTCAGACCTTGTGACCACTGCCGAAAAGCAACATCAGGTAACACGGACGACTGACGGGCACATTCATGAACATCAAAATACAAAAGCCACAGATTTTTTCTCCACGGACGCCACAATCACTTACAATCAGGGTTTCTACGCATGTTTTTCATTTTTATTTAGCAGAGCCAATTAAATAGAATTGCTTAATTGGTACTAACAAATTTGATCCAGCAAGATGAGTCAAGTTTGACGATGTTATTGCCTGCTAATTAGGCAGCAACACCTAGCAAGTAGCACACAGTTTTAAATCTGTGCTGTGTGACAAGTTGTTCTTCCTTTAATTCTGAGTCACATAAGCAATGGGTAAACCTGACAGGCATATTATTAATTTACAGAAAACTTAATTAAGATTAATTCTTCAGTTAATATTTAATTAACATTCTATAAATCACTCCCGTTTCGTTAAAATATTCATTTTCAGAATTTTTTTTATTGATGTTACATTATAATTGTTTGTTCTGTCAGATGTGTTTTGATACACAGTAAGGACACACAAATCTGCTTCTAATAACTGAATTCAGTAGTTAAGAAAAGCAGCAACATTTTGTTAGCCTCGGTCCCACCTATGAACTGGCCAGGAGTCTGCTGGAGGACTTGTGCCCTTTGTGAAACCCCCCTATTAAGACATGAACAAGGATGGGGGGGCATTGTGGTGAATGAGGGGTGCCTGGAGTCGCAGAGGTTGGTGCATCATTAAATCCCACTTTGAGAATGGATTCTACAAGTTTTTTGCTAGGTGACATTTCAATGCGTTTGTCCTAAAATTTCCTTATTAACTTCAATTAGCACTATGGTTTCACTGTTTTAAACTACTGGCATGTTAAAATTCGTTAGATAATTTCAGCTAATTTGGCCAGACGAAAGGCCGACGATTCTGATGCTGTGTTTAGAGAGAAATGCATCTCCATGAATGTTAAAATAACGTTAATTGGTTGGATGAAGCCAGACGAACGGGCCAAATGAAAACCAAGAGTCACACAGCCCATCGGAGACTGAACTTGACACCCTTGGATGAAAGAGAATTTTTGAAGATGACACTGTGACTGAGTAATTGGGGGTTGAACCAGAATTCACCCTGGCAGGATCAAGATCCCACGATCATCAGAATGCAAAATACTGTTTTCATCACTTGGCACAAGCATTTAATCAGCAATTCACAGATTACATTGAGAGACTGTTCTGTCCTGCAACTGTCCGGCTCGCCCGTTTGTACAGTATTTCAATGGTACTCACCTTCTGTGTGATCAAGCCCACCCAGGGGGAGGTGCAGTTGCTGAGGTCTGGCCCCTGGGGGTCCCAGTAGGAGTCAGTGCAGATGTAGGTGGCCATTCCTGCAAGGGACAGGGGCCAAGGCCGGGATGGCATTAATTTAACCACCAAGCCTACTTGGGGTTCCTGCTTCTGAAAGCTCAGGAGGAAGAGAGCACCTCCCCTCTACATGCAAGGGGGTGAAGATCAACACTACGCTGTAGTTATTCAGCCCCAGGAGACACACGCGTCCCTCAGACCTCCAACCCTGTATCTGACTTGATCGAATTTTTCTTTTTCCTCTATGCGTTCATAGAGCAGCTGCGGCAGATACCCTGGTGTGGATGTTCAGCCATTTTTCCATAAGCACTCTCCTCTTGATGGAGTCCATCTAAAGGTGACACCGCAGACTTTATTGATTGATGTACTTTCAAATCCCAACCAGTAGATAAACTGTTCTCCCATTTTTTTTTTTATATGTAACTTCTGGCGGCCGCTTGTGATTCTGAAGTCATGCTACATGCTTTGAATAACACAAACAACACCTTAAAATCTGAACATCGGCCTTTGAGATTCACAAAAGTACCAAAAGAAAAGTGGACATCTCTCTTAAAATCAAAAGCCCTCATCTTCCTCCAGGATCTCCTTCCATTTTACCACGCTAACTTGCCTTCCTTATCAGCCAGTTCAAGATGGAGGGATAATGAAATGCTGGGTGACGAGTCATATTGAACTATTCTACCGTCTTCTCTCCATGTTTAACGGCACAAAACCCTGAGAGAAGCAGGAGAAACAAGCCGATGTGAGGACGATAGCAGAAAGCCTTCCTTATGACATATTATGTCAGATCCAGCGGGCTTCGCCATGCATTTAAAGGCACAGTAGCGGCAATTCAAATGACTAATGCAATGACTTTTTCAAGAGGTGTAAAAAGAAAATCCTTTGATTTCTTATGCTGTATGTATAGTTAAACAGTATTTTAACACCTTCATTCAAGCCTTGGGAAAGGAGGGACGTTTTAATTACGCGGAAAGTAATGATATGAATCGAGGTCGTACTGTCACCCACAATGATTAATCCTCCCGCTACAACACCTAGGTAGACTGCTACAAGCGTCCATTAATTAGTCTGATTGTTTCAGTTCTGTAAAGGAGACTGGTGGTTACCCCATACATGGGACGGAGAGGTGTGTGTGGTCACATATAGCTCCCTCTGTTTTACTGGCCAAAGACCCGAGAGATAAATATGTACTATATCCAACAGCGGTGGCTGTGAGAAGCGTTGCGTCTCATATCAGAGCCCGAAAAAGCATGGCGTTAAACAAATTTAGGCAAAGCCAAGGAAACATCCGGAAGTGTGTGCTGGATTAATGGCATCAACCGCGTTCCAATAAACAACAGGACGGCAGACTCTCGGCCGTAGGAGAAAGTGTATCCCTGCTCCCGTTCACTCACATTCTGTAGTGCTAAATTACTTGTCGGGTGTGTAGGACAAACAGATCTAAGGCTGCCAATTACCATCATTGCTTGTGATAACCCATTAGTGTCACTATATGCACACATTACAGCAGGGAGCGAATCAATGACCAGATCGATAGTGTGAAACAAAACTCCCCATTTTTACCACTTAGGCATATTTCAGGACATCTGCAGTGAAGATCAGCATTGAAGAAAGGAAGGAAGAAACATATATAGGCTACATTCATCATATCACAGGACGAGAAATTGAAATTTTGCTTACTAAATACAAAATCCCAATATATTTTGTAATGCAAGTTTCTTGGTGTGGCTGAAAGACCCTTATTGAAAGGCAGTAAAAATCAGTATGTGTAAATAAATTCTTCAGGGGAAAAGACTTCTTCTAAATATTGACGAGTAAGCAGCTTCCCGGGGATGGTTTTGGCATTTTAATGTAAATTACACAAAGCTAGTCCTTCAACCTGCTAGAAGGCTTTGTGCTCTCCTTAAACAAAATATTCTTATAGTGTGTCATATCTTATAAGAAGACCTTACCTATTGTTCCTGCAGGACATGGCTGCCTAGCAACCTGTCCCCGGTGCATCTTGGGCCAGGAAATACCCGCCTCCTCCAGTGGGTGGCAGTAGTCAAAGGCAATGTTGGGCAGCTGGGACGAGGGAGTGGGTTGGGTGGTGAATTCTGGGTTAAGATGCTCTACTGGCCGCAGTGTGGTGGTACTCCGGGTCCGAGGGCTGACGGTGGACGTCTCAGTTACCCTGTTTGTTATGGAGGTGGTGACCGTTGCTGGTCTGGCAGTGCTCTTGGCTGTGGTTGTGTCCATGGCGATCGGTATCGACGCTGAGGATTCTGCAGTGAGCAATAGGTACATTTATAAATCAACATATACATGCACAAGAAAACAGCATGCTAAAAATCCTTCGAAATATGTTTCTCTATTTTAGTTTATAAGTGAACAAATTCGGTGGTTCAATATGATTTTATCCGAAGGGTCCTTTTAACAGCTACTCCTAAAGCAATGGGCATTATAATCATTTTTTGTGCATTTAATCACACACTTTACGGGCCCGAAAACAAATCAATAACAGCATTCTGCTTTATTTACAGCCACAAATTGAAAGTTCCATGCTGTGTTCATTCTTCGATTTTTATACTTTTTTTGGGCATTTCTTCTGTGTGCGTCATTTAAAGTTCTCAGGTCACTCGGGCTGGTTACACTGGACTATTGGAAAACACTGAGCGCATGTGTACACACACACACACACACACACACACACACACACACACACACACACGTGTGCGCCTGAAGCACTGTCAGCCCAACTGAACTGATGGAGTCCAACTACGTCATCAGCCGACACTTCAAGCAGAACGCGAAACCCGCTACATCTCTGATCAGGAACCAGGGCTCTGCTGCCATTAAGGACACGGGCTGTGATTGGTGGAGAGGTGAAGGCCCGCCTTTAATGACAGCTGCACACTGGAGGAGACGGCAGATTGAGAATTAAGACGAAAGAAACCTCCCGGGAAACAAACTGTACAGACGGGGAGAGACAAGCCTTCCATCGCTGACTCACACTGACTCACAAAATATGAGCCATATAGCATATACACAAGCACAGCAGAACAAAATACAAAAGTTTCCAAAAATAGAACCACTGTTCTATTTTTTATGCAACAAACAGTAAGAAGTAAGATGGAACTACCTCATTTTCTATATGCTGAAACATGCTTTATAGAAAATGATGCATTAATAAACCCACAAAACAGCATCCACTTCCTGCTGCCCCAAATTTAATATACAGATATGACAGACGCACACATAAACTCTCCTTTTCCACAAAAAAAAACTGTCAAAGTGAATGTATCCTCACGATAAACTATTTAAATAAAAAAAAAAGGAGTACTATTTTCCAAGAGTTCCAAGCCGATGCTGTGTGACCACAATATTGATACAGTCTCCAATAGTGTAGCACAGTGTATCATGGTGTCACCACAACGTAAATACTGTGTTACCATAATATCAACACCATTACACCATGGCAAACTGCAGTTTACCACCGTGTCACCCCCAGGCCACCCTGCCACAGTGGCTGTCTGAGTCTCCCTTGGTCTCTCTCTATCTGTCCTTTTCGCTCTTACTAAAATACTCTTCGCCTGAAATAACAAATATGTGAGGGAAAATGTAAGTGCACCGTTTGACCTCGCCTGGGTTGCGAGGCCTGCCTACCCTCCCTGCTCAAATTGCACCCCCGCAGCATGTATAGAGCATGACTCAGGGGTGGGGGTGGAGACGTGAGGGAAGTAAATATTGGACTGACTTCTGGAGTTCCTCTGTATGCTGCAGCCACCCCACTGAACCCCCCCCAGGCCAAAATTCATTTGGTTTTCAGCGGGTTGTAGGACAATCAAGCCGGCCTGCCTTGCTGAGCAGTGCACATAACGGCTTATCCAGTAGTACACTCCAGCTAATGCTTCTACCCCAATCCCACAGCTGCCAAAAAAACACATTAAAAAAATGTGAAAACAGTCCACTGGAGTTTCCTCTGGGGCTTGAAACAAAAGAGGGCCACGCAGAGGCCAGGCCCCCTCCCCTGGCCAACTCCGCATTGCCGCTCTGTCCGCCGAAGCGAGCTCTGTGTCCCGTGCCAGAGAGGCCATTTGTACCGTCCACCGCACGACATTAGAACCTTAATTGGACCAGAGAGGGTACTGGACGGCACGGGAAAAAAAAACGGAAAAAAAGAAAAATAAAAGCTTTGGGCAGATGTTGAGGACTGAATGTCGGCCCTGCAGTCTCTTAAACGGCACTGCTGGGTCACACCTTCTCAGCACTGTCATACATAGTCAGAGTGTGAGGAACTGTTAGCAGGATCCTCATTAGGACAATCAGGTAAATAACACTGGGCGGCTGGAAAAGGGCAATCTGAAGCAAATGTGTCTGCACCGAATACACATTATAAATATCACAGCTTATACTGCGGCCCTGTGCTGGGGGAGTAAGCTGTCATGAAAGATGGCTGGATGGCTGGATGGATGGATGGATGGATGGATGGATGGATGCACTGGCTTCTTATTAACCATACTATACTGAAAGGAGTATCAGTAAATTGTTCTTCACTAGTA
>JAACJT020000013.1:9007905-9019027 GCA_009936485.2 Gymnarchus niloticus | reverse complement strand
GGAGGCAGAGGTCGGCCAGGGATGTCGCCGGGCTTGGGGGGGTGGGGGTGGGGGGGGGGGGCGCGGGGGGGGGGGGGGGGGAGGGGGGGGGGGAGGGGGGGGGGGGGGGGGGGGGCATATTCTCTCATTAGAGCCTGCACAAATTAGCTCCCAGGACGACTATGTGTCAGTGTCTCCGGAATGCAAAAATATAATTGGCAAGTCTGAAGATGTTAAAAGAGTTAGACCTAATGTTAAAAAAAGGTTAGAAAAATAGTGGAATACTGGGGAAGTAGGGTGTTGATTCTCTTGAGAGTCGTGAGAATCTGAGACACAAATGATACAACAAACAACACAGACATTAGTACAGGACTTCCAGCTTGATGGTGCTCCCAAAATTTATGAGCGACTCTCTTTCCCAACTCGCTTTCCAGATCAGGAATCTGTGCTCATGACTGGAAGGTCGCTGGTTTGAATCCAGAGTAATCATGTAATCATATCACTGTTGGGCTCTCGAGCCAAAAAACCACTCTGAGAGATAAATGGCTGACCCTGCACTCTAACCCCAGTCACCCCAGGCTCTGCTCTCTACGACACATTTGAGTAAACTTATCAATTTGGCCGCACAGCAATATGGGACATCTGAACAGAGATGGTTTTCTCCTCACTCCCTCTCAACTGGAGGGGTGAAGCATGCAAAAAAAGTACATAAGTTGTGCTCAAACAGGTTGTTAATATTCACCCTCTTCCACAGACTGGGATATCATTTTCATAATGCAACAGAGTAGTTACGCCTCCACCCAGGAACCTGCACAAACAATTATTAACTATTCATCCCTGCAACCCGCGATATGCAGTAAAGGATCCATCTGTGAACTCCAGTATTCCTCAGCGTGCAAGCATGTCATTCCGACTCGAAATACTCACAATGCTCGGAAAGAATCGCAGATCATCTCTTAACATGATACAAGAGGTGACGATAAGCATCAATCCGGGATGTCTCCTGCCTCGTCCCCTGTGCTGCTTGGGACGGGTTCCAGGTTCACCATGACCTGGCACTGTATAAGCTGGCATGGAAATTGGATGGGCGGATGGGTGGATGGATGGGTGGAAGTGAAATTAAAGTTGGAGTATGAAGATTCGATTGTGGTTTATACCTTTAGGTGACACATTATGTGGGCTCCACAAAGAGGACACTGACTTAGCAGGAGAACTACGAGGCAGCTGCTTGCATTGGCAGTCGGGTGGGGCTTGAGGGGGGTTTCATGATGAGCTGTGAAGGTGTGGCCAGTGCAAGGCTCCTCTTCCAAATAAGACCCCAGTTGTGGAAACCACTCAGACCTTATGCTCCATTGCCCCCCTCTGCACCTACTGCCACTGTGTCCACTCATGCATGCTGTGCCTGAGAAGAGCAGGTGGAAACTAACTAGCTTTCAGAAGGTGCTTTTAACTAATACTGTTACCGTACATCCATATGGTCTGCATAGAGACAACATCCACTATACATGGAGATGCCCTTCCTGCACACCGGAACGATTTAAATCACTATACATAGGGAGATGCTGTCCTGGTATCCTACTGTACACTAAGGCTCTATCCTTCCATTAGATGATAGCCGTATTTTCAGCATATTGATGTTCTATCTGATAACACCACCTGTCTTCAGCTCAGCAGTGAGACTATGTGGGTATGATGCTCATGGAGGCACAGCTCTGTCGTCACTGTTGCTGTTCTTACATATTAATGCTTTATATCCCCCAAACACATTCTATGCTGGTAGCATTTCATCCCGTGCATGTCAGAGATGTCACACTTCCATATGGAGATCCCATGCTTGTCATTTTTACGTATACAGAGATGCTATGCTCGTATCCTGATATTCACACCGAAGCTGAGCTTCAACATGGCAATGCTGTGCAAATTACCCTTGCAATCTGCACCCTAACGCTCCATACAGACCTCTCTGAAAAGCAGTAGGGCAAACACTGTCCTCGATTCAACTGAACAAGACTTCCCATTTGACTAGAAAGGTCAAAGGCTGCTCAACGTTGATGAAATGTAATCCCATCCGAGAGACGGAACAGACATAGTGCAATGATACTTTGCATCCGTTTCCACAGAGAAAGCTGAGACGCTAGCATTTATTTTATTTATTAATTTATATTTTCCCCTCGTCAGCAGCCTTGTCTTAATAGCACTTTGGAGGTCAGTGCATCGAATACCGATGCGTCTTGGCTAGAAAGCCCCAGAGACAGGGTAGTCCATTATTTCAGTGGTGATCGGTAAAAACAAAGTTTGCAGAGCATCTTGAAAGATAATTTCTTGTAGTGCAAGTCCCAGATGCAGGTAAGTGTGCTGTTTTATATGCTATCATTTAATAAAGTGTGCAGCAACGAGCATGCATTCTTAAAAGATGTGTGCAGTAATTACTCTTTTAAGCAAGTAACCCTGTTCACTCAAGAGCTCAATCCACTGACAGCTTTACATATCAGCCTTTCAATTTACTGCACCAGAACTCTCTTAGACATCCTTCTCAAAGGTATAACAACGGGGCCCTTCTCCTGGGATCTGACCCTGCAACCACTCCAGCCCCATAGCCGGTACATCAGCCACGGAATTTCACAGCTGTAAGTTAAACAGACAAATTCTTGAAAAAATGAGGTGGATAGCTAAAGCACAACACTAATTACTGTAACGATGTCACTGATGTGAGGAGAACTCACATCAACCACTGGAATGCCACTGGACCAGACCACATACCTGGCCGAGTGCTCAGAGTATTTGCAGACCAGCTGGCGGATGTTCTCACAGACATCTTCAATATTTCTCTGAGCACCACTGCCGTCCCAAAGTGCCTCAAAACAACCACCATCATCTCTGTGCCAATGAAGGCCTCAGTGTCCTGCCTCAACGACTACCGTCCCATCGCACTCACACCCAAGCTTCGAGCAGCTTGTCATTAGACACATAAAGACACTGCTGCCCATCTCACTGGACCCCCTGCAGTTTGCGTATCGTCCAAACCATTCAACGGATGATGCCACTACCACTACCCTTCACCTGGCCCTAACACACCTGGACAAAAAGGACACCTACGTGAGAATGCTGTTTATAGACTTCAGCTCAGTGTTCAATACCATCATTCCTCAACAGCTGACAGGAAAGCTGAGGATGCTGGGACTAAACACCTCCATCTACAACTGGATCCTGGACTTCCTGACTGGGAAACCTCAGTCAGTCTGTATTGGGAACAGGATCTCCAGTAACATCACACTGAGCACTGGAGCCCCCCAAGGATGCGTGCTCAGCCCTCTGCTGTTCACACTGATTACCCACGACTGTGCAGCAAGGCACAGCTCTAACCACATCATCAAGTTTGCTGATGACACAACTGTGGTGGGCTTGATCAGTGAGAATGACGAGAGAAGAGTAGGTATGACAGCTTACGGGCTGGTGCAGAACCAACAACCTGTCTCTTAACGTAAACAAAATAAAAGACATTGTTGTTGACTTCAGGATGGCTCGCCGGGAACATTCTCCACTGAACATCAACAACTCCTCTGTGGAGGTCGTCCAGAACTCTAAATTCCTGGGCTTTCACATTACGGAGAACCTCACGTGGACCCTCAACACCAGTTCCATCACAAAGAAAGCCCAGCACCGTCTCTGCTTCCTCCGGAGACTGAGAAGAGCTCCCCCTCCATCCTCACCAGATTCAACAGAGGGACTATAGAGAGCGTCCTGGGAGGTGTCATCACGGTGTGGTTCGGGAATTGTACCATCTCGGATCGCAAGGCCATACAGCGGATAGTGAGGACAGCTGGAAAAGACCATCGGGGTCTCTCTCTCCTCTGTCACGGATGTTTACACCACGTGCTGCATCTGCAAAACCCACCAACATTGCGGATGACCCACACACCCCTCCCACTCACTATTCTCCATCACACGCAGAATGGGAAACGGTTTCTTCCCCCAATCCATTAGACTCATGAACAAACAGTAAAACATGACTGTACACACACACACACACACACACCCGTCCTGATACCTCACACCCTGACTGCCAACACACCACTCCCCCATTTATACTCTGTTACATCTTTATTTCTTAACACATCCTTTACAATAACTTATTACATTATCATGCTGCTAAATACTTTATCTAACATTGTACTTTACCTGACATGACGCTGCTATTCACTCAGTACTCATGTATCCAATACAATCACTCCTCACCATGTTTACCATGCACTTCTGCACTTTCATTTTTCTCTTTTGCACACTGCACTTTATTTACTTCAAATCGCTCTAGGATTGTTCTGCTTCTCCATCAGGCTGGACTGTAGGCTGTCCCCGTCTTAAAGGTATTGCGATATCTGTTAATACTGATATCTGTTGTACTGTATGTCCGCTCTGAGCTGCACTTTATGATGTCCCGTCCAGTCTGCACTGTGTTTCTGATGCGCCATGGTCCTGGAGGAACATCGGCTCATTTCACTGTGTACCGTGTATATGGTTGGAATGACGATAAAACCCCACTTGACTCGACTGTCCTCGTTTCTTGTTTTCCTTTCCCTTGTAATTAATCGCAAGAGGTGATTTGTGGGTCCTTGCAACTCTGGTTTCAAAAACGAACGGGCAAAGCACGAAGGAAGCAAGGAAATGTATGCTTATACAAAATGGGAGACATAAACACGTTTCCGCACGTTTCATCACACTGACAGTGCAGATGTTATTGCTATGATTACGGCTTCCACGGCCCGACGCATTGATTCGGCTCCTTCCTCTGCAGAGCAGGATAATTAAATGGCTAAAGTAAGAGAGGTGAACAACAGCAGTGTGCCTAATTATTGCCATCCCCTGCACTTCACATAGAGCCAGGCACCGGCATTAAAACTAAACAAGAATTCACACTTCATTGATTCTGCACTCTAATTATCTATTAAGACACTCGCTAGTCAGAGTGGCAGCGTGGCGAAAAGCACGGCCTCGTGTTCTGAGTTATGGCTGACTGGTCGACACAGCTGGATCAGAACTCATGTCATCTAAGCATTCATTCGACTCCATTCATTTCAGTTGAAAAGTCTGCTAGATCGGGTTGACTTAATAAGCCGTTTTTTTGTTTTTTTGTCTCGCTGGCTTGAAATGACAATGATATGATATTTGATTTGAACTTCATCGTGGCCTGTTTATCTTCTTAAGAGTTTACTAGAGGTAAAGATTATATGAAGAATATGAACATCACACTCACAGTGCATTAAAAGGGCCTACCTGGTCTTTGGTCCAGTGCTCCAAAATCCAGTGAATATTTGACCACATGATAGTTGTTCCACACGTACAACAGGTTGTCCCTGGGATTGTAGTCTACAGCAGCAATGTACTGGTAGGAGTTAGGAAAGGGTATGTCCAGGTATCCATCCTTGCTGAGCTCGGTGTTGTAGATGTAGTCGATCTTGTTGCCTGTGGCCTCGTTGTCATCGTCCTCGTACACAGACTTGACGACGTAGAGGATGCCGCAGATCATGAAGGCGTTGGAGGCAGAGCGCTTGTCGTAGGCTGTGTCCCACGTACCCTCGACACGCAGTGTGTACGGGTTCAACTGGCTGACCACGATCTTCCCGTTGTTCTGCTCCGTGGCATAGATGACCCAAAGACCGTTCTCATCCACGGCCAAGTCGATGTCCGACTTGCCACCCCAGCGGTAGGGCGAGGTGTCGTGGTAGTTGGCACTGGCGATGATGGCCTCCCCACTCTTGATGCGCGTGCGCAGGTCAAACTTGACGATGTTCCGTGTGCGCTCCTTGTTGAAGAACAGCGCTCCATCATACACCACAAAGCCTGTGCCATCTACGCGGTGAGGCAGCTTGTACGTCGTAGTGGGCCGGCCTGCGACGAAGTCCTCCTTGGATGAATATTCCGTGAGAGTGTCAGTCCGGTAGGGTGTCCATGGCATGTAGTAGATCTTATCCGAAGCTTGGAGTGGATCCTTACACCAGGCGCCAGACTGGTGGTCAGACTCAAAGAGGTGTTCGCTCTGGTAGACTCCTCTCAGCAAACCTGGGCAAAGGAAAACTGAGAAGGCAGGGTGGAAGAATGAGACAAAACGGTAACATTCTCTGAAAAACCAACACTGCCTAAGCAGCCAGGGGGTTTTGAGGTCTAACTGGAGCTCTGTCACTCTGTGTTCACCCACCTTGACCCAGAAGGTGATGGAATTTCCCCTAATCTTCTCAGCTGACATGTTGCTTACTATTTCTAGTCAGATATTATCTATACATAAACATTATTTCATGCTTGCTTTATCTGTCGTTTTTTGGTGTGTTATTTCAAATGGCCATAGATCAAGCAATGACGCTGGGTTAAGGCTGATTTATAAGGCCTTCCTGTCCTAGGACTGGTCTCAAGGACAGCAATTTGCAGTACACCTGGCATACTTTTCAGGAGAATATGCCTGCCCAAAAACATTTTCCACTGACAATCCTTCTTAACCGCTCCATTTTGTGATAGCTACGGTTCCCAGTTACCTGTAAAAAAGTAACACAGTCATCATGAAAGAGTATTCTTGTTCTCGCTTTCATATAGGACAGTCAGACCATCTCTGTTATGAGGAGCACATTCAGAAACCCAAGGTGATGGCAGTGAGACGTCTTAGCGATGACACCGTGCTTGTGAATGTTGAAAAATGGGTAAGTAGCATTTACGGGAAATGATGTCATCATTAGCAAGAAAGGATGCAGGACTTAGAGGAATAACCCTGCCACTTCCTGTGACACTACTCGGGATTTATGAGCCCCATAATGAATTTAAAGGAATTAAATAAAGACGCATCGGGTCCACTTTCCACTGACTCATAGTACCTCTTGGAATATGCTGTTCATTTTGGGGGTCACAAAGGTCTATAATCAAGTCAAGAAAAGAATAATGATTTTGATTCACTGTCAATATGTGGCAGGTGGACACAGCTGTGGCTCAGATCGAAAGGAAGATTAAACATAAAAACAGCCTCCTGTAATGTAACGGAACAGCTGGTCTTCATCCACACAGCATTCCTAATCAGTTAAACTTTGATTTTTCAAGTACACATAAAATGACTAATAAGTAATATCTCTATGTACAGTATCCATCCAGCGATTTGCATATTTGCTTATAAATTAATGTCCGGATATCAACTCTTGTCTATATGACAAATAAAAATAATATATTGAGCCAAATTTTTGAAACAGTGAATTAACATAAAGTATACCCCTGTGCTCCTCATAACAATTACTGTGAACTGGTCTTATCCGCATATCTAACGGACATAGTGAAGGAAATGTTCTTTGGTTGGTGAGGAGGGCACGGGGAGGGAGGGCCAGGGAGAGGGCGTTGCTAATCTAAGGATCAGCAATGATACCGTTGCCGGGGAGAGAAGCACAACCTCCACCTGACACTCAAAGGAAATCCGGGATGAAAGGAATCCCCAGTTTCATCTGATCTGCTGTCCAGCTAGTGAGTATGGAAATGCGACGACAGCCCTGATTCTACGAGAGCGACTGGTGACGTCGCCGTGGCAATGGCATCCGTGAAGACAGCTGGCACAGTCGACGGATTGGGAGGATGCACTGGGGCCCCACAATCTCTTGGGACTGAGCGTGTCGACCTACCAGCACGTAGATGACGCATAGAGATAGGTGCTGTTGATGATACACTGCTATATGCTACCATTTGGGAGTCTTTAAAAGCCCCCGCTCGGCTGAAGGATGGGCCTTCAATGACAGGTGCTTGAAACAGACACTTAAGAAATGGAAGGAGGCATAGGTGAAGAAGGTAGCGATGGGAAAGGTTATTAGGAAAACCACGATGGCGTGGAATAGAAACGAAGTTTTGCTGACAAATAATAAACGTTAACAGCTTAGCTGGTGAGGTATACACTCTTGCCCTAATGACCAATTTTGCTGCTGAGTGCATTGCTTAACAAGTTCAGTGCTGCCCTAGCGATACAAATAGCACATAAATTCCATACGTGTCATTGGCCAGTGGGGTGACGCATCTATTGAACCTGGGACCTGCCACTGGGGCTGAGCGAGCGAGTGTGGAAAGGTCTGCATGGTTTGGCTCCTCTTGTCGAACACAGAGGCACCTGAGATTATGACCACAATTCACATTGCCGACAGCTCACTGGGTGAGGTGCTGATTATTTCAAGCACTGTTCTTTTGATTTCTTATCAAAGAGACTGGGTAAATTCAGTTTAAAAATAAAAATTCCACATCTTTGCAAATCTACAAAAAGAGTCCCACCCTAGCATAAGATTCTGCTCTCTCCTGGTAACAATTTGATCTCCGTAAACACTGCGCTACCTGCTGCTGACTGGTTTCTCAGGTAACCCTGCACGTGCTTCAGATTCCCAGGATTGATCTGAGGTGGGATACATGTACACTCAGCAGCAAAACAGAAAGGGAAATTCAAAACAAACAGCACGGCAGAGAAAGTCCCACGTGTTGTCCACTAAAGCATGTAGAACCTTATCCAAAACAGGAGAAGAAATATCCAGTTTGAAAGGTATTTAATTACCTTTTTGTTCCACTTCTATTTTAGGCATTGGGGAGAAAGAGAGAAAAAGAGAACAGATTAATGATGCAGTAATTGGCAAATTACCGTATTCGCCCTGCTAGGGACACAAAGTGGCTCACATATTCCACCAATGTCTTATACAAATGATAAAACAATATCCAAGTACAGTAGTTCAGTGTGAGTTCGTAATCTTTGGAGAAAAGCTTGACGAAACAATGCTTTACGGAGTGTTTGTCACATCCTGTTGAGGGAACAATGTAAATCAAGCTGATATACCCTCCAGACGGAATTCAAGCTTCGGAGTGACAGCGATTCAAAGGACGTTTGAGAAGATAAACAAAACGAGTCGGGACGGGAATGGATGCCCTCATTGAGCGGCCCACCCGCATTGTCGCCATTTCCGTTTCAAATTAACTCAGAAAATTGTATAAGAGGTTAGCTCACTTTGAATAGACAGGGCGACTACGGAAGAAAAAAAAAATCGGTAGATTTCAAAGGCAATTTACATCTGTCAAGTAAAACAATAGAGCAAGAGAATTCGCTAGGCAGCAATCAATCCTTACGGCTGCACAAAAAAAAAAATAACGAACGACTCATAAAAAATAAAAAGCTTTACTCTCTACTGCTTATGCAAATTATGCTGTTCAAACATAGGCTAAAACATTTTAATACGCAAAGTGCATTATTTATATTCTGTACATCCAAACACCTACATATCGTCTTACTGTCCACCCGAAAATGAAGACACACATCCATCCATGCACAGGGCTCAAGGCTGCGGTATACGCCGGACAGGATGCTATTCCATCATGGGCCACACACAGACACGCACCCTACAGGTACAATAAATACAACCATGCACCGACTGCTTCTCCCAAAAATAGATGTCGCGACAGAGAACATGCCATGGTAACGTGATTGTACAAAGGCACGGTGGTTCTAACATGATACCTTTTCAAAATACGTAGGCTGGTATACAGGGAGTAACACTGCATGAACACAATGAAAAGTGAGCCTGCCATGAACGGAGCTGCGGTTACGCCCATCAGCAGGTGTGTGAGGTGAGAACTAATGCCGTAACATCCATCAAGCTTTTTAAATTACTGTTAGGGTCATGGAAAATCTGGGCTTGTCCTGTGACACATGCGGTGTGAGGTAGGACACACCCAGGTAGACAGACGCAGACACACACACATGTACACACACACAAAGGAGTCACTAATTCACTGGGACGGCACGTGCATGGAAACTGGAGGACCCTGTCATATATTTGGGAGAATATGCACATCCCACCCAAACTGAACCGGTCAGATTTGAACAGCAGCTCCATTGGAGAGGAGGCAACACAGCTATCTGCTGCAACCTTATATCAGTCAGCACCATGGCAGTCTATGCAAATTCTCAATGCTCTTCCAGTATTTTCTGATACTAAGCTGGCAGAATACTATGATTAGCTCCTGTTTCACCACGAGCTACTAGACAACTGCAATAAAAGTGAAGCAACTAGCACCAAGGCCTGTTTGGGTTAAAAAAAGGAGGGCGCTCACGCACACACGTACACACACACACCTTCTTAAGCCATGATGAAGGGTTACAGCTAGAGACAAGAACAGGTTGAACATGAACAAGATGAATATCTAATCTGCTCGTCTCCACCTGGCCTCCGCAAGCACATTAGCTCCATAAAAAGCTTGTCTAGGGATGGAGCCCCTGGGAGACCGCAGTTCAGAGCCATGCTCCCAGCAAGGCTCGCACACTAACTCAGCCTCCTCAAATACACACCCGTTATGGACCACGCGTTCAACTGGATGGAGCCCAGCATCAGAAGGTATCATTTCCACTCTGCCTCCACACGTTGCTATTTTAACAATCATTCGCTGGAGTTTTGGGTCTGTCTGGCACTGATTAAAATGGTTCCTCAAGGATCACGTCTTTGGCACCTGAGAATCAAGGCTGGAAACCCCTGATATTTGTTTCTACTCATACCACCATCACTGCTCCCAGCCCAACTCTCATTAGTGCCAATAAAAGCCTGCAGTTTGCACATCACCTACAAATAAAAATGGGAGCCAATGGCACTCTGCCCCCTCCCCCACACAGATGTGGTGACAGACGCCTGTCCCTCCACCAGCCCCATGCTTATAATCCATTTTAATAAGTGGGGATTCATCAGAGTTTCTGAGGGCTTAAACTGGTTTTTGAATAAACAGAGCATCCACCCCCAAAGACATTCATCTTGCCAGTTATGTCTTTCTATATTAAATTGAATAAGCTCCCTAAGATGTCTGGTGGAGTCTGCCGGAAGGATGACCAAAGCCCCTCCCACTGACACTGTGCTGCTCGTAGATTAAAGGTCTCCTCTGAACACGACCACCCATTTTGTAATACAGCACAGATCAAAATATTTCCAATTCCAATTATTATTCCTTTTCCAACAACCCAGTGATTTATCCTTTATCTTCTGATTTATTAAGGGTTTTGTTGTTATTGTCTATGTGTGTGTAATATTGTGTTACTATCTATCTATCTATCTATCTATCTATCTATCTATCTATCTATCTATCTCAAATAGGGGACGGGTTACTGTAATTC
>JAACJT020000013.1:8962100-8987516 GCA_009936485.2 Gymnarchus niloticus | reverse complement strand
ACAGTCCAGACTGTACAAATCACTTTAGGACAGAAACAGAATAATGCTGATAACAATAATAATAATAATAATAATAAAATCTGAGCAATTACAATAGGGGATCCAGCACTATGTACTTGGACCCCTTAGAAAATAGCAGAAGAAGCCTATCCAGTGTGTAGGACAGATAAAGGCCCATTCATATTTCACTTTTCTGCGTTCCATCATGGACCACAAACAGTCGAGTGCGAGGACCTTTGTACTCATACTACATTTGTCCACGTATGCATACGTTCACAGTCAACAGCAATGATATTCCACCAGACCAGCAGAGGGCAGATGTTCTCCTCGCGGAATGAATGAAACTTTAAGCAAGAGCGAAAGCATCAGCATACAACAACACTCACAAAGTCGAATCGGAAATGTGCAGATCCATACCCCCACACCTCTTTGCACAGCAGCTTGTCGATGGAATTTATGATTAAAATACTCATCTACTCTCTTTGTGTACTCCATCTTCATCGATATCCAATGCACCACCATATAGTGGAAATTCCCAGGAGTGCGTTCATTTATTCCTGGCACATGCGCAGTTGACATAGACTGATGCGCAATATGTCTGTTAGACACAAAATCTAGGCTGCACGCGCACGGTGCGCACAGACACCCCGCAACAGAATATGGGCAAGTGAAGTATCAATGGGTCTTAAAGAGGTTATAAGGATAAGTTCAAAGGGACTGCATGGGTGCACTTAAATGAGATGGTGGGAGGGGCTTAGACTGATAAATGGGAGAAGCTTAAAGCCACTAGGTAGGGGGAGCCACGTGACCTTTAACTAATTAGTTTGAGCAAATTAAAGTGGCGAGCAGGAGGAGCAGGGATTGGCTATGAGGTCCACATGGGTCGATGAGAACAGCTTAAAGGATCTAGTGGGCAGGGCTGCACATGACAATCGGCTCACATATCCAGGCCTCACGGTTTTGACATGATTCTGCATATGCAAGCAGTTTATTTGGCCTCCCCACATGCTAAAACCAAACCACAGTTCAGGGTCCCAACCCATCCCCGGAATCACGGCCCCTTATAAAAGATGCAACGGCCGAAGGTCGCCTCTGAGCCAAGAGTGCAGATGGTGGTAGCAGAGCCGGAAAAGAAACAGGGTCTTACAACTGTGGAATTCCCAAAACAATGATTAAAGCAATCATTATCAGTTGAATAAAAACCAAATGCTGTATATTCCACAGTAAAGGGGGCAGCTGTAGAAATGAACATCCATTTCCACAAAGCCAACTTCCAGCTGGGCTTCCCATACTTTGTATAAAAAAATAACCACAGCAGGAGCAGCCAACATTCAGGTCAATGGCACACTTTCGTCATTCCTGCATCTGAGGTGTGCATTGTTAGGGGACAGAGGTTCAGTGTTTTACAGCATTTTACAGCATAAGGTCCCAAAACTGCAGATGCAGGTTCCTTCCGTCTGAGAGCTCAACCAAAGGCGCTGTTTTACTGCACGGGCTCTTCAATGTTCCCCTGTAGATTCAAACATCCTTTCTGAATTTTGAAAGTCATGTGCCAGAGACTGACTCACTTTTATACGAAACACACAACTGCATCTGAAATGTCACTGTTTCTGTTGAAGATTTTTTTTTTCCTTTGCCATATTTATATGAAGCCAAGTACGATGCATATCCTTCTCCTGATAAGCAAGGTCCACGTGGAGGCATTGAGCATTTCCAAGTTCCCATTTCAAGCAAACCTCCCTGCAAAACCACTGGTAGCGAATTCCTCAGTGTTTCACAGTGATGAGTGATGGAGAACAGCTGACCATTTCCCTTTGACATCTGGATACCTGTTTCTCTTCATCTGATCTGCATGTGTGCCAGCCTAATGCAAAGACACAAAGCTATCAAGTCAATGACAATTATTATTATTATTTTGGCTTTCTAGTTCAGGTTCTGCTAATGTCTGCGTTTATAATTTAGTAATGATTATTAAATACATATCTGTCTGTTAAATCAAGGGTTAAACAATCCAGGAACCACAAAAGTCATTGTCACAAATGTCATGCAATGAAAAACTGTAGGAGTTCAAGCACTTCTCTTTGTCATGTGACCTAGGTCTTGTTTTAATAAAAACACTGTTAAAAGAAATCATTTCTTCTTCTGTTGCATTGCTGTGTTACATGCTGTACCAAAACAGACACTACGGGAAGATGGGTTCATTTTAAGTGTACTTTAATTCATTTTAAAGACAACGTAAAGAAAGTTTTGCAAGGAGCCCAAATAGCAAGGCTGGCATACTGTCAAAAGGCAGGTACAAACGCAGTAACGTAATGCCTGTGTTCGAGAGAGAGGCACACTGGGAATTGGAGTGTTAAACACTAACAGTTGTACTACAGTAATGGCTACAAATGCTATTAGCTTGCTGCATGAATGTCACATCAAGCACCATCCATTCAGCAAGGACTCGGAAAGATGGGGGAGCGTCACTGCAGGAATATCATGGTGGCAAAGTCACACTGGGTGATGTGCTCATGTAGCAAGCGTATGCCACAGTTTCTGGCAGCCACTTGCCAAACTCAAGCCTTGTCAGCATACGTGACAGCAATTCCAGCCAGCAGTCGCGACATCTTCATTCATACCGAGACCAGGGTCTTGCACCTCAGAAACCCTGTGCAGCCATTGCATGCCGAACATGTGAGATCTCTGTCCAAAGAGTGGATTCTCCTTCCACAGTAACTCCGTTGTGGTAAAACGTATCCTTTTAGTCGCTTCGGTGTGTTTCTCGGCGCGTAATGGGGCACGTGTGCGTGTGACGTGTGTGTTACTGCTTATTGTAATTTCCCTCCACTACAATGTAACTGAGGGGACACTGAGACACTCTATGGCGGTGGCTACACTCACCTTCTCTGGGAAGGCTCAACGCATCGTTTTTATTCATGTATTTTATTTTGGGGTCTGTGTCATGCTGACAAACCAGCTCATGAATTTCATGACGAATTTCAAGATGCGCCAGCTGGGCTGGGTGGGGGTGGGGGGGAGACAGAGGTAGAAGCAGCGTGGGCAGCTCTCTGAACCACCAGGTCGTGTTTGTCACGCACAGAGGGCCCTGAAAGCTGCCATTTAGAGTCAAAACTGCTCTTGAAAAGCTGATGTGGAGACATGCAAGTCGTGCTGATGGGAAAAAAAGAATTTCATCCCATCTCCCGGCCGGCTACATTTCACTGGACCGTCGCCGGCTCAAAATATTTGAATGACAAAGAAGTCCTAGCAAAGAATTGCCTGCACATAATACTTCATAGCACTAAACACACACAATCAGAGTGGCCTCTGAGCTCAGTCATTTAATTTCCATTCTGTGTAACCATGGAAACCTTAATGTCCAATTCCAGAGGCTGTTTCCAGCGCTTTCCCCTCTTCTTGCCATGGCGCCACATTCCTTCACTATACCGACAACACTGCCCTAATGAGCTTTCTACCGGCACTCAACCTCTCCAAAGAAAGCTTCCCCTATGAACAGTAGAGTGCTGGAATTATCGTACGGATTCACATGATCAGAAATATGCTCGGTCAGTGGCGCAGACCTCAGGTAAATTAAAAACTATCTGGCAGCTTTTAATATCGTTGAAGAATCATTTTCTCCAGTCCAAAGGCTTAGTGTGACCAGCTGTCTGAGCAATTATTTATTCTACATATAAAAATACATAAACATATATGTTCCAGCTGGCAGTGCTTACGCTTTTTTTTATTATATTTTTTTTTTGCTATATAATACACCGGTGATAGGAGAATAATAAACAAACCAGATATTGATGTCCAAGTAGGAATTTCCATCTTTACAGCATCTATAACATAGTTTTTTGGTCCATCTGTCATGATTGATGGGGAGCATAAAACGCTCATGAAACGAAACATAGAGGTAAAGCTCTCTGACACCATGGTAACCTGCAGGGGTTCATTCATGGCTGCTTTGGGGTGAGAAATGCCCTTTATGAGTGTGATGGAACATCCAATTCAGTACCGTATTCATTAGCAGTGGGCAAGAGAAGCAAGGTGAAGCATTGACACAGGACGATCGAGATCGAGAATGCCTGCATGTAGAATCAACCACTGGAGTAGCATGTCATCACCTGTGATTAAGTATGGGTCTATTATCGAGCTCTCCCACAGTTGATGAATAAGCGTGAAGATCACACTCCATGCCGATTGGACGTTGAGCATCAATGAGCCTGCAAGAGGCAATACACCTATTCTAGCACGTACAAGGGGAACATCATCTCTTCTGGGAAACACATCTGAGGTCAACGTGACTGCCCAAGAGCACAAAAAGTTGGGATTGTTCAGGACTTCGCTGTCCTCGTCTACCCTCTGCGTGGGCAGAATAGGTACTCTGCAGCTATCTGTCGAACCCTGTGCGGTGACGATGCAATGGGATTTGTCGGAGCTCATGGTCGACGTGTTGGCAGAATGCAGTCCAGGAAGTCCCGGGAGACTCACCAGAATGTGGAACATGAAGCTGGAGACCTTTAGAAATGCAGCATGTCTTTACATCGGCGTGAAGCTACGACAGGAAAGTGTTACATGAAAGATGTCAAACTAGTGCCAGTCATAAATACCTTTAAAGGTGATCTAATGGAAGATACTCAAAACATACTCTGAATGCGGCACACCAAAAAAATATGGAGACTTTTTAAATGTTTATTTCAAAATGCCGACTTTGCAAACAAGACACTGGCAACAGTAACAATACGTTGACATTTTCATTCTGATTTGTCTAAGGAGAGATGGATTTATACATTGAAAGCAATGTTTCAAATAGACCCAGATAGAGAGGAACTTTTCTTATAATGAATTTCATACACAACAGCAATAAACATGACAACTGTACTCCACAACAACAGATCATGGTTCTCATGTTGCTGTCCTGGATGTAATCGTCCACTGTGAATCTCACCATCCAACTGCATGCTTAATAAAACGGTCACTGAGGGCTACAGAAGGCTTAGGATGCTGCCAGACAAGCCTTTCTACATGAGTAGATGAGGATGTTATGTGTTATGTAGGCAGGAGAGTCACAGAGAACCAATGGGGTACTTTATTAAAAAATCAAGAAAAGCAATGCACCTGTTACCTATTTTTATCAATAAATAGTTTCTTCTCCCCGGGAAATGCTTTAGTGGTGTAATGTAAAAAGCTTCCCCATCTCGATGGTAAGAGAATTCCTGCCCTGATCACCTTTAGTTGCCATGGACACAAAACGATCTGGACAATTATGTGAAGCAATCTGACATTAACCCTTTCACTTTCTGCCCATCCACTTCGGTTAGATTAAGCGTTCTTTCTAAATGTCATGCAAGCCTGTAGGGCTAAACTCAAGCCCAAACAATACGCTGACAAGCAAATGAGTAAACATATTTACTGGGAGCAAAGTCAGAAGCCATCTTGGACAACTATGATGCGTAATTTTGTATCCCAAATCTTTTTAGTGGAAAATGGTAGGATGTGCGAAATGTCATCAGTGGAATGTGGCTTTGATGAATGCTAATTCAAGCACATACTGACATATTCACTGGCAGAAGAAAGCCTCTACTGTAGAACAAATCTTCTAAACATCTGGGGTGATATATGATAAACAAACTCAGAACTTACGCAAAAATAGTCCATGAGAACAAGGAACAGGAAATAGAACACAAAATCAATATGACAACAAACCAAAAAACGAGACAGGCCAACTGCAGAACTAGTGAATCAAGGTCACCTACACAAAACCAAGACACTCGGCTAACTGGAATTGTGAGACTCAAGAGAAGACGTCAACCAACCCAGAACCCTGAACCTGGGATCAAGCTGCCAGCCAACAGAACCACAGAGGCAGTGACAATGCAGGCAACCCCAACCAAAAACCCTAAAATGAAACGCTAACTAATCCCAAAACCACAACCCTGGAAGACAGACTCCTAAACAAACCAAGGTCTTAGCCTCACACTCAAAGAGCAACAATGGTGATTGAGCAGCCAGCCACACTTACAGCACAGTTTAAACAGGATTCAGAGGCAGCGAGCACTGGCTCACAGCAAGATCACATGGACCCCACTTAGGTACCTGACTGCAATGCAGCACAGGTGTGACACTTCTGTTTTGGGATTTTACATGTTTTCTTGTCTTGTGTGGGTTTTCTCTCAGTACTCATTTCAATTCAGTTCAATTTGATTTATGTAGCACTTTTAACAAGGAGCATTGTCATAAAGCCATAAAGCGCTTTACATAGTCCAGGGCCCAAGGTCCCCAGAGAGAAAGCCAAGAGCAACAAACCAGTTTCTTTCCACAGTGCTCTTGAACTCTGTCTCTGTCTGTCTGTCTGTGTGTGTGTGTGTGTGTGTGTGTGTGTGTGTGTGTGTGTGTGTGTGTGTGTGTGTGTGTGTGTGTGTTGGGCCCCTGTCCTGTGTTTTCTAGGATAATATTCAGCCTCACCATGGATAATTCATAACCATTCTGACTTCAGGTGGCAACATCAACAAAACATCAATAATTCACATGCAAACAAAGCTAAATAAACCCTTTTAATATCATTGAACAGGAACGCTCAAAAGGTTATCAGCAAAAAGCCATTTTATGAATCACGTCATTCAAGGACAGTAAAGAGGAAGTTGTCTATATTAAGCACTCATTAAAGGTGACGCATTAAGGAGATGCTGTAATCAGTGGGAAGAGACGAGGTATTGCAGTGTTGATCTAGACGCTTCACAAGGTTGGTACTCCTGGTGTTCGTTCCAGAAAGTGGGTTTAAGAAACCCTTCAGTCAAACCTGAATTCTGATTGGAGAAATTTGCGGAGATTTGGGAAATCATCAAATCCTGAAGTCAGGCTTTCAGTTTTCGCCAGTCAGAATTCAGGTCTAACTATAGGTTTTGTTAGTCCACAGAGGCGAACAGTATTCTCCTTTTTTAGGTTCTGTTATTCCACCAGTTTCTTATCCTTCTCTTTTCTGCCAATGTTTTCTGCCAATTTGTGTCAGAAATTAGTCCATCTGTATGAACAGACACACAAACTGACAGTGAAATTAAAATTTAAAAATCATTAACTGCAGTATGATAAAAAACTGGACGCCAAAGCCCTTACGTAATATTCTTCTCGTGAAGATTATGTCTTTCCTCAGAAATGGGCAGAATTAAGCTTTCTGTACATACGCTTTAAGAGACTGATTATGTAGCTTAATGCCACTGGCAGCAGGGATCCCAGAGACTAGCTAGAACTATTAACTTGGCACACCAGCTTCTAAAGCTTTAACTAGTGCAGAGGCATGGCAGCCAGCCCCAGACATGGTCCAAACCTATAAATCAATGAATGAATCACTACCAGCATTCCGTCAGGGTACTTGAGGCTGGAGATCATGGTGTCAGGACCTTTCTCACCCTCCCTGGCACAGCAGCTGTTAGGACAGTGTTAACTTTGGACCGGGCCCAAGGCCAGCGACCCAATGTGAAAGCAGAGTAGAAGAAGGGCAGGGAAGGGTGGAAGATCTCGCCCCCCCCCAACCCTGGTGGTCAACCAAGATCCCAGATACAGAAAAACTGGCTGGCAGCCACAAGCTGTGGGAAGAGAAAAACTGCAACAGGTTATGAGTGGAAGCTCTTATGCAGTAACAACCTGGATGGGATGAGAGGAACACTGAGGAGTCAGGATCATCTCCATAAAGAGGCACTATTCAGCCTATCACAGCATGGCACACGGCCTCCACATGTCCCCTGCAGTAACAAACATGCTGCCATATGCCTCACACACGCACTCTGCAAACACATCTTACGCAAAAAAATGCTAGCAATGCATACTCTTCAGACGGGAATAGTCTTCAAACACACGTAAACATACTCGCACGGCAAATGAGGAAACGCAACTGTAGACCCGGTAGAGATAAGTCCTACGATCATGCACGCGTATTAACAACACAACTACACACACACCCACGCACACACAAACGGCAGTCCCCCAAACACACAGCTGCATCGCAACCGGTGCCAGATCTCCCTCTCTGTAGTCTGCCGCCCATAAGTGTGCCGTGACAATGACCCTCCTGCTGACCGGCGAATCTGTCACTTTAAGGTGTTTCACAGTGCTCCGCGTGAACACGGCTCCGAAAACGGGTGTACCCGTGAAAGTGCGCCTTACACCCGATTGTGAAAGTCACATGGCCCACATCGCCCATCCCCTCCAACCAAAAAATGAAAGACCCTTCCGCCGCTCCAGTGACGTTATCTTACGCATCGTTACTTAGCAACGTCGCCACGTCGTCAGGAAACAGCAGAAATAAACACCGGCGTAGTGAGACCCAGATCTAATTCATGGGCTGCCGTTAAAGACTTCTTCTGGTGCTATTTTCAATTTCTGTTCATGGGTAGTGGGTAAGTAGGGAAGACATTTTGTGGCCAGGGAATGGGGGGGTCCAGTTAGGGAGTGAAACCAGGAGTTAAGAGAGGAGTTCAAGGCCGAGGAAAAATCACAACCTGGGGCACAGCTCAAATTAACAAAAAAAAAAGAAAGAAAAAGAATCTGGGCTTTGTCATAACTCCTTGTATAAGGGGTGAGCACTGAAAGGGGCCAAGAAAAGGTCAGACTGCAGGCAACTCAACCCCCCAGCAATGAAATGACCCAACTCATTAGGGGGCTGCCACCCTACCGTTCAGACTGTCTGGCTGCGATGCTTCAACGGGTACCGCAAAGATGCCTGGCGTGGATGAGAGGCTGGCACGTCGCAAGATGCGTCTGGCAATCCCACCTGCCGAGTGAACGGGCGGCGGGGGATGGGACACATCAGACAGCCGAGCCTCCACCCCAGCTGGCCTCCTCTCAATGGAGCCTTTCATCAGAGCTTAAACACAGCGGCGTGAGACACGGGCCCCCAGCCGCATGAAGAATAGGACCCCTTCTCCTCCGCTTGCCGCCCCTGCAGAAGCCGGCAGGACCTACGCACGGCCACGTCCTAACAGAGAGCTGCTTGTCGCCTCTTTTGCAAAAATAAATGTCCCAAATTCATTTAATTATGCTTTTAAAAAATGACTAAAAGTCTGCCATTTGGATCTAGTGCAGCGTCAACGGGGTCAACGACCCCTCCCACCTTGGGAATCATCAAGTCGCAAGTGGGAAGGTCCTGGACGGTCTCGAGGGCTCGACTGATCGGTAGCTAAACTTCCAGCAGGTCGTTCGGCCGGGCCGCAGAAAGCTTAGACGACAAATTTAATTGGCAAATGGCAGTGCAACAGGGTCTTATCAGTAGGGGGAAAGAGAAGGGTTAAAAAAGAGAAAAAAAACAGGAAAAGAGGGCATAGTTGGAAGAAGGAATAATAAATGGGAAGTGGCATAAAATAAGCGGGAAAGAATGGCTCTGTCTTTCAGTCTTTGTTTAAGTGCTCTCCAATTCGGGAAGAAAGTTATATAACTGAAATGGGTGGAAGGGAGCCGGGTTTAAATTCCAGAAGTAATCCTTAAACATGGCAAGCATTTATTGGTTAGTCTGCAGGCAGTGCAGTGCTTCCAGCATAGAAGACAATTTGGTGTGAGAGCTTTTTATCTTATTGCACTTTTCCATATAGTGCTCTCAGAGGCTTAAATTGTTCTTCCTCTAATGCATTACTGTGACACACGTAATCAACAGCGCGGGATTTTGTTAGGACATTAATAAACAAATGGACAGCTTATCTATAACGGAGACAACAGGGGGAAGTACAAAAAAGGCAAGGAAACGGGTTACGTTTTGGTTGTCATGGGCGTGTCAATGCAGGCTACTTCATCTCACGGTACAGGCCAACTGAGCCAAATTTTATGCGCCATTCGGCACTTCCTCTCCAAAGCCGTCCCGGAGCACTTTGTGGTAGATTTTTTCACGGAAATCAAACACATAAACGCCTAATCGCTGATATAGGGGAAAATATCCCCCTGAATTAAGGTGGTGAAGTAACAGCCGATGTCATGTCAATGAATGCGGAAACCGTGGATGGAAATATGGAGTACAGAGCAAAGTCTGACAAGCAGGGCTGACGATGAGGGACAGAGACTTTCAGTCTGGACCAAGACGCCTCAAAGGAGCCGTGACACCCAGGCCCTAATGGCTGATATAACAGGCCGCTCACCGGTAAATATTTGCATTCCGCTCATCCAGAGCTTGACAGCCAGCAGAGAGGAAACCGCGAACAGCTGTAAACATAAACCCGGAGCTGCGATCCACAGAGCCTAACATCCCATAAATGAAAGAGGGAAATGCTGTCCAGTAACCAGATTACACAAACTTAATTATGCTGCTTCTCACCTTTATTCACAGCTGCTTCCACTACAGCCTGCTAAGCACAGTTTGAAACATTTTATTATTGTTCCTTTTTTTAATTTGGCCCTACTAGACACAAACACATTTTTCCTCTTTGAAACAACTCGTTTTTCTCCGTTAAGGACTTACACGGCACCGTCATGTGATGTTACGTCTTTGACAGAACTAACGTAATCTGTAAACAGAGCGTTGTGTTTTTTTTTTTCTTTTTCCAAGTTCTATTTCTAAAATTCAGAACTCTGAGGGGTGAACTGAGACACATCACTTATGAGTAAAAAAAAAAAAAAAAAATTAAATGTGAAAGTACAACTGTCATTTTGTTTTGTTAGAGATCAGGAACAATCTTTGGCAGGAAAATAAACCTCCCAGCTGAGTCAAGCCATCTCTGGCAGAAAAATTCTTCCCCAGAGCAGAATATCCCAACCAAGTCAGAACGTTTCTGAGCTGAACGGAACGGGAAAATCAAATTGTATAGCTAATCTTCTATCTAAAAAAAAAAAAATAATAAAATAAAAAATAAACAGTTACCAAAGTAGGTCAGACCTTCCAGCCTGATGCAAACCCTTGTGGCTATCAAGCTCAGCCAGGCCAGGACAGTTTGGCTCCGCCAGCGAAGCTGTGAGAATGTCCCTCACCACCTCAAAGATTCTGCTCGCCGGAAAGGCCGGCAAAGATGAAAAGACGAGTTCAACCGATGGCCACGTGTTCACATCACATAGGCTGTACGCAGAGCTCCGGAGAAACACGCCTGTGTGTGTGTGCATGTACGAATGATTTAACTGGTTATCCGAACGCCACTGCAACATTCACAGGTATACTGAATGATGGTGAAGCCACCCAGAGTCCCGGCAGAGACCATGACGGCAACCTGTTAAACCCGGCTCCTCCGTTTTCCCTCCTCCTTGGACTTCCACCTGGGGAACATAGAAATAAACGGAGAACCGACACCAAACCTTTCAGGGTCTTCAAGCACTTTGAGCTGAGATCCTAGTGATATGCACTCCCTGGAAACAGCAGGCGAACAACGGAGAGCGTTGTTCGATTTTATTGCCCATTCAGACGGGGTTTCGCTCGGTTGGCTGGCAGACACAGGGATGCCGTGATCAGAATATCCTGCCATCGTGCAACGCTGCACTAATTACATTAATTGTGGCACAAACGGATTGTGAAGCATTTCAGTTCATTAGATGCTTGTGGTCTTCAAATATTTTTATACTGAAACGTATTGTAATAAAAGTAATCAATATGAACACACAGGATTAATGATTTTGATCATAAACTCCTGCTACTACTCCACATTACAGAGTCAGTCTGATTGAGGGGAAGGTTGCTGTGTCTACGTGAAAGGCACGAACACAATGACTTAATGTATCGAGACTTCAATGCACAGCGTACACCTTCACTCTGCTATGTAACATTTCCTCATGGCAGAAGGAAGGGTCTCATTTAAGTGTTACGACAGAGGCCCCAGAGAGCAGACAGCTTCCTTTCTGAAGGGAAGTGGGCAAACGTTATTGGTCAGCTCCAAGGATTCAGGCCCCTGGCCTTGGGCCCCAAGACCAATGAGGCGAGCGCTGCTCAGCGCTAAGGATGAACTGCATGCAACGGACCGTTACGCTAGAATCCGAGGTCAGACCCCCAGTCCCCAAGAAGTGAGAACCTATTAGGGAGACATACGAGGAAAGTTTATATGTGGTTACACGGGCATGTGAGACACTGGTGTTGACTATTTATCAAAGCGTTCACAATGGCCAGTGTCAACCATGGATGGGATGGGCCCTCTGATGCTTGCAATGCTGAGTTAAATCACCCTCAAAATTAAAAAGTAAGGGCACAGACACCCGCACAATCTGTACTCTGCAGAGCCAGGGTGTGAAAAGCCAGCCAGGTATATAAGAAAAGCTGAGTTTTAATGTCACACCAACCTCAACTCTCTTCGCAAGTTCCAATGTTTTGTTTTGTTCTCTTGTCTGGCCAGCTTACGAGTTGGATTCATGGCGACAGCCCTGCCGTCTTCACACGAACTCGCTGTGGGAGTCCTCTATGCAACTCAACAGCTGCCTTAGGTATACAGGTCCCGTGTGTGTGTGTGTGTGTGTGTGTGTGTGTGTGTGTGTGTGGGGTGGGGTGGGGGACAAGCAGTCAGGTTCAGTTCACTCAGGGAAGATAACGGCTGATTGTGTATGTGTGGGTGAGTCAGGGCGCGACATAAAGGTGGCTTCACAAGCTGCCCCTTTAAGTCGAATCTCCTCTGGTCTGTAAACACAGAGGAGAAATCTAAGTGTGTAACATCAGAAAAACAATCAGCATTTCTGAACGTAAACATGGTCATTCCAATCTGGGACTTCACGGAATACATTTTTCCCTCAGAACGAGGCTGACACAGAACGGTGGGTTTTCTAAACTTGCTGAAGTAATAAATGAACTGTCCAGCATGTAGCCTTAGGACCCATCATAAACTCTATGACCTGCAATACTTTTCTGGACGTTGTCTCCGGTTCTGGTTTTTTGTGACCTTACCTAGCCATCATTCCTAGAGTACTTGCAACGCTTAAAATTGCCATAACAACATGCAGCAGGAAAAACCCAGAAAATGGCAGTACCCTTGGTGGCCCATACATAGCAAAAACCCCTTTGGTAGCACAGTTTAGAGAATAAATCAAGAGCATTGACACCTTGGGGATCACCCACCTCTGAGACATGATCTTGTAGGCATCAGGCAGGTAGCAGCGTGTGTTCTCCATCTGGGCAGGGTCAGCATCGCAGATCTTGTCATCGGTGCGGCCGTAGTTGGCGCTCTCGATCATGATGACATCAGTGCCCGGGCAGCGCAGCTCGATGGGGTAGCCCTCGCAGGAGAGCTCCCGACGCACCACCGCCATCGGGATGGGGGCACGGATGAAGGCTGGGGGCGGGTGGCAAGACGAACCAAAGATGGCCATTAGCGGAAGATCCAGCAACCATGGCTAGGAGAACCACCGACGGTAACTATACAGGATTGTAAAGCTGTTTACAAGCATGTAGATTTACCTTAACATCAGTAAATATATAAATAACAATAGAAGAAACAACAGCTGAAAGAAAAACATTCTGCCAATTTTCCTTCTTTGCTCGGTGTAATGTCCATTACCTCCTTCTTGGGCATACTTCACTTAGTACGGCTAAATTAGAAAACCCAAGTTCTAATTAAGCAGTGACGCAGCAGGAAGCTTATTCCGCACCTTCCTGATCACATTCATGCATCTGCACGACCATAAATATCAGCAGAAAGCAAACCTGGAGGTCGGCCACCCCGAACATACGTGGTTAGCGAAGCGCCAGCCGTGTGACTGGAGCTCCAGACCAAGAGAATCTGACTGGATTCTTGAGCAGAATGGCCGTAAACATGTGACGGGGGAGAAACGCTTTTGGAAACGCTCCCGTTCCTTAAGGCTTCCAGAACAGACAGTATACCAGCGATCGGCTCCTCAGCACGCTATTGCGAGGGCTTGCATCACTCTCATATTCAAATGATTATGATTCGATTGTCTCAGTAAAAATGATAGGGGCCACAGTCCTGGGTTACGGGTGAGGGGCCAAACGGTTTCATGTGACCGCTTTGGATCGTGCCATGGCGGATTCAGAATGGCAAATCAAACACGTAACTTGTGGTGTCTTGTGACCTGACGTTCATCACGAACATTACAGCGGTAAGACAGGGCTGCATTTGTGCCCTCGGACAGGAAGAGAAAGCAGGAGAAGGAATGGTGAAGCGTGGACAGGTGCGGCATGCCGGTGACACGGTGCCAGTGTTTTGCTGTGACGCAAAGCCACGCAGCTGCAAAAGCATGAATTCTGTCAACTTTATGGAGATAGGATACTGCCACCATCACAAGGATGACAGAAAGAGATCAAAGCTGTCCCACAACGGTTTAAAGCGTCAGAGTCGCGAGGTTTTGTGAAGCTTTGAAGCAAAATCAGCTTTCCCCAATACGTTGTTAAGAGTGCTTTTATGGAATTTCTGCCTTTTTATCATTGAATAGTGATACTCAATAACTTCAATTCAGAGTGAGACTGTGTAATGAATCATACAGTCTTGTACTCTCTGTGATATTCTCCCTGAGTGGGATGAATGAGAAGTTTAATATCGAACAGAGATATGGCTGACCACCGTACATCTCTTTGTAAGATGGGGGCTGACGGGAGCTGTGTTTCGTCCGAGATGCATTCCATGTGAGGTAACCATAGCAACATTCCTGTGCCTGTGTGGGGTAGGATATACATAATATGGGTCCATACAATATGCTACACGGAGCCACCTTGAAAGAAGGATGCGGCAAATTACACTGCATATGTGTGGGGGAGACAGCACGAGCGTGTTTGTGTGTGTGTGTGTGTGTGTGTGTGTGTGTGTGTGTGTGTGTGTGTGTGTACAAGATGTGATATGTGCTCCTAAAGAACTGAGCCGCACTTACAGAGAGTGTGTGGTGCCATGGCTGAGGTGTTACCATCAGTGTGTGGCTGTGTGTGCCACAGACATCTGTGTGGTGTAATAACTCTACATCTACACTTTTTAACATCAGTGACCCGCTGGTCGCCGGACAAACTCAGCTGATGTTTCAATCTAATAGATTCTGGTCACCAGTGTGTTAATGAGAGCCACTCTGAAACTCAATCTAAAGCTGATTTCTCATTAAATGTTTCAAATTAAAATTAAAGGTTAAACACTACTTAATATTGGGAGTGAAAATTTCATGCCCAAAGTTTAAAATGTCAAAATCTAGGAAAATATCAAGTTTCTATACGCAAGCACTGAAATTGCATGACTGAAGTGACTGATGAATTCACGAGGGTCCGGTTTACCCAAGACAGAAGCCTCTGCTCATGGCCAGCGTCCGCCTGTCGGCAGCAAAAGGACACAATGGCCACTTCTTTGCTCAACATAGAAATGCATTCTGCAGTTAGGTTTTGAGCCCCGCTCTGCATAATTTGTAAAATGAGAAAAAAAAAACTGCTCAGTATTCATTTATTTACGTATATTCACCATGACCTCATTGAGGCTGCTGGAGAAAACATAATAATCATCTGCACTTTATTACTCCCCGCTGGGAAATTCATAGTTTTCATGCTTTCCCAGTTGAGAGCCAAGGGTCAGTACACAAGCAGCCAGTGTCCAACGCCCCTAGGGCAACTCAGGTTAAGGGCCTTGCTCAAGAGCCCAACAGTGGTACGAACACTTTGCCAGCTGCAGGACTCGAACCAGCAACCTTCGGATCGCAGGTACCTAAACCACAGAGCTACATCACCAAAGCAAGTGAACCGGTTACAAGAAAAATACCCGATAAGTTATTTTCAGCTCAGTCAGAGAACACGTATTTTACTAGTTTCACTTGCTGTAAATGGTTTTTAAGGACACACAACTGAATAAGGTGAGATACAATCTTTAAAGGAGAGCAGTAGACTTTAGGACCCGTGTAGATTATAAAGAAAATACCCACATCTCCATTGGATACTTATGTCAGGAGTCCTGCCATTCATTCTAATTAAGAGTAGCAGGTAGCCGTACACTCTAAGGTAAAGCTGACTTATAATGACATTTAACGACAGCCATTAATACTGAAAGTGCCTCAAAGTCATGCCTAGCTATTGTATCTCTCGAAACAGAAAAAAAAAAGCAGGTCAAGAGCTCCCGTTGTGGAGATTGTCATCTCCGTTTTTAAAATCGCCTCTGGACATTTCTTGCAAATTAAACCGCGTTTGAGCCTCCGTCAAAGCAAAGGATGCTGGGAAGGAAGAGCCTGGAGAGCTGTAACCACCCCCGACAAAATGCCAGCCATGCTAAGAGGAGGAAAGATGGAATTACCCAGCAGTGCCTCCACGGTGCTTCCTGTTTACTTCCTCTCTGTATGGCAACTCTTTGGTGCTTAATGTATAGTGCCGTTTCCCGCCGTTGTTTTAGCAAATTTCCATTCCCAAGCCCAATATCGTCATTTCACCCAGGTCAAGGATGGTCGACTGTTTGTTTATGGGAAAGCCACTTCAGCAGTACTCTAACTATGTGTGAAACATTTTTCTGACGCACACCCTTTTGTTATTGATCAGAAGAACAGCTGATAAATGTAACAAGAAAAAATACAGTCATTCAGGGAAAAGACAAGCTGACTTATTCAGTTCAAATTTAAATAAGGGGTAAGTTGTACTAGTGGTAAATTTAAAGTGTCATGTGGTATTATATATATCTGTAATATTCAACAAGAAAATATATTTACAATTACCTCCATCTCTGAAGTCTGGCAAGACAATATCAAGACATTAAAAGTTATAGACGCACAGATGAAAACACACACAGACAATCACTCAGAAATGTGTGGGTAAAGACAGACAGAGAGACAGACAAACAGACACATATGCAGAGATGTACTGTAGTACGGGTGAAGACAGACAGAGAGACAGACGCACATGCAGAGATGTGGAGGTGAAGACAGAGAGACAAACAGACACATATGCAGAGATGTACTGTAGTACGGGTGAAGACAGACAGAGAGACAGACGCACATGCAGAGATGTGGAGGTGAAGACAGAGAGACAAACAGACACATATGCAGAGATGTACTGTAGTACGGGTGAAGACAGAGAGACAGACAGACGCACATGCAGAGATGTGGAGGTGAAGACAGACAGAGAGACAGACACACACAGGCAGACAGACAGACAGATGCACATGCAGAAATGTGTGGGTGCTGGGCTCCCTGCCCTTGCTCTAAATCCATCCTCTGGCCAGTTTAACTACAGGTCAGAAGGTCACCAGTTCATAGTCATCCTGGTTTCCCGCCTCAGACAAACTATGGGAAAACTGGCGGCACGTTCCCTCATTGCCGTCAACGGCATCGCCGTGAACGACGATGCCGACAAGTCAGACGGTTCTCCGCTCCATTTACAGCCAACACAAAGCCCGTGATTAATTAGTCCATGACTCACTGTGTATTACTCAACATGTGGCACAGGAAAACACACTACCACGCTAAGCTCACTTTGCTAAATAATGGCAATTTTACAAAATGATATGTTAAAATATCACGCCCTTGGTTTTTGAAATCGGGGGAGTACAGGGGTCCTGCTCAGGAAACAGCCCTCCACAATCCCTTAACCCATTCACGTGCTAATATCCACATGATCTAAGAAAGCATCTCTGGTGGGTTTAACAAGCACATTTACATTTACAGAACGTTCATTAAAACCCCAAGTTTGCCGAGTTCGATATGGGTACAGTTTGGAAAAATCATTTCAGATCTGACCAGATTCTTCTGCGTTTTCTTTTTTTTTATGCCCATCGGCAAAATGAAATTCATAAGAAAATGTGATTAAGGTAATGTGATTACCGCTTTTGCCGAGGAAGGCAAGCGGCTGTTCAGCCTCTCCTTTTTCACTGGCACATGCTTTTACACGCTGGCAATGCACCAAGCGACCCGCCGCGAGGCAAATACCGCCTGACAGCACGGAGACGCGTGAACGGATGAAGCGGGGCTGTCGATGCGCCTGTCAGTCACGACCTTGGAAACGGGCCCAGCAGAGGGGCCAAAGGGCACTAAAAATGGGACAGACGTCCGGGGGGGGGGACACGGCAGAGGAGAAGGTTAATCCCGAGGAATCACTTTGACGGTGATCAAGAAAGACGTCGTGGAGTATGGCTTCTCCTGAGTGCAACAAGCAGACACTTGTCCTTTAGTGGACAGCAAAGTAAATAAATCAATAAAATATTAAACAGATAACGCTGAGCACACAGGTGGCAAGTTTCGGGGGTAGGAGAGGCTAAGCCTGGTGTGGTGGGCCTGTGCACCGGCTGTGTGGGAGAAAGGAAAATGACAAGACAACTGGAGGGAGAGAACAGCGTGGTGGATTGGGGAGGGGCACAAGCAGGAACACTAGAGGGCTGGGAGGGGGACAAGGACCACTGCGGGGCTAGGGGAGGAACATCGTGGGCACCAGAGAGAGACCGGTGCAGCTGCCTGTTAGGGATGTCGCCTGCAGGAACGTGAGACGGCCCACCTTGCCGTCCCCAGATTAAACCATCAGCAATCGAGCCGCCCTCCAGTCTTTATTGCCAGGAGTCATCTGCCTGCTGCCCCTTGACATCCCCACCCCTGGGACTTTGAGGACCATTACCTCCCGTACACGGCTCAAGTCGGGCGGTTCAGAGCACAGCAATTAACACGTCTCCAGCTGCAGCCGGGTTTGGCACGGGGGAGCAGGAGAAAACGGCATCCCCAGAGCTGCGGGGTTCGCCGCCAGGGGCAGATGTGCACGAGCTCGGTAAACTAAAGACGCGACAAAACCACGCCGCACGTAAGATGCAGGGACGTTGGGCCACCAATAATCCCGCTCACGTTTTCATGACGCTTTACTCAAGAGAGCCTATTGTGTAAAAAGCGTGGCAAACAGAAGGTCCTACAACCAGATTTCAGAACTTAAAAGTGACTCATCTCCAATAGCAACAAACAGTTGAGCCAACAAGTCAAATACATATTAGGAACTTGAGAATGATCGAGTTGATGGAGATACTTGCACTGTATATAGGTGTGAAAACCATCATTTCCACTGTATTCTTTTTTGTCAGTGGCTTTGGGGCTCAGAGACTGAGCTAAAAGCACTTAATCCATTTTGACCTCTATCAGTCCAGGAGGAGAATAAACTACCAACTTCCGCCTCGCAACAGGAGGACGGGGGCCCAGCGGCGTGCGTTTGCAGCACAGGGTGCCGCAGGCTGCGCTTCGTGAAAGGAAGGCGGCAATGAGGAGGCGGGTCTAATGTGCTCACGGCTGGGCAAAACAAGAAGCAGCCTTTGAAATGTCAGAGATGCTAAACAAAGACACGGCATGGAGGCACAGTAGCATCCTGTTAACTGCCACAGTACCCTTCCATAAATTACTGCAAACTGGAAACTGTGTTTTCTGTGATAGGCGTCAAGGAAAAGTATCCTCAAACCAACTTTGGTTTTCCCTTTAAAAAACATAAAAGATAAAATTATGTGTGTGTCTATTGGGAGACCTCAGGTAGCAAGCTCCAAACAGCAGCCTGAATTTTCCCCATACTGCCAAAGCTTGATGAGAAACTGGTGGTCACAACGATTCCGTGGCGACTTGGAAACCCGGGAGAGGCGACTCCAGCTCCCTGACGCTCCATGCGGAGGGCGTCTGGGACACCCCTGCGGGTGCGACACGCGCAGGGAAAAAGCTTACACTTGCACCAGGCTCCTGTGTTTCGGCACTAGTGTATCTCCAGTGACTTCACTGTCACCGAAACACAGGCTGTTTGGAGTTTTCATTTGTAAATATAGCACGCGGGTCCCCAAGGTCATTCATTTAAGGCATATTCCCACTTGGCCCTTCTCACGCCCCTGTGCATGAATCTTCTCACAGCATCAGGAGGTTAACATTTTACTTAGTCCCTGTCTCCTAACTACTTAAAACTGCTTTACTTCAATTACAATTTATATAACCTGGGGGAAGCTGCAAGAGTATTATAAAGCACCGCAAAGATAAATAAAACTCTGAGAATCAAACAAGACCTCATGAAGCTTCCCAAACACTTAATGAGTGGGGGTTGGGCTCTTCTTCAATCCTCTGCTCCTATCATTACGGAATCTGGATCAGTCCTCCTGAGAGACCAAAAGAAAAACAACCGCCTCAATCTGAGCTTACGAGCAGAGATGGTGTTTCAGCGACAGCCCTCTAGGGGGCACCTGCCCACGGATTTCTCGCGGACCTCACCTGGAAGCTGGACACAGTCATGGAGGCACCGCAGACGTGCGACACATTGGCATTCAGAAGCATGCGGATAAAGCCCCGTGTTGTTATTTTTCCTTTTAAGACGCTCATAACAGGGAGAAGAATAAAAAACAGCTTATTTTATATATTTTCTCCAAACACAATTAACAAGGAAATGGAACGGCTAAAGCTCTTTGTTGAGGAAAGCTGCCATTCCTACAATAGCGCCTTTTTTGTCAATGACTGTATTGAATTCTTTTAGAGGATACTGTGGCACACTGAAGGCCGTTTCAAGAGCCCCCCACCCCTTATCCTCAAGGTCTAAAAGGCTAATCTGTCTCTCTGCAACATCTGATCCCAGTTCAGGTCGGCAGGCCCATCTTACAATGCTTCATATTGATTTGCAGGCTTCCACTGCCCCTGTGGCTTCCATTACTTTCTATAGAGGGCAATGCAAATCTGACTCTGGAATTGCACTATAATACACGCCGTGAACTTTATTCAGTGGCAAATGCAATTAATTATGTTCTTTACAGTAAAAGCCTTGAAACCATCAGATGCTCACAGCACCACAGTCATAAATGAGTGTGCCACAGAAAGGGGACAGGAACGGCTGAACCGGCTGGTAAATAATTAATAAGCCCGTTATGGTTCATTGTTCTTTAAAGTAAATTACATTCTACTGTGAATTTTCTTGTATAAAAAAGGTTCCCATCATTGTTCTCTGGTGCACGGATTTACTAAATGGGGGTCATGAACCACCAGAGAAGGGGGGTGGGGTGGTGGGATGCTGGATGGTTTCAGATGGTCCTCAACAAATATGGAAGATCATTTTTTCCACTGTTAAGCCAACCGGACACAGAATGGCACGGACAGTTGTGAAAGTGCAGCAGAATCACGCGGGATACTGTGAGAGGCCTGATCATTTTCAGCTGCGGAGTCTAATCACTTATGCAGAACGCTGCAGGCTGCAAGCTTTATGGGGGCACATAATTACACATGGTCCTTTTTAATTTTACACTTCACTGTATCGGCATGATTTACATCTTTCCGACAAAAGGAAAAAAGCATAGATACGGCGAATCAGCCTGACGGCTCAGCCATCCCGCTCGTGTTTGAATCACTCGAACCCATGCCTCTGATGTACACTTGTGCCCTGTAATGGTTCTGTGAGGTACGCTCCTGGGGAGGCACTACAGACCCCTGTCCCTTTGTTATGCTTTAAGGGTCACTAACCAATATTTATAAAATCGAGGCCTGCTGCCTGCCCTTTTGTGCACCCTGACATCTATGTAAACTCATGGAAGGCGCCTCTTGACCCCTCTGCCAATATCCAGCCCCATTAAATGGCACTCTTCCCCGGTAACGTGCTTTAAATCACACCCTTCAGAGATGCCGCATGGGGAGGCACTGGCTCACGCTATAATTTGCTCCTTAACATGCCACACGTGCCCCTCAGAGCACTTATAAAACTTTGAGGTGCTTAACGCACTTTCAAAAGTCCCCCGCACTTAATGTTGCCGTCATCTGTTTCATGGGTTTTGACAGCACTTTGGCAGCTGGGAATCCGGACGGAGACAGCGGACGGCTTCCCGGCCACCTTCTGCCGGAATATGAGCAGAAATAAGCTATTGATTTCCAGTCGACGGGGAAAGAAATCGAAGGGGGAAAAGAAAAGTCTCATGCCCTCGGCAATAATGCAAAGTTATTCTTCATAAAGTGTACTCTTGAATAAAAATAAAAAAGGAATAACATATTAATATAGATAAACGTATTAATATAAATAATTTCAAGGAATGAAACTAATCAGAGAGCGGGTGATCATTTTAACAACAAGCGACAATAAAAAGAGCTGTGGCAATAGGCAGAGAGGTCAAAGTGACAGCAAGGCCCATGTGCCCAAGGAACAGAGTGAAAAATTACTCCCTTCATAGATGCTCTGAGTACATTTAATGCACAGAAACGCTGTGTGTCAATTTGCGCATGTGGGGGCCCTGTTTATGTGTGACGGAGGTGCTCTGCGGTTAAGAACCTCCACCTGTGACCAAATGACGGTTAAAAGGGCTAGCTGTAAATCAACTGCACCCCACCTCTGGAAACATGTCAGATGCACAGTTAGTGGCGTTGCATTCCACTGTGAAGGGAAGGAAGTGAACCAGTATCAGAGCTCAAACCCGGGCACGCTTCGCATATATAAATATAAAGACCACTCAGCTACCTAGCCCAAGCCTGCCGTTCATGTCCACCCAAACGCAGACAGCGATCAGCTTTCGTTAAACAACTCAGCAGAGCCAGAACAAACGCAAGGTGGCCACCAGCCAGGGAAGCAGAACGAGAGACGCCGCCGGCGAGGAGCCGTGACGAACTCGGGCCGCGAATGAGCTGACACAGAGGAGGTCACCATCGCTAAGCGACCCTTCAAACTCCACCGCAGCCTAACCAGACAGCTCCCATTACTGTGATCCAATGCAAGCTGGCTTTAACACACATATCTAAAGCTCAACTATAATGAGCTAGGACAGGTTAAATTACACTTAAAAACATTTTTAAATTATAGTGACTCCTTTCTCCTATACAAATTGCCACATTCAGTCGTTCAGCTGCAATTGTGATGAATTCAATAAAATGTGTCACCTTTTGGACCACAGGAAATGACATAACCCAGAGCCGCATCGTGTCCTGGCTACCAACAGGTCCATGTGCTACACACAGCGGGCTGCTAATGTTTAAGACTAACGGCCCAGAAACACGCCCACTTTAATTAGCTGGAGACGCTGTGCGGTGCGGTGTTTTTCCCCACCAGCAGCAATTCGAAGGCCCCGAAGTGGCTCGGTGTGAGACGAGGGGAAGCAGGTGGACCTCCACCTTCATGCATCCCACTGTGCCCCCTTCAGCAATGTCCTTCTCTAGGGAATAATCCCTCTCTGTAAATAAATACCATTCTATAACTCTTCAGATAACAGCATTGGCTAAACAGCAAAATGATCACAGAATGCCTGCTGCTAGTGTCATCCCATAATAATAATCAGCTGGATTCAGCCCCACTCCTATGGAAAAACATAGTTTCAAGGAGTATAATTTCAGCTGAAAGATAATTTGGCCCTTTATTCCAAAATTTAAAGCTTCAATGCAGCATTATTTTAAAAAGATACAAAGAATGTATGCAATGAAATCATAATAAATACCGTGCAGTCTAGGGATGACAATGACATACAAGGAGAGCAGACATTATTACTGCTATCCTATGAATTTAAAATATTTTTTGCCCAGAGAGGGGCATACTGCAAAACAAGCAGAAAATACTCACATTACATCACTGCATAAAAATGTGTCTTTTATTTTAAAAATATGCCTGTTCGTTTGCTGCCGGAAGCAGTACTGAAAGACAAAGTCCAAATGGAGCTGAGAGATGATGTCGACAAACGAACACGGGAGAAGCGGGTCAGAGGAAAGAGCAGAACCCGAAGACACGGGTCCGGCGAGGCTGGTACACGAGCTGCACACTAGTCATTAGTCTGGCTTCCTGTAGTTTAGCTACCTGTCGCTATTTCAAAATCACAGCTGACTTAGAGAACCGTCTACTGTGGCTCAAAAGGGAATGACATCCAATCACTGCATGGGGGAGGGCGGGTTGACCAAGATACTATATGAAAAGACGGATTAATGCCTAAAACCATGCACTACTGACCCGAGCCTAGACAGTCCAATATCAGCCCTACTGCCTTATGAGAATGACTGCAATATAAACATTCATCCTCACAAATCCATTGAAGGTAAAAATTAAGCAGCGTGTCTGAGTGAAAGTGTATTTAATCTCTATAAAATATGCAAACACACAGCTGCAACAATTTTAAAAAATATGGCCAATGACCCTCATGGTCATAATGGAACAATCAGAGTCCCCTGTGCTTTCAAACTCTACCGGTCTCAGCATGACCCATTGGTATTATTTTTTCAGCTTCTGTCCAAACCAATTTATGAGTGAAGTCCAGCTATCGAGCTACCGCTAGGCTGAGCTTCAATGGTTGACCAGTAACAGGTCCAACTTAGTACTGAAACATGAGGTATATGAAATATGACAAACACTGTAAAAACCTAGCATTAAAAGAGCTGTTCAAATCCAAAAACCAGGATGACTAGGCTCCTGCTAGATAAGCACAAAATACAAGAGTATCCAGTGTTAGCAAAAGACTGTAATCAAAGAACAGCTGATGAGGTGAGAGAACAGGTGATTGGTCAGATGAGTTTGTTGAGGCGTTCCCAAAAAAATACTGTTAAGAGGGACTCTGCTGACCAAATTTGGACGGGTCGGTCATGCTACCATCAAGACCCCGAGGAACACAGCCGCACCCGCAGGGGCTTTTAATTCAATGAATTCCATCCCAGAATCCCTGTAATCGGTACCGTTTCAAATGCAAATGGGCCAGTTGGATTCCACGCCCAACGTGCGTGAATAGGGACAGCTTGAATTGAATTGAATTGAATTGAATTGAATTGTGTGGCAGAAAAGAGTCCCAGTGGTTTATTAATAGCTCCTGATCAGCAAGGAATCATTTTGCTATATTTTTTCTGAGCATTCTGCATGCTAGGCTTCACCTGGTGTTCATTTATTTATTTATTTTTTGAGCACCCTTCATAACCTTACCTTGACATTTATAAATAAATTTACGTTTGGGGGTGGGGGTGGGGGGGCACTTTTTGACGAGTTATTATTCCACTTCATGCTATTATGATAATTGTGCTCTAAGTATAATATAACCTTTCCGGCATGCTCTTTGGGGTTTTTAAACATATGGTAAGATGGAGCTGAACTCTTAATTAGGATCTCTTTCATTACAAATGGCAAATTAGGAAGTCATCCCAAGGACGGTCCACCAGCAGATGTTGAGTTGCTTGATGACAAGCCAGTCAACATCCACGCGCTCTGACAAGAGAAGACGAATGGCCTTGCAAAAGCCTTCTCTACAGACAATGTTTCATTCATCCGTAAAGGCCACTGACTCTCTGAGTCTCTGCCTCTGTGAGGTTTTCTTCAAGAGCCAGAAAAGACAAGCAGGTTTCTCACCATGCTGGAGATGAATATGAATGCAGTCTGCCAAGTAAATACGCAACTGTCCATTGGACCTGAGTGAGTACTCAACCACAAGGCAATTAACTAGAGGTGTTGGGTAGGAGAATGCAATGTGATCGACAAGGCGGCTTTCACACCCATAGCTGTGGAAAGGGAAGAAGGAGTATCTGTCCATCACGGGTCAGCAATGGAATGACCCCCCCCCCCCCCCCCCCCCCCCCCCCCCCCCGCCCCCCCCCCCCCCCCCCGCCCCCCCCCGAAAACCCAAGCCCAGCAAGACCAGCAAAGAAGAGGAGAGCGACAAAACA
>JAACJT020000013.1:8906534-8931198 GCA_009936485.2 Gymnarchus niloticus | reverse complement strand
GGCCTTATTAAATTTTCGGCCCGGGTTTCAGAAAAACACCCCTACCAAACATCCCCCCCCCCCCCCCCCCCCCCCGAAACAGCACCTAAAGGAAGTTCATTCTCAGCCATGCCAGGATCAGTCCCCTAATATACTCCTTTGTGATTAAGTAATTAGTATATGCTCTGATTTTGGGTCAGGTGAGCACTGGAATGCACAATTAATCAGTGGCAGTAGACGTTGCATTAGGTAATAGCCATTTTTCTGGGATTCAATAAAGAAATGTCCATAATTAAACAAAGGGAGAGTAGTTCATGTGGCCCTATAATAATGAAAGTTGCTTTGATTCTACAATTCAACTGCAATCGCATCAGCCTCAAAGACCATGGATTAATATCCAATAGAAATTAATGAGCGCTCTTGGCAATAGTGAAATATTGCGGCAGTTGTAGATATGAAGCAAATTAGCAAATTTGTCTGTATTGGAACATTTTTAATAATAAATCACCGTGACCGATCACAGCTCTTCTAAATTAACTGAGGTATGCCTATATTTGACATGATGAAATCATATTCATTTTAATTAATAATAAGCAGAAAGGTTCTATAAACACTCCATTATTGTTCTGGGTACTTTGTCTAGCTTGATAACTATTTGTATTTGGTGCTCCATATGGAAATCTTCTGGGCTGTACATTTTTGCATTGTTGAGGCTCGGGGACCAGACTTTGCCCTAATAACCCAACCATATTCTCATCATTTGCAGTGAATTTGCATTTCAGATGAACTCCTGATTTTCTCTGGCTTCTCGTGCCATACGGCCTGTGGTATGAGAAGAGTTGCCAGAATCAAGTCTGTCCAAGATGAAGACATTTAAATCAGAATTTAATACACATCAAAAGGTGTAAAATACATAATGCCCAGCTGTCTGCCTGCCTGCCCATCTATCTATCTATCTATCTTCCAGACACTTACCCAGGGGGTTCTGGGGGTTCAAATCCTATTCCATGCAGCACAGGGCACAACGTACCGGAACACCAAAGATGGATGTCAGTACAAAGTACGACATAGCCGCTAGGGATATTCTATTATTGTATTATTGTTTTCAACTACCACATGCTAAAGCCATGGGTTCTCCTCAGTGTTTTTATTTTCATTTAGGTGGCTAACACTTTTCCAGTGCAGCTTTCAAACACGCCCATTTATGAAGCTGGATACAGATCCAAAGCAATTCAGGTTGTGAATCACACTCAGGGGTAATCCTGCAAACCAGCTATAACCCTTGACTTTATGAGCCATAAGTACGCTACCGAGTGATCCAGCCTTAATTTTCTTGTCCTTAAACTTGTATTAAAATGGCTATGACATGAATCAGGCTCAGTGGTGCGCCACCTATTTCGCAAAATGATGTAATTGCCCATCGCACTGTTCCCACTTCAGCCCCAGTGTTGCAAAAAATCAAACCCAGCAGGTTCCCCTTATCAATCTGGAACGTCACCAATACAGGATTTCAAACAAACTCGTTATTTGCGAGAGCCATTGCAGAGACTGTGTAAATGTGCAGAAATTATATACATTAATGACTGCTTTCCCAGACTAGACATCCAACCCTATCCTTGTTCCATGTTTCATGTTACTAACGATTTCACGCCACCGAAGGAAGGTTATTTATGTTCCACGTAACCTTGCAAAATGCAAGAATTTATAAGAGTCTCTAACAATTTGTTACTTGTGATGACGGCACAGAAGCCAGAAGCTCCTAAAGGTGTTTATAATGCTAAGAGCTCCCCTCCTCCCTCCACATCACATGGGGTCCATACCTCAAGTATGCTTACCTGTGCATAGCATAAATCCTTCAGATTATAACATAAAATCAGGTAAGTGAGTATGTTTGGTCAAGATGGGGGTGAGGGGTTGGGTAAAGAAAAAATTTGCTTATATAGTACTATGCTGCCTAGTACGTGAAAAGGGCAGGCATTTTAATTTGTTTCAGAATGCGTGAATAAACTATACCTCTTTAGCTAAGGCACACAAGACTTGAAAAATATATCTGGCTTTATTCTGAAATGGGTCAGCAGCAAGTGGCAGCTGTTGAAAAAAAAAACAATCTTTTCGTTTAAAGTATTTTGTTTCCCGGGAACCTTTTCTCTTGCTTTGGGCGGAATGCCCCTTTCAAAAATAACAAATAGTGTTTCAAGACCTATGACACCATCAGGAAAAGCAAAGGGAAAATGAAACAATTAGAGAGAATAAAACTATTGACTCATCACATACAGATATGAAACAGATGCAAATTGGCTGATCTGACAGTCCAAGGACAAACTGTCTACATTATGACACTGTACTCCTGGAACTTTATAAGTATGCTAACTTAAAAGTTAAAATAGTTAGAGTGCTTCGGGCTTTTGAGTCATCTTAATTTTGACAAATGGCGCAGAGGCAAACTGAACACTTGTTGATGGAAGGCAGTAATTTGACTGCTTTCAGCATAGCGAGGACCTTCGCTTCACTAATGGATAGTGAAAAACATTAAGTGACAGCTTTACAATACATGTTTGTTGTATAGCTTGTCAGTGCAACAAGGCGTAGGCAAAGACAGAAAACACAGGCTAGAGAACAAGGGCTTTTGGCGAGAAAGCCAAAACCTTCTACTTTTCCATAGTGAAGGTCACTAATCCTAACAGCAGTGTCACATCAATGCCAGCTACTCAGTCAACCTCAGATATGAGCTGTTCTTAAATCATTACCAAGACGAACTTATTCAACGCAACCCAACCAAAGGGCTATCTCAGCTTTGGCAATTTAAAAATCGATTTTAAGTTGCTCTGCTAATCACATCAGTACCATTTGCCATCCATTAATTTCAATAATTGTTGACAATATCTATTCTTTGCTATACCTTTGAATGTATTTCAGCTTTCAAGATATTCAATTGCAGAAATCCAGGATTCCCCTTCGCATGTATTAAATATTAACATTTCAAAGTTACCTTCAAAACACCAAAACATCTCAAAATGCCTTAAAATATACAAATGGAAAACATTTTGATTCCACAGATGAAATTACTGCAATGAACAGTCATAACAAATATTTCTTGCTTTTCCTATCCTAAAATCCACCACATAAAAATATCATATCACTAACTGATGATATATGCCACCTTTTTCTTAATAAAATGTTGCATAAATAACTCGGAGGCATTCATACTAAATAATTGCTTCAGGGAACTAATTACCCATATAGTGCACAGTGCCGTCTACATTACAGGGAACAGAAAAGACTGAGTCTAGACCATCCACGTCACACACAAAGGCTGACACAAAACACCACCTTCTTTCCTGCTGCTGTCAGCTGAATAACAGACATTTTCCTTCACTGTATGAAAGGAAGCACTACGCTTCAGGATGTCGACTCCTAGAAGCCATTGCTGATAGCATTTGAGAAATGAACCAAACAGAAGCCGTGTCACATTAGCCTGGATGCTCCGACCGTCCAGTAGGTTTGTTTACTGGCAGTAAGATTTCAGTGCACTGTTCGATGTCATCTCATCAGCTTAAAATTAATAATATTCTGAAACATTTCCTTTAACGTCAAATGACACATACCTTTGAGAAACCAAATGAGGAAATCCAGAATTTTACTGATGTGTTTATAATCCAGCAATCCTTCAAGCAGAACTGTAAACAAAATGAAAAACAAAATTAGAATACGTCTGGGGACTTTTTAGGTTTTTTTAATCAGTATATAAACACGTGAGTATTGAATTATTTCTGAAAAGAAATTGTCCATCAGTAGCTCCAATTCAGTTTTAAAGGTTATTTTGATTTTTTTTCCAATATGTACAAAATAAGTGCATGTATGCTTAATTCTCCAAACAATATTACCATTTCAAATGACCAAATTATTTAAGGTTCCTTGGAGCTGATTTCACTTGTTCCCTGAGAAGAATCAATGCACAGCTTGCGACTAATGTTGAAATATAGCTCATCAATAACTTATGACGTGCCTTGAAAATGTCATAAATACACAACTAACCACATGAGTCATGTACAAGAGGCACACTTGATGAATGCCATTGCTACAGTTTGCCATCAAGAGATGTCAATTCAGATGGCACACTGTTACCATACACCTCCTGGGCTGTGGGTTCGAATGTGGCCTCAGCTCAGTGTGTGCATATGCTCCCCGTTTTTGTGTGCAGCCCACACTCAAAAGACACAGTGTGTCGATTTACTGTGTGTGTGTCAGTGTGTGTCTGTGTGTGCCATGTTCATACTACATTGTGGGGCAAAATGTAACTAGGAGGTAACAAAAACCTGACTTTTTTACCTTGTGGGGACATTTGTCATGGAAAGGAAAAACTCAATTAAAAGAAAAATTCATGAATGCAATTAATAAACCAAATAAGCCAAAAGTCTTTGTTGGGTTACTTACAGTTAAGGTTAGGGCTGGGTAAGGGTTAGGGTTGTCATAGTTAGGATTAGGGTTAGGCTCATAGAAATGAATGGAAGGTCCCCACAAGGTTCGAAATATAAAGTGTGTGTGTGTGTGTGTGTGGGTGTCCAGCATTAAGGTGACATCGTATCCATAGTTTAGCCTCTTTCCTGCACTACACAGCATGGGATGAGCCTTTGTATCAGTATGTGCAGACTACATGGAATAAAATGATAATTTACTACTTAAAAACGTTTTAATTTTAGATAGTTGTCACCACAAGTTAGGCCCCACCATGACAACTAATTAATAGTGTCACAAAGCCTTAACCCAAAAAATACTTTTACCTTAGATAGCTCCTTAAATGCTGTAGGCTGTGATGTGTCTACCTCTCCGTGTGTCACTTTGGACAAAAGCATCAGCTAAACAAACAAAGACAATAAATATATCATGCAATGTATTTCATCTTTCTGTGCTTCGCCCTTGATAGACTCTACTCATCATCCATACCCCTAGATGAAGAAATCAGCTGAGGTATGCTGAAGGTAAACATCATTTAACATGCGCTATTATAAGCTGAAGTTATATAAAGCTAAGTTATAATAAAATGAATGAAAATAGTGCGGAGATGCAGTTTGTTAGGACTTCATGCAAAGGAATTAACTTCCATGGACTTTTGGATCAACATCAAGCCCATTATGCAGGACTAGAAAACCAGTTTACTCCATCAAGGTTGGAAAGTCCAAACCGGCCACTTTAAACTCGGGGTCTTGTAATTCTCATTATTCTCTGCTACTCCCCTGTCAGTAAATGCTATTTTTTTTTTTTATATAAGCCATGCTGTGCACACAGGATGCCGGCTTTCAGCCTCAAATAGAGCAGTTATTCAATCTCAAACAGCGGACTGCATATTAGAAAAAAACATTTTGACCAATCAAGCAAAAAAAAAAAAAGAAGGGCTTAAAGGCACTATAAGTGAAATATGAAATAATGTGCATTACACTGATAATTCCTCTGAAATACTGCAACAATTACCCACACTAAACACATTTATTTTTGAGACCATATTCCTACAGGTATTTTTATAAATCTACTTTTTTTTTATTTATTATGCACAATATGCCCACCCTAACCTGATGTAAGTCTACTTTTTCATCGGTGTTTTTTGTTTACAGCCTTGTTCTACTTATCAAATATGGACAAGTATCAGATAAGCAGCATTGCCATTAAATGAATACAGTTGCTTCCTATAGCGTGAGGCATGTGTCTATCACCCATCTACCCCAGAACCCAGGTAAATTCACTGAGGTTTATGCTCAAAAGCACAATCGTCATTCTGAGATCCGCCATATCTCTAAAAATGTAAATCTTCAAGAAAAAAACTGTCAAATATTTCAAGGAAGAAACTCTTTTGTTAATGTTTAGAATATTTCCGTGCCATATTTGTTTTCAGAAATGTGTCTATTAAGGTGAAGTTACATTCCGTTTCCCATTATCCAAAAATCACAATTTGAATACAAAGAAGTAAAGATATAAGGTTTAATGTGCTGCAATTTTGCTAAAGTCCATCTCTCGTGACTTCTTTCCATCGCTAAGGACATGCGTGAGATGAACCCAGACTGAAAACCAGACAAAATTTCATTTTTTTCTGATGGCGAGTCTCCAGACTGTCAAGAGGCCATAGGAATAACATAAGTAGAATGCATGCTTAGGCCTTTTGTCATTATTCTGGAATGATGTACAAAAATGAAAAAGAACAGAAAGAAATGACAACCAATTAGTCAGCATCAAACAGCGGCTCACTTCCAGGAGGTCGCTGTTGATCACTGTCAGAGAGGAACTGAGTACATCGCTTTAGTACAGTAAAGTACACTGGTATGTTTGTATACGGTACATTTATCTCCGACTGGAAAACCAAGCAGTTAGAAGATGGATGGATGGATGGATGGATGGATGGAATGTGATGATGAGATCACACAAGTGTCATACACCAACCATACATTCACCTGAAATTAACCCTAGTCATACTGAACTGTAACCAAAAGTATATACAAAGAAAAGAGACCGAGTACACCTCAATAAGAACACAATAACAATAATAATAATAATAATAATAATAAACTGTTTATTTACTTATTTGTTAATGAACTCCATTTTGACATCATAGGGTCAGCTATAAAAAGGCTGCGAAGGATTTTGGCAACTACATGAAAGCTTTTGGGTTAAACTTATCCAAATGGAACATCAAAATACGAAGAAAAGCTCTCTTGTTACTACGCCTTTTTCTGGGAGAAAACGAGGTGGTTGTGTTGGGGTGATAGAGAAAACCAAACATTCACAACTCAGGCCGGGAAAGTCAAATCGCAAGGACTATGCAGAATCACAAACTGTGCTTCCTACAGCTGTCTCTGTAAAAACTAAATATTTGTCTTTCGGCAAGTCATATATAGGCCGATATAAGAATGCAATGTGAGAAGCAAATAGAAATGACAAAAGTTTATCATTCCTAATCATGATGAAACCGTGATACAATGGTTCTCACATTATCTTTGGTAATCGCTGAACTTTGAATTGCATACTCATGCATTGATGGTTTGTGGTTGCATTAAGAAAAACTGTGCTTGTGCACGACCCACGTTGGGAGGACGGTGTTAATGAAACTGTGAGTGACTTTGCGATGACCGCAACTGACACTGAGAGTCATTCAAACTGCAGCACAATCCATACGGCAGTAGCGAAAGCACAGGGAAATTGATTAAAAACTTTGGACAACACATATTCACAACACCTCTGAGTCTGACAGTGAATGCCAATGAGACGAGAACGATCTGTCACAGTCAAACTGCTGTGTACAAACCCAGTATAAATCAAAGACAAACTGACAGGGCATGGCATTGCCTGAGCGGCCCCCCACACAAAAGATTTTTCGTTATACATCCCAATTTTTTTCTGTTTTCTGACAGTGTTCATGATAATGATGATGATGACGATGATGGTGATGATGATGATCACCATCGTGCGTAGTCTACTTTTCGTGGCTTTTGCAAGAATAAACAGTCAGGTTACATCAATTCCCTTTCCAAAATTCCAAATCAAGAGATCTCAGGTGCGAGCTGCAGCTGTGACCTTCTTAACGACCACAAATTTCGGTATCTATGGAAAATAATAATTCACCGTTAAAGCGACAGAGACGCAGCTGTAGTGTATACATCAGTATGACACTGAACCATATAAGCATATACATAAGCACGGTTATTCCAGAATCAATCATTAAGAACTGGATAAAAAAAAAAATAACATAACTGTGGATAAATTCCACTTTATTGCACGTGCTCTTAATAAAGGTGTTGTTTCAATAAAAAGTCCTGTTATGGTTGGTATAATATATATAAATACTGCTATAACAACAACAATATTAACACAAATACTGAGTAAACGCACTGGGTACTCTGCAGACAGGGCAGGGTGTATGTTTGTAAATTGTGACAGATGTTTAGGCTGAATTATTTACTCAGTAATGGTTACTTGTATCGATGGCATCCACGTTTTCCTCTCAAAGCGCACGACTGTGTACGACGTGCTCTGGGTGGCTTCAGAAGGCACCGTGCATGTGAAACAATGTTTCAGATACAGAGGAAGAAGAACAATCATCTCTGCTGTTAGGCGATGCTGATGAAGACCTCTGTCCCTGGTCTTGATTCACATTAAAACATCAATTCGGGCTCTAACTTCACCGCTTAGAGAAGCCAGAAGTCTTAAATAATTCCTAATTGTCACGATCCTTCAAACCCCGGGAAGTGTCGGTATCTGTTGGAAAGGCAAAGGTCTACTGTATCTGTGAGGAAACAATGCATGTATAGCTTTACATTCAAATTAGACTCAGATCTCTGCAGCCTGTTCGGGGATGGCAGGTACGGGATAAACGTGTGCGATACGCCTAAGTGGCATTTAGGATGCCTGATGCCCTTACCGCGTCTCAGAAGATGCTGAGCAGCTCGTAGAAACCATCTCCTTCCAGTCCTGCCATTGAAACGCCAAGGCTGCAATCACTCATGTAATGTGTCTGTATCTTCTCTCCGGATATTGTAATTCGGGGCCAGGTTGAGCTTTATGTTCCAGGCAGCGCTCTCGACGAACTCCACATGGATTTCGCACACGCTTTGCTGATGTACAGTCAATAGCTGATATCCATTCAGGAGAAAGGAGATGTTGAGGGAAATGAGAAGCTCCTTATTTTGTATCCAGATCACTTCTCCACCTCCAGCAGCACATCAGCTCTTTACCCGAAATGAGGAAAGGGGGATAAAATTTAAAAAAAAAAAAAAAAACCCAGAAGTCTTGACCCGGGAAGGTGTGCAGAGTTGTCGTCCGTATTTTAAAGGCAGGCAGTGAAGGACTGTAAAATTGAGCTCTCTGTGAAGATGACAAGCCAATTCCGAAGCTGAGACAGGAGAAGCTGGTTCACGGTAAAGCCTGGAGCCGGAATGGCCGTCACTTCATGGACTCGGGCTCCATCTAGCAGCAAACGCTGGGTACGAGGGCCAGCCTGCCTGATTATGACTATCAAAGCCAACACCTAACTAATGGAGGATAATGATAAACGTGCATTAATTACAGTATACGGAATATATGCTGTTTAGGGAGCTGAAGGATACGCGTTTAAAAACTCCTTGTGAAGTCTATTGACAATAACATACTGAGATTTTGCGGCTCAAATAAAGCCATTTGTCCGCTGACACTCTGTGCCCCCCAAGGCCGGTCCCCCCCACCCCATCCATTGATTTTAATGAAGATATTCTAATCAAGGAGCAAACAAAGAAATGGGGGGGGGGATTACAGCCAGTGCATTTCTTGGTTACCCCCCAGTTCACTGCATGCCATCATTTGGCCAAAATAGCAGTTGACTATCTGATCCTTTAATGGAGATAAATGAACGCCATGAGGTAGTCAAATCCGTCAGGAGCGTGTAAATAAAGGCAGGTTATATTTCTATCCAATTTGAACTAATATGTTTCTCCTGAAGCTCCGCTGTCGTTCACGCTTTCCTTGGGAATAGGCCTGATGGTTATCATGGACAGTAATCACAGATCATTTCTGTGTGTTTATTAATCATATTTCCACGATCAACTGATATGGAGGAAAATGATGTTAAACTGGATTACACTTACACCGTTCAGATGCACTGTACTTTGTATCATATGCTACTTTCAAAAGAATTAACTTCTTAACAAGTTGTATAGGATCTCTAAACATTCACGGATATCCTCTAGCTTCGAGAGAAAGCTGGAACATCTTCATATATCTATAGAAACTGTTATCTACCTATATTTAGACTTAATGGATTAGCCACAAATAGTCGTCTTTCGGTAGGAATAGCTGTGCTGGTGGATAACTCTCATATATTTCATAAAATGATACTTAAGGGGGCACCTAAACCAAGCTGAATACATAGTTTCTATAATAGCATCTGGGGGGAAAAAATCAAAGGCCGTTTTAATTGGACATATTGGAGATTTCCAGTTGTACAGGTCTATATGCTATACCAATGCAGTCTAATTAAAGGTAAAATATAACTACATGAAGCTGTAATGTAGCGCAGCACACAGCAAGCTATCTATTTACCCCTCAACTCCTTTCCTGCCCCAGTTGGTGAGACTGTAGGCAGCTGTGCTGTCCGTCCGCTTCACCGGCATTGGTTTCTGACACCCCATTGTCTCACGCTCTGGTTTGTGCACCCCCCCTTGGATGTCGATCTGATGAATCAGGCCACACCTCCCATCCCCCTTACCCATTAGACTGGCAATTCCCTCCACATTGCGTCTCTCGGCAAGCGGTAAAAGACATCGAAATGACAAAAGGTCTTCCAGAAAGAGGAGGTGAATGCATCCTCCACGTTCTCCTAACCTTTTATGTAAAATAAAACTTTAGGGATGGCAACAACATCAGAATTGCACAAGTGCAGGTTCATAATGTGGAATATTCATCTGGAATACTGTGAGGTACTGCTGCCTCTAGTTTCAAATTGCTCACTTTTCAAAGGAGGCTTGTTTCATTTCTGTACTGCAGTAACTCTGACAGTCTCAATGGGAGGCCTGGGCTTTGCTCTGAAATGTTAATGCCCTCCCGTCTACTTCACCTCAGAGGCAATACTGGTAGCACTGGTTTTAAATTTCAGTGAAAGGATTGCTAACCTTGGCACAAGGATAAAGAGAATTGTGGGTAACTCCCCGTACCCCTTCCATAACCTTGGGTCTCCATAATGTCATTTAGCCATTCGGGTAATGCTGGACGTTCACCCATTAGACGCCAAGCTTGAAGGACAACTTGCATGCCCGTTCAACAATACTCCTGTACAAACCATAGCAAAATCATATATTTTATTTATGAGTGAAAAATAAGCAATTTCCTCCATCAGATGTATTCACTGAAGAGCAAAATATAAGTGGGAGCTAAAGGGGCAATCTTAACCCGACGTCTTCCTTTAGCGACAGCTGTTTAAGTTTTAATGAGGACGTTTTGTTTTCCGAAGCCTATCTAACAGTCCACAGCGTGAATCGAGGAAATGCACTTACAGATGGAGCATGCGTTGTCACACGTGAGTATTTGTTTACTAGTGCCTGTAAGATGAGAATGATTGTGCAGTGTAATGGACAAACTAGCCAGAGTCGGTGACTCCGTCTCCTTTCCTCTGAGGACAAAGTAACACAGCACCATGGTGATTTAAATGCCACTCGATATGACAAGGATGCCAAAATTGACACCATTTTGTGTAAAAATGAGGGTTGGTCTCAGGAATTGTAGCAGGCAGTTTGCATGCTAATGTTTGGTCCTGTGGCAAAAGTTACCAGTTTATTTTTGAAATTAGACTTATATACGAAGCTTGAGGGGATGCCATGATGGCTCAGTACTTCTACAGCTTCACACCACCAGGACCTGTGGGTTTGAATGTCATTCTGTTTCTGTGCTCAGTTTCTCTGACTTCCTCAATCCAAACACTTGCAATTAGGTGAACTGATTACTTTCAGTTAACCATAGTGTGCACACCATAATAGACTGGCATCCTGTTTAGCGTGTACCCTACCTCATGCCCCCAACTTTCAGTGAGACACTCTGACCCTGTAGTGGATAAGTGGTTATGATGGATGGATGGATGGATGGATGGATGGATGGATGTTTAGCATGAGGGTGATTTTACACGTCAATTATGCTACAGCTTGGATTCTTTCATCCAATGCATTTCAGTGTTGGTGTTTACACCACTTTGCAGTTGCATATGTAGTCCAGGAATTTCATGTTTAGTGCCTTAATTAGTAATACAACCGCCCCTATAAGGATTTTAACTTTTAACCTATAACCCACGGCCTTTAACTTTTGCCCTTAAGCCTCCGAATTCAAGTGACCACTGGGCCAGTTCCTACAGTCCCATTTACAAGCTGAAGTTTCAATTGTTGCAATCTCTTTTTTCCTTTAAGCTCAGCACTGGCAAAATGGAAAGGAAAAAAAAATAACACATTAGTGCATTTATCTTTTCTATCTACTGCATAATTAACACAGGAAATTGAAAATGATATTTTTAAATGCCTGGATCTTTAAAAGGTGCAAACGGGTTAATTATCCATTTGCTATTCTTTGGAATAAAAATCCTTGAGGGACTTCAGAGGAAAGGATATTCGGGCATTGTATTGATGATCCACACAAAAAGGTACGGCTGGCAGAGACTGGCAATCTGTTCAGATGCTTAACTTGTGCACCAGCAGACTGGGATCGTAAGGGTTGGCAGTCTTACTGGGCAATTAACTTGTTCAGCGATGACCTCTGATGGTGTGCAGTGATGGGCAGCATTAGGGCGTGTGTTTTGTTGTACCCTATTAAGGATTTTCAGATATTGTAAAGAGAAACGCCTCCCCGAAATCCAATTTATGCAGATTATTTAAAGCGAATCACTTGGCTTTCGATTTCACACCGTAAACAATCTCTCCCTTCTGGATGCTTCTGCTGATGCCCTTTGCAATGTGTGCATCATCCAGAAAATCCTTTTTACCCCTTTGGATCTTCCATAAAGGACCAAGGTGGTACTCGCACCTGGATTATTTCAGTCGTGAGGTCAGGTCCTTAGCCACTACGCCACCCAATATCAACTCCTGAGCTCCCTATCAATAGCTCATTACAATTGGACGGCAAGAAAAAAAGAAATTACCCCGTTATGAATTGCTGAAATTTGCTGACCCAAAGTACCCCACTGCCCCCCCATTAAAGAAGTTTGTTGTTCTTACTGTCACCACTGACTCACTCACAGAGGACATTGGCAGCTCCATTCACACACCTTCACTATTTGTTTCTGCTCCTTCAAAGCAGATCAATCTTTAATAACCAGCCCCTTGATGACTTTGTCTTGCATTACTATCATGCTTTTCTGACTGTTATTTTATCGTCTTCCTATCAATTTATTTCATTTATTTTCACAGTGGTTGGGGAAGAATGTGCTGGGTTTCATATCTTTTTTTTTAAATTCACTGCACATTGTGTTCCGCCGTTCAAAGCATTCTGCTGCAGTACTAAAAAAGTCTCATTAAAACGGCTGGTACATTTTAACTTGACGGTACGTACATCATGCTTCTTGTGATGCTAATTTCAGATTCATCTTCTTGTGTAGATATTGTACCATTCTCACTGCAATCCAAGAGTGCTCTAACATTCTATCACATGTATACATGTAATGAATTCATTACTTATTATAGAACATTCATAATGCATAATGAGTATTGGCATAAGCAGTTATTAATGCTCATAACTGTTGGCAAAACTTGTATTCCTTAAAAAGAGAATAAAAGTTTTCTAAACAGCGACTCACGGTGGCTTAATGGGCTTGAGTCCTGTCCTCTGTTCTATGTGTGTAGGGTTTGCATGTTTTCCCTGTGTTGGCTGGAGATCCCTCTCAGCACCACAGGTTCCTCCCACCGTGCAAAAACAATGCATTTAGATTAACTGGAGTCTCTAAACCATCTGTAGTGTGTGATTGACTGACATCCCATTGAGGGTGTTCCCTCACATTGCCCCCTATGCTGACTGAGATAGGACCCTGTAGTGGATAAACAGATAAACGATGGATGGATGGATGGATGGATGGATGGATGGATGTTTAGCATGAGGGTGATTTTACATATCACTATGTCATAGCTTGGATGAACGCAAAAACTTCATTTTACCTAAGTGCATATTTGTTCTTTATGTTTTACTAAGTTGTAAGATGCAAGTAGTTATAGATGTTGTGATTATTTTACAATGAAATTAAAAGCATCATATTGTCCGCATGTATTCAATGTTTTATACATATAGTATAACTCATTGGAAGAGTCACTGAAGTTTAAATGCCATTCCTAGATGGACAGATGTTATAAAATCTAGGTACTGTAGAAAGTGCAAATTTGAATATTAAAGTGTGTACAATCTTTGTGTCTTATAAAGCAAGGTGGCCATGGCATATCTATGCATGCTTGGCTATCACGCTCTGCATTGTCTTTGATGACTAGTCCATAAGTTCCTGCCCCTTGCCAAGATAATGCTTCTTCCTCTTCACCTTGGTCAGTTTGTCTCTTCTCCAGCTCTCCCACAGCGTAATCAGACGATTGCCAGGGATGGCACAGGAACCCTGCAGCTGTCGTTGCCCTTCCCTGTTATTTCACGCTGCCAGACTGCATTTCCCAACACTGCTGTGTTTTTTTTTGTTTTTTTTTTTTTCACTTCACCCATGCTGGTTTGCTTGACTGACTCCTATTGTTCTAATGACTGGTTCCTTCTCAGGCTCCTTGGTGATCGACCATGCTGGAGTTCTTTCTGGAAGTCTTACTCATAATTATTCTGATATTTGGGTAATATTTGAACAATATGGCTTCCTACATGTTTTGACCAATGTCACCTGGTATTAATAGGTGCTATATTTGTAAATTCGGATGCCTTGTTGTATGCTCGAATCCTGCCAACTACCGGTTTGCCATTTCTTCTGCATTGCTTTACCATGTCCCATGGGTAGACTCACATTACTGTGAGGCAATGAGCTGTATTTTACAACCTTATAAGAGCCAGACATTCTAGATTTCAGCAAGTGAATTTAAGGTACTTCTGTCGTTTATCAACAAACATCACTTTCATAACAGACGTGTCTTTGCAAGTGTGCGTGGACGGTAGTCCACCCTGCTTAAGCCTTCAAGAGACACATAAGCTGTCTTCCAGAATTAGCTTTGCCACAATAAAGCCGTATCGCTGTTAGCTTCTTTAGATAAGTGTGGGAATCATAATTTAATCAGTGTGAAGGCAGTTTACTCCCACAGAAGAATGGTATATCTTTAAGTAACTTTAAGTAGGAGCTATATGTGTCCAAAAGACATTTTAAATGCGTGGAAGATCCGTGTCTGGGGCAGACTGCACAATCTCGTTTAAAGATGCATGGGAAGAGTACTTAAATTATTTTATCAGTACCAAACGTTTTTTCGATTATTCGCATGCGACTAATTTATTTTCAGTCGCCTTGCCGGAAGAGCACACGGACACACGGGCACATAAACAGACGCGAGTGCTTAATGCTACGTTCCAGTGGATATCCTAAAAATAAAACAAATATGTATATTTAATAAGTGTCAGTAGGAGCCTGTTGGCAAGTGTGAATGAGACTGAGCGAAAGGGCGAAGATGGGAGGCGCGCTGAGAAATGGAGTGGGTGGAGAGGGATGAAGAGTCATTTGTCTTGGACGCGTGTCGGAACTGCCACAACGCCATCAAGCGGAGAAAGATGGAAGTGCTACCTTGAGGCACCTCCGTCTCATTTTAATTCGTGGAAACGCGGTGCTGACTATAGATGCTGCGGCCACTATGTGTCCAAAATAGTCAAGATGGCCATTTAATGCTGTTAGTTTGTTTGTCTTTTTTTTATTGAATGAAAGAAATAACATGTTACACTCGTGGTATTAGGAGAAAGCGAGCTCATGTCGCTCCGCTTTGCTTTGAAGTGCTGAATGTTAACCTTTACCAGAGGGGAAATCTTGTTCCCTCGTTAAAAATGACTTTTTCATGCCTTCGGTAAACACTCAGTACACCACGCACAGTGTACCGTACAGTCAGGGAAAAGTTCGAATGTAACAAGATTACGGGGTAGCATTGGGTAAAAGGACAACGGTCGTTTCAGTCATGACTTGCCTAATAACATTTTTAAGTGACATTCCGCGTTTGAAATGTATGTAATTCGCATTATTATACGCACAGATACATCAGTCATGTGTGTGTGTACGTACAATGTTTATACTACGTTGTGGGGATAAAATGTCCCCAGGAGGTAATAAAAACCTGACATTTTTACCTTGTAGGGACATTTTTCGAGTCCCCACAAGGGGAAATTCAATTTCGTAAAAATCTGTGAACAAACCCAAAGTCTTGCATTTTGTCAGGTTACTTATGGTTACGGCTGGGTAACGGATAGGGGTGGGCCCATGGAGATGAATGGAAGGTCCCGTGCGTGCGTGCGTGTGTGTGTGTGTGTGTGTGTGTGTGTGTGTGTGTGTGTGTAGTGTACAGCCATGACGTTCAGATTGTACCCAACGTTCTGCCCTATTGCCCCCCACGGCGATCTTGACAATGGTAAGCGGTTTAAGACGCATGCATGGATGTAATATTAGAGTCTATATTATTGGAAACGCCGACTAGACATAGAAAGACATTAGATGGAATATGGGCAGTATCGTCAGAGTGAGTTTTTCTTCCATCTCCGCGCTCCCCCATCCACGACGCCTCGGAGCGCTTTCTGGAGCGGCGTTAACTTGGTATGTAAGGGCGCCACCTCCCAGCCACACGTCGTCACAGTGGTGACCCCCACACCCCCTCTTAGCTCTGGGGGGGGGGATCGTGTTACACTGCACTACTGGACAGGGCATGTCCTGCAGCTAGGGACGTGTGGACGGAGGTCGGCCCTTCGGTAAGTCTCTCGATGTGTCCGCCTTTTCACCCCGATCGCCTGTGTGTGTCCCGCCGAGCCTAATACACTCTCCTCGGTTCTGCGCCGGCTGTTCCCGGCTCCCCCCGACACGGTGTACGGCTACGGTGCTGTTCTGCCGCCCCCGGGACGCCTTTAATTCGGCTCAGATCTCATGAGAGCCTCGGTAACGGTGCAGGGAGAGTCGCGCTCCGGTCGGACAGGAAGCGGCCGGGATGCCTTCTTTGTGCGGCGAGTTGGCTCGGAAGCCTGTTGATTCAGCCTGGCCGGGCAGGGGGTGCCTATTACCCCGCAGGGAGGCACTTTCACCACGGCATTCCGCTCATGGACGGACAAACAGGCGTAAAAGAAGCAGCTTCTTCTCTCTTTTTTGTCAGTTTGCGGTCTCTTCTCCGAGTGGGCAGAAAGTGTGATGAAGTATGAGCTTTAAATGTCCAGAATTAGCCTGCCGCGATAAGCGGCCCGCATGGGCGCACTTATCAGCTTTAGGACGGGATATGCTAGCGTTACCCTGCCGATAACGGTGACACCCGACAGCCAGAGCAATTCAGCTGGCGACCTGGGACAAATGAGGCTTCAAAAGCCGTGATGGGTGCGAGTATGTCAAACTACCAATCAGTGTTGGCAATGCTACGAGTTTTGAAGCTTCGTTTAGCATTGATTGGTTAGTTCAGGATACCCCCACCCACCGCAGGTTTTGAAGCCTCATTTAGCGACAGCATTGGTTTGTTAGTTCAGGATACCTCCACCCACCGCAGGTTTTGAAGCCTCATCTAGCGATAGCATTGATTGGATAATTCAGGATACCCCCACCTACCACAGGTTTTGAAGCCTCATTTAGCGACAGCATTGGTTGGTTAGTTCAGGATACCCCCACCCACCGCAGGTTTTGAAGCCTCATCTAGCAATAGCATTGATTGGCTAATTCAGGATACCCCCACCCACCACAGGTTTTGAAGCCTCATCAAGCTGCAGCATTGATTGGTTAGTTCAGGATACCCCCACCCACCACAGGTTTTGAAGCCTCATCTAGCGATAGCATTGATTGGTTAATTTAGGATACCCCCACCCACCACAGGTATTGACACCTGATTTTGCACCAGATGTGATGGGTTAGTTCAGGATACTTAAACCCATCACTGGTTTTGAAGCCTCATTTGTCCCATCACTCCCTACAAGCCACGCAGTGTGCAAAGCTAACCGTATGATGGGAAGGTCTGCCTATCATTGTACGACCGATTTCAATATGTTGAATGAACAAAGAGAAGAAAGCAGTAAAGGAAGAGGAATGAATGGTTGGTTTAAGGAAAACACACTTCCTCTGGCCCCCGACATTCATGATCTTAACAGTTACATGTCACATCCTATTCTGTTGTGACAGAGGCCTTTAGTCAACCTGTCTAAGAAGAAAAATCGCTTTATGTATGGGACAGTACACTACATTGTTAACGATTTTGAATTAATTCAGATTTCATCTTATCAGTTGTTGTCTGTCCCCAGTTCTGGTCCAACTTAAAAAAAATACGTTTACCAGAAATTGTATCACTTTAGTGCTATATTTAACCAGTACTTTTAAACATGCGTTTCCAGGGATTTCTGAAAGAAACCATTTAATTGCAAACTGAATCTTACAAGCTTTATTTGTTTTACATCCATCCTCTAGCCACTTGCCCTTGACTGGTTTATCGGGGTGCCTGGAGCCTATTCCAGGGAGTAAGGGACACCAGGCTGAGTGCACCCTGAATGGCATTCTTTACACATTTTTGTTTATTGCCAAAATATCATATAATGTAGATGCTGTGAATAAACCACTGTAAGTAAATTTGACCTTTTGAGTATTAAACTATGGCAGAACACAGAACTGACACAAAACCAGGTGCCAAAACCAATTAACCTATCTTACGCAATTTGCAGATGTCGATACTTAAATAAGAGTTAACAGTTAACAGAATAAAAGCTTGGCTTGATGTGTGCCATCTAATGGGAATGCTAAATGCTGCATAAAGCAATATGAAACTAGTGTGGAAAAAATCGCTATATTTCTAATGTTGCTGACATTATTATTATTAAATTTGTAGTAGAATTGTTAAAGCGATAAAGTTTATTTGCCCAGGAGCTGTAATCGTTTGGCAGACGGTATCCTGCCTTTCTGTATGTTTAAGTGCTGTGTATTGTTACTGTGTTATGCAGGCTTCGAAGAGATAAAGAGAAAACAGCAGCAGAAACTGAACCATTAATCATGATTGAAACAATGGGTAAGTTTACTCTTCTCTTAATACATGTCCTGATAGTTAAAATATAGTAATGTCCAATTAATGTGTAGACTGGTTGTACTGTACTTTCAAGGCATGGATATTGTATGGTTGGTGTAAAGTCATGTGATACCTGTTTCAGAACTTCGGTGAGGTTAGTACATTATCACCTTCGTTACGTGTATTTTTACGACTACTTGTGACGCATGAGTGCGGTACTATGTATGTTATGTTTGTAGTTGTCATAGTTTCTTGCTTGGATAGCTAACACATGCGTACAGAAGAGTTCTTTGTGTTTCTGAATACTCCGTGGCCAGTTTATTAGGCAAACCTGCTTGTTAATGCAAACAGCCTTCTCGTACAATTATCCAATTATATTGCCAAGCTTGAATATGTACAGCGCCATGACAGGGTTAAGATGGCCGCTAATCGTTTGGCTAAGTATTAGCACAGCTAATTTACATTTTAGCAGTTTTGAGTGAGGTACAATTGTTGGTGCCATGCATGGTTGGTTCCAGCATCTCAGAAGCAGCCATCTTACTGGGAATTTCATGGGCTACAGTGCCGAGAATTTACTGTGGATGTGCATCTGTGGATGAAAACACTTTGGTGATGGGAGGGGTCATATGAGAATGGCCAGGCTCATAAAAGCTAACAGGAAATCACAATTACAAAAAAATAACAACTCAGTACAACAGAAAGGTATCTCCAAACACACAACTCGTCAAACCTTGAAGTAGTTCTGGAGGCAAAACTGGGTCTCACCTGGTATTAGCTAAATCTGCCTGAAGAGGCAGCAGTTGATTGTACAACAAGCCTTTCCATATGTACCTTGTTCCTGTGTTGAAAAATCTATCGTAATGCTATTATGATAAAAGCGGCCAGAAGACCCTTTTCAGCACATTCCTATGTGTTACACTGCATATCTCAGAGGCTCCTGAACCGACAGGTCAGTAAGTAAACTAAACATGTCAATATGTTTACCTCAGCTGAAAAGCTTTTTCAGGGGTTCTAATCAGTGGCAACAGAAATATATCAGACCTGCTGGATTACTTTTGGTGTAACCTGTGCTCTGAGGAGATGCCCTAGAATGTGGAAACAAGACAAGGCCTTGGACACATTCTGTTAGGTTTCGGACACACTTTTGCAGCCACTCTGATTGCTTGTGCCTGGTCCAGTGGAAGCATGACCAATTCTAGCTAACAAGCACATGGAGAACCTGTGCCAGTTTGGACTTGTAAAGCTCGGTCCTAGAGCACTTTTCGGCTGGTAAACTGTCAGATTTCTCTGTCAGCTTATTTTTTTTCAGTACCTGCCGTATATCCATAGTGAGAAAGCAACCAAATCATTATCATTTTTTAAGAAAAGCAACGCTAAATTGTTTTTTTTTTTTTTTTTCTGGGGCAAACCACAATGTTGCTTGACTCTGATTCCCTGCCGTTGGTCATGCATGACTGGACCATGTCCAAGGCTCTGGGCAGCCATTGTGCCGTGGTTCCAACACCATTAATCTTCTACGTTCTGCTTAATACATTCTCATTAGTCTTTTCTGAAGTAGTGAAAGATGACTAACGAGTGTTCCGTGGTATGCACCAACCTTCATTGTAATCCTGCTTGTTAGCAGTTCAGTTGAAAGCACTGATTTTTCTCCTGATTGGCTCTTAATCAGTTTATTAAAGATTATGTTGAGTTTTTATGAATGCAGGAAGGCCATGGTATGTGTCAGATTCTTGTGGTTGGTCTCAACCCAGTGAGGCCTTTCAGCAAAACTGTTGTCTCAGTAAAGTTTTCCCAGTCCCTCGATCCAACCTGCCAGTCAGATACGCGACCTCTTGCAGATACCCAGCGTGCCTTGCGGGCTGTGGAGCGGCTCCAGGCCAGGCTAAAAGAGAGGGGGGACCTCCCCACCGAGGAGAAACTCAGCTTGCTGAAGTCTGTCCTCCAGAGCCCCCTGTTTCACCAAATCCTGACTCTGCAAAAGTCCTTCCAGCACCTCAAAGACCAGGTAGGAAACAAGGTCTGTCCCATATCGGTGTCATTACGTAACTGTAACCCCATTGCTTTCTCAAATCGGATGATTACTCGTTTCATTTGAGTGCTTGCTGTGCTAACAGTCCAGAGTTTTCAGTTATGGCTCAAGTCCAAGTAGATGGCGCTTGTCCATCAACACACATTACGAGTATGAGTTTACATGCGGGTTTTAGAAACCTACAAGTCACCAGACTGAAACAGGCTTCTTTCTTTGTCTTTGCCTTGTGCCGTGTAAGCCCCCAGTGTGAGATGGGCCTGGTTTGTCAACATGAAGGTGCTGGCTGAGGCCTCTGGCAATGTTGTCCTAGGAATGGGAAAGTATGCGAGAAATGCAGTAGGAGGCGGATCTGGAGTGCGTCATTGTTCCAGATTCCTGCAGTCACTCTCATACAACTTGGTTCCGTACGTGCCTTAGCTCTCTATTGCATGGTTAATGATTTTGCTCAATACATTAACTTCGTCTTCAGAACCGAATGCTCATATGCTCCTGGCCTGATAGAAGAACGATGCGATGAAGAAAAACAAACCATAAAAACAATCTTTAATGTCTTAATTAAGGACTGTGCAGTGGGAGTCGAGTGTAATTCTTGGTGATAATGTTGTGAAAACACTTGCTGTCTGATTTACGCAAAAAGCTGTCCCAGAACAGGCGTTCTCCTCTGGGGTTCCGTTTGTAGTTGAAAGCCGAGGAGCTGGACATCGTATCCGCACACAGACTGGGCCTTGTGGCCAGATCCAGGCGTCTCTATGGCAACAAGCTTACCCACGACAGAAGAGAAGCGATGCGCTGTGTGTAGCGGGGCAGAAACAATTTCTTAAATGTGCACGAAGCGAGCCGGAACTTTAATCGGCTTAAGCCAGGCTTACAAACGGAGCTGAGACACACATCGCCTGGGGGTCCGTATGGGTGTATCACTCACGGCCGATAGCCCAGCTTTGGGAAGTACCAGACCACGATGGGTAATTACATGATACGCTGAGTATTATTAAACAAACAGCATGCATTATAGAAAAAAAGGTTAAGTGTATGTTTGATATATTTCTCTGGTGAACTAGTACTCAATAGCATTTACTACATTTGTTTCTGACAGTTTGTGTTTAGCATCTTGGGAAAATCTGGTGTTTGTTTTCCAGTTGATATGTGTGATTGTTAGTGAAATAAAATGACAAACATTTGCAAATGCTGCTTTGTGTGAGGAAGATACTGTATTTTTTTACTATAGCTGAGCAGTCCAGTCACTTCTGGGGAGATGCTATAAATCATATTTCACATTTTAGAAGAGTTTTTTCATATGGTGCGTTGTCCTGAGCATGTGACAGTAACCAACCAATCATAGGCCACTGTTGTCTTTATGTGCAGCAGGGAGGTCCTGTCCCAGTGTCACTGTCAGTGATTGGAGAACCAGGCGAGGCCCACCTACCTGTTCGGCCCAATGTCAGCCACGTACCATCCCTGGATATCCCTTTGGCCAATGGGACGCCTTCTTCTGAGGAGTTGGATCGTGTGCTATGCTCCACCACTCAGGTATGACACAATAGAGGTGGAACACGTATTTTTGTCTCAGAAAACTGGGGATAAACTGAAATAACTTGGTTTTCTGTTATAAGCTGACATCTGGAAATGCACAGTTCTTATATACAGCATCTAAATATATAGTACTGTGCAAAAGTTTTAAGAAGACTACGGTTTCAATTATGTGTATGTTGTTGAAAAGCTATGACTTCATGTCTGTCAAAGTGTGTCAGTTTACATATTTCAAAATATTTTCTCAAGTCGCCTCAGAATTTACTGTTACCATCTAATATGCCCATGTATTTGTTGAAATCAGCAGTGAGTACAACAGGTTTGACTAATCAATACCTCATAAAGTGAGGTCACTGATGAAGTTCGCTAGTTAAATGAGCTGCTCTCGAGGAGAGGTTTGGGAACCAAGGCTGTGTTCTTTAGCCATCCAACTAGATATCTGTAATATTTAGGAGAATAGATGAAATTGTTGTTCGTATTTGTTGTGTTTCTGTTTATTTGTGTATATCCTAATGTTAAACTGTGTTGTTTTTTCTGAGCAAGTGTACACCTACTGCCCAGTTAAATGGCCTTAAACATTTCCATTGCCTGCTTAAGACTTTTGCACAGTACTGTAAATACATATATAAACATATATATAGCACTTCTTATTATGTAGTCTAGTCATCTCTGCTTACAGATATGATAAAATAATCATTTGAAAACAGCCAAACATTTTCCAAACACTCCCCACTAGCTGTTTATTACCTTTGTACATTGAAGCAAATTGCAGCGTAGGATAATTGCCTCTTACCTTAATCATCTGCATTTATAATAATATGAATTCTTTGATATAATTTATTTCGCCCTAATAACCACTGACTGAACCAAAATATACAGAGGGCTGTCTTTCTGCTCACTTACTGGTCCCAGCAGTAGTGTGTTGATCTGATGAGACAATATCAGATATTATAGATATCAGATAATATTTCCTGCCGTCAGAATCGGCATCACAGTTACACTGACTGCGTACATGTATCTTATGACGTAATCGATAGAAAAGAGGGCGGGAAGATGGTTGTTCAGTAGACATGGCCAACTTTATTTTTATTTCTGTATATTCTGTAGTCATTATAAAACTGTGAGTTTCAAGCCTCCCTGTAATAATTGTTAATGTTACTTGGGCGTGATAAGCAATGTGTTTTGATGGTGTTTTTAGTACTGAGGAATCGCTCACTAAGACTGAAGTGCCTGCGGAATACTCTGATTGAGTTGTGCGGTATGCGTGCACTACCAGAGCCGCAAATGGACGTGCACGTCAAGCATTAACATGTGACCTGCATAGAGAGGGCGGGGCTTTCCACGGGATGAGACTGCAGATGGCTTGGGGCAGTCACATGGTGGGCAATAATTCACACCCAATGGAACTAGCACCAGGTCTGGTACTAGACTGGCTTGACTCAGGGTGCTGTCAGAGATTTTGTTTGGATGTCAACACTTTTGATATAATACTTTCTCATTTATGGGAAAAGCGTGGATAACATTTATATATTTTGTATGCCTTGCACCCCCTGGGTTGGGGGGTTGAATCCCCACCTCCACTCCTTGTGTGCAGTGTGCATGTTGTGTGGGTTTCCTTCAGTTACCTCATACAGTCCAAAGACATGCAGATAGACTCAATGGTGTCTCTAAATTACCTACAGAATTTGACAATACGTGTAAACTATATGGCTAAAAGTACATGGAAACTCCTATTAACAGGTGAAATTTGCTATTAAGCCACACCCATTGCTGGCACAGTCTGGTCTATTTAAATTTACAGCCATACTATCTCCAGCAACAAAGGCTGGCTGTGGACTGGAGCGTTCTATAGAAGTTAGTGATAGCATTGTATCATCATAGGATGCCACTTTTCCAGCGAGTTGGACCATGGTTAAGTGCAGGTGAAGAGACTGTGATGTGGTAGGCAGAAAGGGATCTGATCGCCCAACATTAATACCAAACCTCACTAATGCTAGTGGCTGAATAGAAGTAAATCCCACCAACATCTAATGGAAAGCCTTTCCAGAAGAGTAGAGGCTATTATAGCAGCAAATGGAGGACCAGCTTCCTGTTTATACCCTTAGTTTAGGAACGAGATCTTGCATATCAGGCATCCACAATCTTTGGCTACCAAATGTATATGTCCTGAGATAGACTGGCATCCCAAATAGGATGTAGGTCAGCCTTGTGCCCTTTGCTGCCTGGGATAAGCTGCAAGCCCCACGTGACCCTGACCAGGATAAGCAGCTGGAAGATGGATGGGTGCATGTATTTTATATATTACACAATATATTTTATAGATTTGTAGTATGGAGTTGAAATAAAAGAAAGGAAAATGTTTTCTGAATGGCTGAACACTTCTAGGAGGGTATAAGAAAGGTCTGCTGGGTATCCTGCCCTTTAAAACTGGCCGGGTATAAGAAAGGTCTGCTGGGTATCCTGC
>JAACJT020000013.1:8856687-8906434 GCA_009936485.2 Gymnarchus niloticus | reverse complement strand
ATGTCAGGCCCGTGAAAGGGTGGGTTCGGGGGGGGGTACGGCGGGCCGCCACTGCCGCCTGCCGTGGGGAGGTGGCTAACGTCCAGCCCTGGAATGTGGCCCCCCCCCCCCCCATTAAACAGCTGCCCCCACCTTCTCTCTCGGACTAGGGGGCCATCATTATTCATGAGGTGTATGGAGATGGCGCAGCCTCCAAAGATGGAAGGCTCTGGGCTGGAGACCAAATCCTAGAGGTGAGTTAAAGTGCATTTTATAGGCAAGACACACGTACCAGTCACTGACACCAATCACACCGGTGACATTAACCACGTATACCAGCATCAGTCACCGTTCAGACCAGCGTTAAGCTGGCGAATGAGTGCAATCACCTTTGTTCAGCTGATTCTAACTGATAGGCAATTGTGTGACTGTTATCAATGCTCTTTGCATGAACGTGTGATGCTATACAGACATGGAATGTGACGAAAGCCTGCAGGTTTCTGTGTGGAGCGACTCGGCACAAACAGCCATGGGACATCCTGTCAAGTGACGACTCGATCTGAATCTCTCACTCCCCTCCTCCATCAGGTCAACGGCATTGACCTGAGGACAGCCTTGCACGACGAGGCCATCAATGTCCTGCGGCAGACGCCCCAGCGCGTGCGCCTGATGGTTTTCCGTGAGGAGGCTCCTCACCGGGAGCAGGACCTGTGGGATGTCTTCTCAGTGGAGCTGCACAAGCGGTCGGGTCAGGGCCTGGGCTTCAGCATCGTGGGAAGGAGGTGATTGACTTGCCGGTCCACACCCACGGGCCTGAATCATATTTTAAACAACCATGTATTAATCAGCAAAGCCAGGTTAAACTGGTCATGTTTAACACTCATAAAGGCCGAGAACCATTTTGATCTTGCATCACCTGTTACCATCCCATCCGGGCTGTACCCCGGTCTTGTGCCCTGTGCTTCCTGGAATAGACTTCAGAGCCCCCTGTGATCTTGACCAGGATCAGCAATTAGCAGGCGGATGGATGGATGGATGGATGGCCGGCCGGCCGGCCTGCTTTGTTATTTTATCATTTCTATTGGTGTACCCTCTCAGCCCCGTAGCCTCCCTTGAGGGATTAATAACCTAAACCATACAGTCCTATGTGACCAATTCAGATCATTAATATAAATGTTTATGCCAGTACAGAATTTCAGAAAGACACCAACACTGTCTGGAAGCTTGAGTGTTAGCTTAAGCATTCTGTCTCCTGAATTCTGAAGTATGTTATCGGAACAACTATACTGATAAAACGTGAGCGCAGCATAATGCAAATGTCAGTTAACGATAGAAATGGAGGTGGGGCTGATAGTGTAGGATGAAAGAGGAGGGAGGGCTGATGTGCCTTTGGTGAACAGAATTAACGTGTGTGTTCAGTGAATGACCCTCATCTGACTGCATGTCTCACCTTGTATGTCTGGCTGTTAATGATGGGGAAAAGTGATGTGAAATCTATAAAATAAACCATGGTGAGTGACAGGCTGACACTCCTCACGTGGAGGAGCGTGTTTGATTGTGCTGTGGCTGAATGCAAGTTACAGAGTCATGACCTTTGCCCAGCTTGGCGGACATCCAGTTCGGGAAGAGCTGGGAGCCCATCAGGCAAGTGTCGTTTGCTCGAGAGTGTTTATGTTACCAGCTCACAGAGGTCGAAGGTGAGGAATTCCTCAGGCCTCACCGTGACAGCTATTCGATAGGGCAACCTGTCGAACGGGATCTACTCGTCTGTTTTGGGACTCTGGTGGGCAAAAGAGCGACGCTTTGTCCCGCCCGTCTCCCCACAGGAACGACGCGGGCGTGTTCGTGTCCGACATTGTCAAGGGCGGCGTCGTGGAGACAGATGGCCGGCTGATGCAGGGGGACCAGATATTGACGGTGAACGGAGAGGATGTGCGCTGTGCCACTCAAGAGTCTGTGGCCAACCTCCTCAAGGTTCACCTCCGAAAGCCTTCAAAGAGAATCAGTGAAGCAGCTTCCATGACACGAACAGCTAACATACTCCCCATATGTTGTGTTTCAGTGCTGTGTTGGGCCCATACACCTGGAAGTGGGCAGGTTTAAAGCTGGGCCCTTCCATTCGGAGCGAAGGTTCTCCCTGGGCAGCCAGGTAATTGGTTTGCGACGGCTTTCAGCGTCCCATCTAATCCTTCAGACCAGGCATATTGAGCTGCCTTGTATACCTCTAACTTCTCTGATGTTGTTCACATGTTCTTGACCCTTTATATAACGGTTGTTTCTCTGTTGTTTGCCTGTTTGTCTGTTGCATACCTGTGGTTAACATGGTGTATACATTTTTTCTGTAGTTTCTTTGTGTGTTGTTTTCCTGTTTTTTGCTTCTCATATACATTTTGTTTACTTGTTTTTATTTGATTGCATGTTCTTGTAATTAGCCTCTTGTTTACTAGTTATATATTCGGATGCTGTATATTCATCCCCATGATTTTTCCTCTTGAATCATACATGGTATGATACGTTCCTGGTTCTCTGCAAAGTCAAAGCACTGAAGCAAGGCTTATAAATAAGCAGCTCCCTCCTCACTGTGTTGTTCCTTGCAGGCCAGCGAATCAGGTAGCTACAGCCTGTCCTCTCACAGCCTGTCTGGGTCTGGGGGCCTGCAAGGAGACTTCGATAGCAGGCCCAAAATCCACGAGCGTGAGTACTGGCTCCTCTGTTCTACAGTCCCCGGCAACAGAGAAAATAGACCTCCATATGAATGAAATACATTAAAAGTCAAATATCAGAAGTGTTCTCCTTCTTTTTATATGGTTTTATAAGATTTTCTGTTTATATAAGTAAAAAAAAAGACATGTTAAAGGTCCCACAGACCTGTGATGAAATCTGGTGAGGAGAGAAAAAGTCTGGAGCCATAACTAAACAAACAGAACATGTCTTATTCTGCTAGTGTCAAGTGATGCACTCTGACTGTGCCCTGATTGTGCCATATTGCATCGCAAACATTTTATTTTGTTTCATTCCACAGTGTCAGATTATCAGGAGATCAGGACGGTGGAGTTTACCAAGGTGGGGCTATTTCCCAGATTTCTCTGCAGTTTCTGGCATGAAATGATAAGCACGTCTGAGTTGGTGTGCTGTGTGTTTACAGGGACCCGCCGACTCGCTGGGAATCAGCATTGCCGGCGGTGTTGGGAGCCCCCTGGGGGACGTACCTATCTTCATCGCCATGATGCAACCCGCAGGCCTGGCGGCCCAGACACAGCAGCTCAGGGTGGGAGCTCCGGGGCTCAGTGTGGGGGGCAATTAATTTGATACTGGGGCAGTTAAGGAGCCATCGGGGTGGGTCTGATGAAGACTGGGGCAATTACACAGACACTGGAGCAGTTACAGTCGCCGGGGTGTACTAAGGGCCTGGATGAGACCCCAGCCATTGACCGTTTGTGCCCCATGGGTCCGTCCGCAGATAGGTGACCGGATCGTGACCATCTGCGGAACATCAACTGAGGGTATGAGCCATGCTCAGGCCGTGTCCCTGCTCAAGAACACCTCTGGTATGGTACAGCTGCAGGTAATTCAGCCTCTAGCCATACTCAAGGCCCACCAACCCCAGTGTGTCAGGACATCACAACAGAACCAGAATTTGGACCACAGCCATGCTCACGCATCCTCTCAGTTTTAGGAGCAAATTTTAGCAGGGGCAAAGTAAAAACTCACACAACCCAAAATCCAAAAGTTGCCATTTTAGTAGTAATTAAAAAATTAAAAAGTAGCAGGCTACTGAAATGGATAGGAATGTCTCTTTCTGGTCCGTTTTTGAAAGACAGATGGAATGTTTTAGCAATGATCCTGAACACTACTTAATATGCGACCTCCAGCAGCCGGTCAACCACATCGCCCTGCCCTCAAGCATTTGCCCTGCACGTTAACAAAATGTGCGAGAAGTGCTAACCGTACAGTTACCTATCACACAAGAACCATCAACCAGTTGCTTATCTACAGATCTGCTAACTGTAGATGAGGCAATAGACTAGCTACAAATATTTTTCATTTCATCATGTGGATAATTTTAGTCATTGTCTTTGAGATATGTATTTGCAATATAAATGTGTTACAGAATTGAGGGAGCTTTATGGAGTTTCCGGTAACTTGCTGCTTAACGACACCACAGGTGGTGGCTGGCGGAGGTGACATCAGTGTAACCGGACCACCGCTGGATCAGACAACTGGTCTCTCGTTATCGGGCCTGACGGCCAGCAGCATCTTCCAAGATGAGCTCGGGTACAAGTTGTGACACCTGACCCCTTACTTCTCCATGTCTCAGATAAGCATAAAGGGCAGGAATCTTAGCTTTTGCTGCTCAGAATCTTCATGATTTTTACTGATTTATTTAGCTGATAAGCTAGTATAAAAATAGTACTACTTTCAGACATTTTCACAGAAAGCTATTACTGTACCATATCTTTCATACCTTCACCTACATGTATCCATTTATAGAGATTCAGGTTGACTTCTTAGCTCTAAGGTCCAACAGTAGGAGCCCTCATTGAACCAGCATTACCTGCATGCTGTTCTCTAAGCTACTTTGCATAAAGGCGTCTCCAGCTGTGAAGGGGCATTAGGATAGGGCGGTGAGCTCATGCCGATGTGTTTTTGCAGGCCACCGCAGTACAAGACAATCACTCTGGACAGGGGTCCCGACGGTTTGGGCTTCAGCATCGTTGGGGGATTTGGTAGCCCGCACGGAGACCTGCCTATTTACGTGAAGACGGTGTTTAGCAAGGTGGGACACGCATTTTTCCTGCGGCATCCATAATCTAACAGGAGCCTTATATACGAAAATATTTCCCATTTCAATTTGGATTACCTTCATTTCTAAGATACCTATGCATTAAAAATCTGGATCCTTAAGAACATATGAAACATTACACACTTGACCAAACCCATTTAGTCTATTTCGTTCATATGGATCGTTAATGACTGAGTGTTGAAAAGTTTTATCTTGTTTTTGTCAGAATGAATGTTCACTAATTGGAAGCTTAATCTAACCCTCTATTAGCTTTTGTGTAAAGAAATGTTTTCTTAGCACTGATCAAAGCGATGTAAACTGGCTCCTGGGTCGCTTGTGTATTCTTGTGCAGCTCCTATGATTTTCATCAGTGTTTTTCCCGGGGGCTGTGCAAGAATTCTGTGCCGGCGATGACATGGCCCTGTCAGCACGTCTGACTGGCATCATGTGACATCTCCATCAGGGTGCGGCGTCTGAAGACGGGAGACTGAAACGCGGAGACCAGATCATGGCTGTCAACTCGCAGAGCCTGGAGGGCGTGACCCACGAGGAGGCGGTGGGGATACTGAAGAGGACCAAGGGGACCGTGACCCTTACTGTGCTCTCGTAGAAGTCGGCTCACTGGAGACCCACGACACAGACAGGCACACGCTCAGTCACACAGGTGTATAACGAAACACACACACACGCACAGATACTTGGACCCAAATGCATGCACACTCTTTCACAAGCATATATTTTTTTTTTAGAAAACTGTGAACCTTTTTACGTTCATGATGTATACATGGCATACATTTTATTTACTAGAGTGACAATTTAACACAGGCATAACACCCAGAAGAACTACTGAGGCGATTACCATTAACATTTGTCGAGCTTGAACAAGAGCTGAACACTGGGATTGCGGCTGGTCTCCGGACTTTTTGCCTGACTTGACCTGTGTCGATTCGTTCAGCCAGGACAATATAAAGTAGCACATAAAAGTTTTACTGCCGTTAAGTCGGTACAGTTTTATTGTGTGTTTTTTTTGTCAGTGTATTACTGCTGCTCTCTGTAGGATCGCAAGGTATCAGATAGATGATGGAAGAAGGTGAGTGTTTACTGGCTTGGGGCCCATCCCAGACGTGGCAGGGATTACCGAAGGTGGAGTTTCTGCCGACGTGCTCTTTCTCTGACGCCAGTCGGCCGAACCCAGGCTCTCTTTCAGCAGCAGAGCCTGGGGCAGAGACAGACAAACTCTGCAGATGAGCTCCACGTTTGCATGAACAAGGCAATAACAAAGATGCGTTTGCTTCTTCCGTGCCAGTTTTCAGCTCGTCTGGCTCACTTTTAGCCCTGGTACTAATAGTGAAAGTGGTTGACCTAAGATAGGAGATAAGGCCGTACACTCCGCCAGTTTCATGGTAACTCAAAGGTCTTTATTGTGGGAGGAGGGTCAAACTACTGTTGTCCTGGGGGTGACTGGGCCGAATTAAGACGCAGAGGGGACATGCTCTGTTTGTGCACTGAGCTGTTCTGGTGGATCAGTTGGGTCCAGGATCTTCCAGAACGTTATGGTGATGCTAACATTTGTTCAGTGCCACCACTCAGTACGACTGTTAGAAAGAAGCGTTCCGGTTTGTTCAACCGGATGTTTAGCATGCTGTGCTCACTCGCTACACAGGAGGTCGTGTCATAAAATGAGTCTGTTTAGCTAGTAAAATGCATTAAGTGGTTCTCCAGCTGAATAAATGAAAATGACTTTCCACCTCTATCGTTGTACTTCATTTGACTCATTTATATTTCATGCTGGGTCATACAATATAGATGTAATAGAATATGCCTTTATGTATATGAATTGCTGTTCTATTTAATAGATCACTTGGTAGCAATTATTGTTTACCAAGATTCTTTAACAGTAGAAATGCACACTAAATATTAATTCCATGCTTCATATAAAAGCTTAGTAGTTTATTAAAAAAACATGGGTATGTCTTATTGCAGTTTCCCTTTATAAGTATATAAATTATTAACTGAAATGTAGACAACAGCATGTTCATTTGAAACACATGGGCTTTTACGTGAGACTGGATGGCAGTAAACACGTCCAAACAGACCGTGCCACGCGCCGCCGTCAGGCTGCAAGTGTGGCCTGGACCCCTGCACAGCTGTCCTGGGACAGGAAGGGATTTCATTGGAGGGAGACACCAGCTGTCGGAGAGCCGCAGCTGTCGCTACGCGCCAGCAAAACTCTCCATCTCCGTGACTCACGTGAAACGAACCTCAAAACACAACCAGCCATTGCCTGATGAATCAGATCATCATTGCAAATGAAGTTTCTTTCAGCAAGGTGAGAATATTTGGATGGCGGAAGCAAAAAAATGCTGAGCCTCTGGTGCTGGCAGCAGGGTATTTTAAAATTGCTTTTATGAGGTCGTCATATGCTACATGGCTACATACTGCAGCTGTCAGTATCACTCTTACAACAGGCTGACAGCTTATCGTCCAGGTCAATGAGAAGCAGCTGAAGGATTAGAGGCACCTGTTTCCTTAATTACTTGTGGCATTGTCAGTTAATTCCCTTTGGCCATATGAAATGGTTATAAACAGTTGACTTATCTGAACCATACTTTGTGTTGGACCTCTCCGGATTTTTCTGGAACATTCCCTGAAAAATACACAGACACACACATTCTCGATATAGAAGTATGAGGCAAGGATAGTTCACAAGGCCATCTGGATGGGGGGGGGTCCTTCGGTTTTATGTTTAACTGATGTAATCAGTTCACTCCGCTCTTTACCAGCCAAATGGCATAATGCTGTAGGATGTGGTGAGGACAGGCCGTAGTAAATCACTTTGCATTGCGTCACCCTCTGCTTTCTGGCCCGTTGAGCTCCACCCCCCCTTAAAACACCACATCAATCTGCCCCCTCCGATGTCTGAGAAGCCTCTGCAGTTACAGCGATGGCAGCTCAAGGCTTTGATTAAGCATACCTTAAGCCCCACATTTTTCTCCCAGATTCCATCCACTTCCACTTGTCTCACGCATGGCATCCTGCAGCTCCTCAGACCCGCGAACGGAACCACATGAGATTCCCACCTTTTTGAAGGATGTGCTTTCCCCCATTTGTCTTTGTTCTTAGAAAAGAGCAACAAGGCCTTAGCATCCAGCAGGTGAAAATGGCAACAGATGCCAGCAGACAGGTGATGGGTGACAGGCCGGAGACTACATCTAGCTGACCTGATGTTGATCGTATTTTATCGCATTTCAGGGAGTCGCCCGGCGACTTTATTGGATTAAAAACAGACTTTGGCGTACCGCCTGTGCCCTTGTACAAACTGTCTGCCATTAATATGCACCTGGTGTGGAGGACAAGTTTTTTATTTATTTATTTTTTTTGCTGCCGTCTAGGCCTAATGTCTCCAAGCCTGAAAACTTCTGTCAGAATTTCAGTGTTTTGAATAACGAGGAGCTCTGTATCTCTTTGAAGTTGGTCTCTTTAAATGGGTCTGGGTTTATCTGCAGAAACACCAGCTGAGTGACAAAACCTTAAATAAGTATATGTACACCTTGGAAGCTGATGGAGCTCATAAGAAGTCTCATTTGCAATTTATTAGTAAGTTTAAGCTTAGTATAGGTTGGCAACAGCCGGCCAGCTACTTTCTTCAGTTTGAAAGTGTTTTGCCATGAGCCCAGCAGTTGTTCTCAGAATTTTTTTGTTGTCTTGCCAATCAGGAAGCAGGTCAGACTGGCCTGGATTTATCTGTTTCCACTTCAGTCAGGAACAGTGACTTGAGTGTTGGCTGTGATATGGTGACATAGCAAAATAAGGCACCATCTGCCTAGCTAATAGGGTAAATGTAGTAAAAACGTTTTAGTGCAGCACTCAAATGCCATCAGGTTTAAAAAACAATGAATTACCTAGTTTTAGAGGTATTAGTCAAATTAAAGGTGAAGTACCTAGTTTTGTCCTTGGGGTCCACAAATTCGATAGTGCAGCTAGTTCCAAAACACAAATTATTAAAGGCTGCAGACCATAAACCCAATACAATTCATATCAAACTGAGGGCTCTTTGTCACCTCTGTCAAGACACATGACCTCGACTATTTAAACCTGATTTTACATTATTTACTGAGCAAATGTGTTCTTTATACACCCTTGTGGACTGTGCCTACCATAGTAATCTATGGCAGGATGGTCTGGTTGAAAGACTCACCATGGGTGTTTCTGGTATCTCCGAGGCTGAAACCATTACACTTTCCCATACAAAACTTGTTTTTAGGAAAAACCAAGAATTAGAATTTTGCAATATGTTCTAGTGTAGATTGATAGTGAGGGAGAGGGCCATAGTTTACATTCATGGATTAATGAAGTATCTATCTATCTATCTATCTATCTATCTATCTGTAAAACGCATCATAAGTCACAGCTAGGGGGCAGAATGGTAAAGGTCATTTCATGCATACTTAGGTAAACTTATGCACTTATATTAATATTTCTTGTCGCTTTTTACATTATTAAGAAACCGTAACCCTAATTTACCATATCAATAAAATTGATAGCAAAAATTATATTTTTGTGTAATTGTATTTTGCTTGTCTGTTTTTTTTTTCCAGGTTCTCTTCTGCAAAAAAAGTATTTATTCTTATTTGACCCCACAAGAGAGACAAGCATGCATGCACAAGCAGGTGTTTTATTCACGGTTCAGTGAACGACACGACTAGGCAAATGCTAGGCACAAATACTATGAACAAACAATATAACCATGGAAGGCAAGTGGGGTCTTGAAAGTGGTGTATAAAAATGACTCTGTCAGTTCCAGAAAACTAAATGAGCAGTCGTGCTGAAGAAACATCACCGCTTCAAAAACGTCAGTGTCTCTCCGCAAATCGGTCGGAAGGGCTCTGGAGCTTTGATTCTCTTCAGCTTGTTTCAGCTGGAAAATTATATATGTAATTTTAGGTCAAATAACACGTACCCTTTAAACAGCACAGAAAACTAGGCGTAGCTGAAATGGACTTGGGTCACTTAAACAGCAACAGAGAGATGAAGGTGTCCTGTAGGAGCCATAACTTGATGTGGTCTGGAGAAAAGTCACTTGGACGACAATGAATCAGAAGCGTAATTAACTCACACTGAAAAGGGCCGGTGCAGACAAATTGCTAGTCCGGTTGGAGAGGAGAGGTTTGATTGTCATTGCTGCGTCTCTCAGGGTACGGCAGTTGAACTGCTGGACTGCAGCTAATTGCCAGGTTGGTTCTGATTAACAGCTTAAAGGAGATGCCCGTCATTTAATGCCTCTGATGGCATGTGCCTCTTCCCGCGGCGCCCCGAGCCACCTGACTCCCTCTGAATGTCAGGCTGGCTGACGTGCTGCCTGCCCAAGCTTGTACCACGACTATGGTACGATTGAGACCTGTCAAGCATGCGATGGCACGGCGCGACGATTGGCGCCAAATCAGCAATAATCACGCCTCCATGTAAGCGGATTAATTGGTTTAAACATGGTGATCAGACCAGATATCAGCTACGCTCTCATAAAAGGCTTACTGTCTGAGGACACCTGTAGGAACCAGTTTGCCCAGCTAATCTCTTTTATCATTGTTAACAGGCCGGGGGGAAATGTCCTGAAGAACCGAAGGAACAAAACTGCAAGATGAAATAGCCCCTCTTAGCAGTATACCATCCGGAAGTTTCCAGACATGTTACAGTAAGCGTACCCTGATATTATAAAACCGAAACTAAAGTTCTCCAAAGCATATTTTTATTATTCACTCCAATCATGTTTGCTGTGACCTGCCAGCACCTCTTAACAGTAAGGATCCGGGACGTGTATGGACTGATCAGTGATAAGCAAGTTTGCCATTCTCTGTCAGAGAGCTACACCCAGAAAGGTAGGGGTCATGTGCTGACAAAAGACGTACTTGCGTGAGGATGGGGTCATTATTGGGGGGAAAAAAATGCCCAGGAACTCCATTCTGGAGTGGTAGGTGTGTATCCTGGGAAGCAGAGCCTGACGGCGCAGAGATCCTGAAAATGAAAAATTTTGCTGGAAATTAAGGAGACATTTGTCAAGCAAGCAATGAAGATTTCCATCCAGAAGATGCCCATAGTACAGTCGAAAAACAGAAACTATAGTTGTGTTGTTAAATAGTCTTGCACTAGTTTGATAGGATCATTTTTATTTAAAGGTGAAGTGAGGTTAAATTGTGCTTGTGTTACCCAAGTACAACTCAAAGTACAATTAGGTCCTTCTGAATCCATGTTTGCCGGATGAACAGCTGCTGTTTTGGTGCATGTTGTTAAAGATGAGGAAATGACTAAATTATGTTTCATTTCAGAAATGCATTCTTTTTAAAACCTGATATGTTCCAAGAATAAAGCTATGACACAATAAACAACCTGGACTGGTTTTTCGGGAGATTTCATCTGTCTTTGTGAAGGAGTCTTATAACTGTGGAATGACCTCTCAGTTTTCCAGTATGTGAGCACCATTGTGCGAATGAGCAAAACGTGATGAACCACCAGTGAGAATGTTGGCCTGATGGGCAACATTTAGATATGCTGTGCAGATTTTCCCGAAAGGCTGTGGGTGTTCATTTTTTAACAATCGGTACATTGTCGTAATCCACATTAGCTGCTTGCGTGACAGGTCTTGTTAATGTTATACAAAGGTGCAGCACAATACTTTCAAAGTAGGAGGTGCCAGATAACAAAATTTTGGCTAACAGATATATAACACCTTTTTTAGTTAATATTTAATGAACGGTTACTCTTTTAGAAGTATCCAAATACAATATCGGTAGAAACATTCTTTAAATAATTCATTAGTTACCTGTAGTATATTATTGTCTAATAACATCTTCATTACCATTTTCTTATTTCAAATTCAGTAACTCAGATGAAATAATTTTACAATTTAGTTAGCACAACAAGTTAGAGACACTTATCTTGGAGGAAGCTTACCACAGCCGGGGAAAAATATAGCAACATGAAGACAACTTGTTCTTGAGAACAAAGCTGAGCTTCAGTCACAATGTGCTAACTCCAGATGAATTTGCTGATATATTACTTTCCAGCAAATGGCTTTTAGATTATCTGTCTTCGGTGTGCTTGATAAGTCACTCAGTGAATGTGGCGTTGTTGAAAAACGAGGAAACAACCTCAATAAGTATCAAGATCAGGAATGAAGACACACTTAAAAAATGATGGAATCTTTATGTTCTGATGCTCTGCTTTGAAGTTCTTGATATGGCCATAGCTGACTGTCTTCTACTTGAAAGATCTAAAAAAATAGTTACTGTGATTTTTATTGTACAGTACTCCTCAAGTATAAAACATAGTGATTTGAATACCTTTATACACGTGACCATATTCTTTGGTGTTATGTTGTCTTTACAATGCCTTGCATTGTCACCTATTGTCTTACAGAGCCATGATATCTTTGATGTGCCGTTACATCATACTGGGTAAGGTTTCTCAATGCTTGTGTTTACACAGCAATATGCCTGCTTAGGCAGTCTGTTCTGGATTACTACAGTAAAACCACAGCATGGAACAGTATAAAAAGCTGGTGAAAATACCAATGCAGGCCACTGTGCAGAATGTTTGTGTTTCTGTCAATTAGGCTGTTGTTTGGCTTGAATCACTAACCCAGAATGTGCAGTAAATGTTAATGGTTTGTAGATGATGAGTGTATTTGTGTGTGCCAATCCCATTTAGTCCGTGCTGAAATCTAAAACTACCAAAACTAATCGTCAACAGCCCAGCCCATGGTAAAAATCCATGAAATGGAGAATATTTGTTTGTAGCAAAAAATACAAAGTGACACGCATTAGATGAACTAGCATGCTTGAATTCCATAAGGTCAACACCAGAAGGATGGGGTGTTTTGTTTACGGCGAGAAATTCCTCCGATTGGTAGGAGCAGAGTGAGCCAAATGAGACTGGCCAAAGAGTCACAACAAAACGAACTAAACACAACCAAAAGTGAAATCACACAGTTTCAACACAACTGGAATTTGGAATAAAGCTTACTGGTTTTCAGTTTAAAAACACTCATTACAATGTATAAATGTGACCATATAATACGTCAAGGCAGCAGCTATAAAAGTAAAGATATAGCATTGAGAGTATGGGTATACCTTAAATAAGGACATTATACAAAGATACTCATGCACGGCAGGTACACAGTGTTACAGCTGAGGGAACACCGTCAAATCATTTTTATCCAGGGACTATGTCAGGAATTTGGTATGTCTGGATACCTCAAAGGCTGCCCTGGCATCAACTCAGCTTAAGTATAAGAGGCTGTTTCTCACGAGAAGCTATGGCTTGGTCTGTTAAGAAATGCAGCAAGGTCTGGTTGAGTCACCCGAGCGCTAGATCATCTCTGAATCGGCAGGCATCTCACTCTGGAGTTCGTGAGTCACTTGAGGCCCGTGTGACCCCTGAATCAGTGTGCTGTTTCCTCAGCATTCTCCCAAACTGCACCATGAGTGTTTTTTCCCACTCTTTGTTGACTCAGCACTGAACAAGATACGCTACACCAAGCCAGATCAGGAGAGCTCCACCAAGCTCCTTCAGTCAGTTCAGAAATGGAACAGAAATCAAAGGAAAGAGAGAGTGAGGCAACTGAAATGTGCCTGTCAACAGATTTCAACTTCTGTGGCTACATGCGTCTGCACAGCAAACTGTCAGATATTTCATTAGCTGCCAGCTCTGAGGAGAAATGAAAATACTCCCACTTAAAGGTTCCACCTGCATTTGGTTGCCTCAGCTTGCTTTTTTCCATGTGATAAACTGTTTATCAGACCATCTCTGTCAGAGTCTGGACTGAGCCCATGCCTTTTGTTGATGCCAAGGAGTAGTGTTTTCAATAGCTCAGACCAAAGAACCCACCAGCACGTAATGAAATGTGTGAGCTGTCACAGAATATTTAAGAAGAAACAAAATATCAAAAATGCTGTCGGAGGGTGGGTTCATACCCTATCATCTAATGGGTTTGTTTACAGTAGATCATAAATTACATGCAATTTACCTTATGGCAAAGAGAAAGACCAGTTATGCTTAAGAAATATTCAGTTACAAAATGGCACTAATTGATATTCAAATATAAAAAACTAAAACTTTCATTGCACAAAATCAAATTTGGAAAATCTGGCATGTTCTGTGCTGTGAGGACTGCAGGTCTGATTCCTGCGTGTTGAACTTGTATGTTCTCTTCATGTTTGAGCAGGTCTTTGTATGCCCCGCTTTTCTGTTATAGTGACGACATCCGGTCTACATGAATCGATGTCCTCAGATTACCCTAGTAGGTCATTCTGTGCCATGTGTGGGTGACAGTGACAGCCTGGCATCTGCTACAGAGTGCCTCCTGTCTCATACCCTGTGCATCTTCATGTTGGCTCTACTTGGAAAATGAATGAATGAATCTTAGGCTTCATGTACCTATTGGCTGAATTATTCCTTAAAAACCCTACTACTGAATGATACAAATAACGAGTTTCTATTATGCAAAAAAAAACTGTAAAATATATTCATCACAGATTTATATAGTTGGATTGCAAGGAGTACTGGCAGGCATGGCTCTGCAACTTCTGATTAGCTATCTAGGTGTATGTAAAATGACTGTACTTTCCATCTGCTCTAAATGGTATGCTAAAATATTTAGCATTTTCAGTGGAGTGTTTCTTAAAATAAACACATTTCCCTCCATATGCATGTAATGCTTGCTTCGTGTTTGTTCCAGGCACTGTCATGCCTCCGGAAGGGAAATCTTTGAAACTCCACTGCCAGATCTCTGTTTATCACGCTGCCGTCACGGCCACTCAGCCACCAAGAAGTGACTGTGTGACCGAAATGTTAGTGAAAGTCATCTGTCATTAGGCTTGAATCACTCACCCATTCGTTCGGTTTCAAGATGTAACTCGCATCATCATGATGGAGTTTCATTCCTATCTTATGCCTGACAGCAGTTCCAAGAAGCTGTGACATCACTGCACAGTGTGATTGTCAGAGGTCTATGGAGAATCAGCTTCTTCAGACAGCAAACTAACCCAACGGACCCAGAGATCGGATGCTGGAACATGGCCATTTCTATTGGTAGACTTGGCACATTACAGGCTAGCAATCTAAGCAAATTCAACACTAAAGCTTTCTTGCCTAACTTAAACAAGAACCCTCAGAGCTAAGCCATGGCTCCGTCTCTGCCCTTCCACTCTAACACACTGTAAACTCACATTATGCTGAATACAGTCGGTCACATATGTGCAGAGGGCTCCTCCCCCATCCTTCTCCATTCTCAGAGATACAGATACCCTTCCCCATATCGCATCGGCCCATCTTCTATTACAACTTGCAAGTACACCTATTTCAGTGTTAACATTAATTGAATTACTAATTAGCTGCTTCAAGGGTGCTGATTTATATTTCTGCCGGTGGGTGGTCAAAATGCTGCTCCTCCAAGAAAAGTACTGCTATGAAAATATCGTTCGACCAGATTGCAATTGTACTTCCAGATTGCCGACCGGTTGTTGCATTTACGTTAATTCTGAGATTTACCCATGGGTGCGTAGCCCCCTCTGAGGGTGCTTGAGCCCTGGAGCTGAGCACCGAATCTGCGCCTAGGGCCTGCTTGCTAATTTAGACTATTGAAAATGTCATAGTACAGTCAAGTTTAAAAAGCTGAAAATTCTTGCACAGAGAGAACTGCATGGTCTTAAATCTACACATTTAAGACCACTGTTCAAGTACAGTCAATTAAATATGTCAAGGCTGGCCACCTCAAACCCGTGCATTCACATCGGTGATTGAGCATTTTTATTTTCTTATCATTTTAATAAGGACTGAAATTTCCACTGAGGTATGTCATTGGAATTCAAGGCCATTCATCACCGCTGAGGTCTGACATGAGCAAGGGAAAAGTAAATTTGTACCAAATTCCAGGAAACACTCTGTCAGGAAAAATCTTCCTGCAGAAAGCCCACTGACAAATTAACTAACCAAAAGCTTGCTGTCGGCTAGAATTCTTCGATGAGACGTAATGCTTTATTAAAGACTTCTATTACAAAGCAATAAATGAGTGAAAAATATTTTATTGGAAGGGAGTAGATTGTATGGTTCAAGTACTGTTTAAAGACATTCACGTTTAACAAATCAGCACCATCATTTAAAAAAAAAAAAACAAGCAATCAAATATTGCGGGTAATGCTTATCTTTATTACATCAACCAAATAATCATGGCATTTTGGAAGACACGCAAAGTTCAAATTGTTATATGTAAATTTTGACTAATTACGCAGGTACGATTTCTCCATCTGTACGTTTATTTACACAATACCATACATTTTAGCATGTTTTTGGTCATATCAACAATGCCATAGCACACTAGCACAAAATGCTAGCTGAGATGTCAACATCGATCACGCATAATTTATTGATTATCTGGATCTGCCTGTGAAGTCATGAAGCGAGCTCCTGTGTAACACTATGTTCAAGTGAACCCATCCAAAGAAAAAAAAACAGAAATTTCCTCAGGAAAGGAAAATTTACTTGTTGGAAAATAATCACATTTAGAATACTCCATTTTGCCACATGACATTGGCATATACAAGTTGGTTGGAATGCCATTCGGTAAACCCGTGGCCCATTCTCATTGGCAACTGCTGCTTTGTCACATGACACATGTAAAGAAGCTATTGGAGGATACAGAAAAATCTGAGAGAACTGGAGATCATGCAAACACAAATGGCACATTTTCCAAATGTGATTCAGACAGATTAGGCTGTGGTTACATTAGGCTCAAGGTTATAGCTGTACTTTTAACAACTGCCTTTAATTTTCAAATCACAGACCAACAGTTAAATCATCATAATGGTCTAATAAATGTAGAAACCTAGTAGTACATCAATCCAAACTCAGTTCCAAAGAATTTAACTGTGCCATATTTTTCCATTTAGCAGTGTGATTTATGGGAACTTTGCCTACAGGGATAGAGGTTCTTGTAAATGAGAGCCTATTATTCAATCATCTCTCCCTGCCTTGCCTGCATAACTCAACACAGCAGCCTACACAAAGTTTTAGAATTCTCTTTCAGTTGCCTTTGAAGGTAACTCTTACTGTCTTATTTAACTGAGTGCAAAATTATTTAGACCGTGAAAGTTGTTGATTGTTGGCTGTAATTTTGTTATAACGTCAGAGAAACTTGATTCCCTATTACACAGGCATGTTCTGTTTAATTCCTTTATAGTTGCGTTGTTCCATTCCGTACTTGTGGATGGTTGAGGAATGCTACTTGGTTTCACAAAGACTGTAAAGGTGCTGGGTTTGAATACAAAACAAAACAATGGCTTTCGCATACTATATCATTTGACACGGTCAAATCCATGGGTTTGTGAGATTCAGACTGGATCTGCTGCAGTCTTATTTTACAGTGTACTATACATAAATGATCAGCATACCGTGGCATTCATACTTCAGCCCTCAGTACATTTAAAAATTTCAATGGGTGAAATAAACATCCAACCATTACATTATGCCCCGTGATCAAATGCGAAGAGAGTATAAGTTATAAAATGTGTATTTTAAACATGTTTGTGAAAGAGGGTTCCAGCTCTCTAAGTGATGCTGTCCGCTGTACGAGTGGGAAAAATTGAACACATGCAATCCGGTCTGACTAGGCCAGGTTGCCAGGTAGATGCCATAATCGGCCCTGATCATCAACAGCACACTCAGGCCAAATTAGGACAGCCGGAATCGGTCCAAGTCCTTTTCACGTATACTTTGGTTGACAGTCAGGCTTGGCCCAATTCTGGCATGCCAGTGTAGAGCCTCAGCCCATCCTGCCACAACTCAGCCAAGCTTGAGTCGACACTTTCTGCTGGATGGGTTTCTTATAAAAAGTTACTGGGTCACTAGGGACAAATATGATATGTTGTGGTGTAAAGAACTGTGCCTTTGATGTTTGAAAACACCAACTACACCACTGTTAGCTTTTACTAAGTGAGAAATACTTCATTCCAAAAACGTTTGGTGTAAATTTCATGTATTTGTGAGGGTTTTATGATGAAAAATGTTATGTGCATGCATTGAAATAACACTGGAGGCTGATAATGGTGTCGTTATACTGAGAAAAAGTAAGAGAGAGAAAAATTTTGTGAAATTGTAAAAAAAAAAAAAAAAAAATTGTCATTGAAATTAGTCTGAGAACGTTTTGTAGTTCGTTTAGCATTATTAACGACCTGAGGGAGTGGTTGCTGACATTCACATGCATTTAAGGGTTAATCAGAAGGACTTATAACCTGAAGGTTATCTGTTTAAGAGGCAGGATGGGCCTGCTGAACTTAAACTTGAACTCGAGTAAAGGAACTGGCATTATAACCAGGTGGAAACTGTAGATTGCTTAGGATAAAAGCTTTGGATTAGCAATTACATAATAAGCAGAAAGGTAAAACTGTGTATGCTATTCATAGGCAATACTCTTGCTACAGGACAAATATTGTACTAACAATCTATACAAAACATATTCAAATGATATCACCCTCTTGGAAACTGGAACCTTTCCGATCAGGTGACAGATAATGAGGATGACTCCAACAATGGATACCTCCCCACATGACTTCTTTACCCCACTCTCCTCTTTACCGCGAACATGTCGAGGCCGTGCGTGTCGATGCTGTGAAATTATCTCCTGAACAGAATCAGGGTTTTTGGTTTCATGAGGGAAAAAAAGAACAAAAGGCAAAATTTGCCATGACCGTGAGAGTGGCGTGTGACCGCAGCATTGTCTACCCACTGCGCCTGGTTTTGGTGCAGAATGTGTTATATGTGGTCAGGATTCCTGCCATGATAAAGACAAAAAGAATACCAAACACAGAACTTAAACCTTTTATGGGGCTGTAGTCCCTGTGTGTCTTTGGGGCTTGGAATTGTGCAGCTAAATCTCATATGTAGTTTTTAATTTACAAGGAATTTTGAGGAATTAGAGGGAAAGCAAAATAAAACAAAGCTTTCTGCCTCGGGGGAATTTCAGCAGAAACACCATGACCCTCCATGCCTGCTTGGGGCCCGTGTACCGCCACGGTGTCTAAGATGCCGGTTTGAACTACACGCGTCTCCACACGCTACTAATTGGCTCTGCCTGCCGCGGACATCAAAGGCAACCGGTGTGTGTCGGCAAACTTTGAAGATAAGGTCAGCACCTCAGAAGCACTGAGTCGTAGTCTTCTACTTGGCAGGAGTCACTTTACTCACGCGCACACACACACACACACCATCCCGCATCTGACCATGATAATTTGAAAAAGAAAAGAAGATAAACAGAGTATGCCATCTATAAATCACTGCAGAGATTTACATAAAGGCAACCTGAGATTAATGTTACTTTTAAAAACCCCATGTGACACTGTGGTCCACACACAGATCCTTCGAGGGGCGGAGAGGTGAACCAGCTGATTCATGCACAGCTCCACCTACCATCTTGCCCAGAAAACAAATGAAACAGACCTAAATTAAAACCAGATTTGTCTTGGCATAGCTCTGCGGCAGTGGGCAAGGCGGCGAGAAGCAGAATTAGTCATGACTGAGCGGGCGATGTACTGAAGACCCGCCTGTGAGCCATGGGGACTCGTGTGGCACCCACCATTTGCCTGGCTGTTTTGAGAGAAGGATAACATCTCCACATTCAGCCTGGAACCCCAGTACCAGTCTGTCAATACCCTCCTGGTCAGTTACGTGTTTACATGAGGTTAGATGAAAACCCAGGAAATACAAAAGAATTCTGCTATTAAAGTTCAGTACATGCAGTGTGGCCGTCACCTCGCAAACTCATATTTATTAACATTTTCAGAAAACTGCCACGAATAGCACCCTGGGCGAAAGTTCCTCTACAGAATGCCTCCTGGTCCTCCTGTCATCTGAGTTCAGAAATACAATCCCTCAGTGGCGGTTCCCTCATCCAAAAATAGAGCTGGCAAATCAACAATTCACTTTAATTGCTGTGAAATGGAGTGACATTATTCACACAGTGAAAGCGTGCAATTTCCTTCAGCCCATCAGCAACAGCACCCAGCCACTTGAAGGCTCCTAATGTGGATTCAGGGAGGGATCCCTGCGAAGCTCCATCTGCCAAGGTCCGGAACATTCCCACGAGCGTGCATTACCAGCTCATTTTCATAACCTGATATGACTTGGCCACAGTGACTGCTTCATAGCAGGCTTCCGCCAGCCGGCATCTACTTTGACACAACGTGGTGCTTTGACTCAAATGGCGTGGCTCGGTAGTTTTTTTATGAATCTGACAGCTTGATGGTTATGATCGAGAATTTAAAGGAAACAAACCAGACTTTCTTTGTCTCCAGAACCCGTCAAGTTGGTCTTTGTTTTTCCGAGAGAAGCTGTGGGATGCAGGCCGTTCATGTGACGCTCTTCCTTCAACTGGCAATAACACAATGCTTGCCCTTTGTGCTGAACTATAGCACGCTGCCTTGTTTAAACGCTGAGCAGCCAGCCTTCGAAGTCTGTGATTTGTGTGGTTCTCTTCTCAACCTTTTGCCCTAAGCTTGTGCTCCTTCTTCCATTAACTTACAGATACTGGGATGAATCATGATTACAGATCTTTAACTGCACACACTGGACAGCAGGGAAATCTGCATTTATTACTCCTAAAGCACACCATTTTCTCTGAAGCTGCTCAAAATTAACACCTGAGATGCCAGCAGCCGCATTTCTGCCGTACATGTCACCTTTCCCGTTGAAAAAAATGACACATGAATAAAATGACAAATAAAATAGTTCTTGTGATATAAATTCTCAATTCACGAGTTTTACACTTAAGAGAACGGTTGTGATGACTGAATTTTTGTGTGGTTTATTTAGTATAGTTTATCGTAATTCTTATTCAACCAAAAAGGCCAGAACCCATCAGATGTAAACAATTGGCCTATGAGGTAGGTTTTGGTGGCCGTCCTCATCAGATCCCGATCGCTCTGGTAGACTTCCCCGAAAGACTCTCGTTGCTGAGCTCATCAGCAGGATCCAGGATGGAGGGTAGGCTATTCTGAGACAGCTGCGGTCACCTGAGCTGCCTTGCCTGCCTTTAAGACACAGCCTGATGATTCTGGTAGCACAGCTGTATATATATGAATAGGTTCCTGCCACAGGAATCGGCGCTTACTTAAACATCTGTCATGAGCCGCTTTCTCAGCCACTAGATGCTGCTCACTTCTTCTGCAGTTAGCCCTCTCCAGCTGTCATGCTGATTTAAATGGATATTCCTGAGGGAAAACAGCTCGGCCCCAAGGACCAGAAGCTGCCGTTCCTGTTTAAGAAGCTCTTTCCACATCTAAGCCACAGACGTGTTCACTTTTTATTGGTTAATTCAATGGTCTCTTCTTTTCCCTGAGCGTCTAAACCTGACTAATTGACCTTGAGATTATTTTAATGTTATTTCAGGTATGTGTTGTTATGATATGATAGCCCCACACCCAAACCCCCACACTGAATTGACCTAAAATTATGCACAGCACCACAACGAGAAGATATCTTGGTTTAGGCTCACTCAGTGGAATGCACCTGGAAATATATATTTCTTCAGTGGAAATTTTAATTTTAATCCTCTACTGCTAAGTATTCATCTTTCAGGATAATTACAGCATGAAGAAATCTGCCAGTCTGAGTTTTTAGCATAAGAAAACAGACCTGCTGCCTCTAAAATAGATTCCAAAATCTTAGTGAACTGTAGGATTTCTTTCAAAATACTAGTGAGAAGTTGACCGACAGAAAGTATTTGTGGAGGTGTATAGGTGGACCGCTCATCTGCACACAGAGATGGGGGCGATGCTGTCTCCATGACATCATCAGCGTCACACAGTACTACTGTAGACACAGATGGCTCGGCGTTCCTGGGACGAGATTTACTCCAGCCCAAACAGCACCAGGGAGTGGAGATAAGCTCAGGGCACAGAAAATAAATCTGCATCACCAAGGGCAGAGCCTTCTGCGGCTTCAGTCTGCTGAACCATGGAGACTTGTTGGTGTGACCATGTACAGGTCATTGGTGTGGGTGTGCTGTGGCATCAGCTGGGACGGGTGGTCCTGGAGGCACATGGCAGAGTAATTAGGCCTCCAGACCCCATCCCACTCCCTAAATAGTCCAGATAAACCTTGCCTTGGTTTGTGTTTAATGGGCTTCCTTAAAGGGTAGACCATAAACGCTAAACCAGAGGTCATCACAAGTCAAAGTTGGCAGTGAGGGAGGGAAGCTTTGTGTGGGGAAAGAAAGCATAGGGAGAGATGTTTAGGCTCTGAGCATTGTATACAACATTGTGCGTTAGACAGAAGACGCCCTATCTTGGGGTACAAAGGCATAGAATGTATTGTTTACAGAAAAGTTCTGCATGATGCAAAATAAAAAAAAAAAATCTAGAATAACCCAAAAACAACAGGTGGATCCCAGTTGTTCCTTCACCTGCGCTGAAACCAGGAAAGCCCATTGTACCATAAAAGGGGATCACACGCCATCTGTTGCTGAGATGACGAGGTCCAGCCCAGAACACAAGCAGGCTCCGCGGAGACAGCCATTGAGTTGGAATGAAGCCTTTCTGGAGTTTTTTTTTGGGTTCCTGTGACAGCAGAATGATTTATGCGTGAATGATATTCTCTTGGCTGTTTACTGGATTCTGACATCTTAAATGCAACATTTTGGAAGATATCTGGAATTTGCCTTAAAGCCAGACTTACTCTCGGTTATGTCCTAAGACCGGCAGTGACTGTGCAGAAAGACTGTATGGTTATATGTAAAGTTGCACTGTGGTGTACGTGATTGCACTGCTACAGACAAGAGCCTCAACCACAGGCAGCAAACAATATGACTGAAAAGCTGGGCCTTTTGTGTTAAGTTGAGCTTTAAATCATTGACCATAAAATGCTAATTATACCAGCTAAAATTACAATGGATGACAGCAAGAACAACAGTCAAAACAAGCCCAAGGAAGCCATTCAGGCTAACTTCAAGGTAACATAAACGTTTATGATTTCTGAAAGAATTTAAAATTAGATAAATCCTTTTTTGGAGAAGTTCTGTCGTGCAGCACCTAATAATAATACTAACTATTCTTCAAAGACCTCAAATACTGTGCAATCCATCAATTTTCTAGACTGTGTATTGTGGTCAGGGTCGAGGGGGGGCCTGGACCCTATCCCAGGCAGCTTAGGGCACAAGGTGAGGGACACCCTGGACGGGGGGCCAACCCAACGCAGGGCACAAGGCGAGGGACACCCTGGACGGGGGGCCAACCCAACACAGGGCACAAGGTGAGGGACACCCTGGACCCATACTGTATAACCACCGCAGTAATCTGTCAGAGTAATCTCAGTGTGTCAGAGATGAACTGAAACATAAAAACACTCTCTCAACATTAAATGAGACAACCAAAATTAATAATTACAGATTGATCGTTCACCGTCCTTTCCAGTCAAATGTAGCAAAATGATTCTGAAAAGTCAGAAAGTTCGTCTGTCTGCAAGCCACCCCAGTGATTACATCATTGCCAGTACTTCTAGACACAATAATGATTTTATGAGCAGGTGCTGAAAAACTGTTTCGAAGAAAGTGAACCTTTCTCCCCCCCTTGGATAGGGTTGGGGGGCTGGGCTTTCAGCATGAAGTAGGTGTGGAGACAATGCAAACCTGTTTAAGGGAAACAAGTTGACAGACAAATCAAGAGATTCAAGATCCAGGATGTCTTTACTGTGATGAGTGAGACGTAGCTGAAAAGCACAGAATTCTGCCATTCAGGCAAAATCATCTGTAGTCTGAATTTCAGTGTGATTTTATACAGTCCATGAAATCTCGGTTACTTGGTTAACATTCAGATATTAGCCTTAATCAGATATATCTTTTCACAAAACACTAGTACAAGAACGGGTAGAGGAATGTTTGTCAGAAAAGTACCATGTTGAATTGACTAGTTTGCCATGCCCTTTAAAAATAATATATGCTGACCTCAGTCATCAGGGTTTGGAGAACTGACCTTACGCAGTCGTGTATCTTATGACCTGACATATATTAAATCAAAAAGTATTTCATAAGACATGTTTATATATTATTGCCTGAAGCAGTTCCAAAAGTATATTTTAAGTCTTATTATTCATACTGAATCAGATACATTGATAAGAATTTCTAGGGATGCGATATGGTAATATAATAAGTATAATATAGTGCATTGGAAGCAAAAGAGTCTCGAAAAACGTGGCATGTTAAGGATGTTGTACTTTAATTTTCTGCCACATGTATAAAATCTAGGCATGCAGATGTCTTCTTAATTTAGCACTAGATAGATTCAGGACTCAAAACAAAGAGGTCAAAAAGGTTTTTCTATATATGAATTTTTTATTTTTCAAGGCTTAAGCATCCTGACCTTTAATCCTCTTGGCTCACCGGATCGGGGTCAAACAGATGAGACCAAACAGAAGCAGGGGAAGATGAAAGGTGCTCGGTCAGATGTTGGGTCAGGGTTTGACTGCTGCATGGAGCCCCTTAAATGTTCTGATACTGATCCCTTGAGCTGGTCTGAATCACTTTATTAAAATGTCCCCGCTGGGTAAATTACGCATCATATCAGTAGCTTGTGATTGAAGTATTTCTTGCTACGCACCTAAATAACGTAGACATTGTAAATGAGTATACAGAATTAGGTTCCTACTAGTGGCCAGGAAACAGTGTACTGCAACCATACTGCAGGCTACTTTCATGTGTGGAAAGGTTCCAGCAGACGAGCCCTTGCCTTCGGCTGTAATCTGGCTGTTGTTGTTTTACTTTGCGTCTGTCAGTTTGACCTGGACAGTAGACATATCATTTTCCAGAAGGGCCTGCTAAATGAAGTGTAACTGGAGGGGGTGGTCTTAGTGCCAGATCACAGTCGGTGAGAAGAGGGTGAAACCGACAGATCTGCAGGACAGAAGGTCACCGTTCTGTAGAATCATTCTGACTACTGTAGATCACGTGTCAGTGTGATTTCAGTTAAGGTGTGGAACCAGACCCAAGGCTCCATCCATCCATCCATCCATCCTCTAATGTGCCTCTTAACCTAAATATGTTTATACTTCACACGTAAGGTGACCTCTGTTACCCTAAACCATTGGATCTCAACACAGTCGTCAACCCCCAGATCCTCAAGCCTGCTTGCATTTTTGTTCTGTTCTACTGAGTGTGCAGCACTATTTTATACCAAGGCCGTGACATCAGATGACGGTACATTGTGAGCATGTGAAAATGCAAACAGGATGTCCACTGGCATGCAGTCAATCACGTTTACTGAAAACACGCTGCACGTGACACAAGTCAAAGCGCATGGGAAAGCGGGTGAAACGGCAGAGATCTGCCTGCATCTGATCTGCTTTCAGGGCTACAGGACGTACTTCTGAGTGCACTCGGTAATGGCTTGTGCATAACTCTGTGGAGGTCATGGAGAAGTGGCCCCCTAAAAGTCCCCTAGGAAACGCTAATGTATGCTCTTGAAAAATCCCACACTGCAGCCCACGCTTTAAGTACAATGTTATTTTTGTTTTAAAAATATCCATTCTTAAAGAGCGCTATTCAGCAATGCGTCACATCGAACATGGGGATGTTAGTAGTGAGCGACTCCCCCGTTTCTGTGGAAAGAGGGCTTATGACTTGGTCAAAATAAATAAATGTGAGACTCTTTCTTCTTTTGAGTGCGAACAGGTTGTTGACAGGGCATGTTGGAGTGTGCTTCCTCTGACTCGGGGAGAAGAACCCTTTGGTTTCATACTGGAAAACGCTTAGTATCATCTGACTAAAGAGTGAAGAAGCATCAACAGCTGTTACTAGAAGGATCTGAACGCTTATGATGGCCTTTTCCCTCCACTCACACGAAAAACGTTCATCAATTATTGGGATTTGGTTCAGAGGGTCATCAGAACAGGAAGATAATAGTTATGACCACTAAGGATGGGTTATGTTAACAAACATCTCTGTGGAACCAAGGATGTACTTACAGGCACCTGTTATATTAAGCAGCTATGGGATCAAAGTTTTTGCATGCCAATCAACCTGGAATGTGAACCAGTAAAATTACAGCACAGTTACGAAGAGCCGAATGTCTGAAGCCACACATTCCCAATAACAAATTAACAAATTCCTTTAAAAACCCTTGCTATCCTAATGACATTTACCCAACTAATTCTCCTCCAATCTCTGGGGAACAAGAGAGCATTCTTTGTTAATTACTTTACTAAAGTAGCCTACATCCCATGTGAGTAATTTGGTAAAAGATATTCGACTTCAGTGATCTTTGTTCTTTGTGACCAGTGAACCTACTCTTTTGTGATCTGTTACTCAAAAAGTCCAGGTATCAATTACCCCAGGATCAGACCTGATCAAGAGTGTGTTTCATCAAGTTACAGGACCTCATTTAAGTTCCTTTTTTTAATCATAAGCCGCTGAAACAATTTGCCCTAAGGAAATAATTAATCCTTTCTCAATCAAATAAATAGGTTTTTTTCTCCCCCTGCTGCGATACTCGTGACGTAAGCTCTGCCCCGACTGTGCAAGTGTCAACTGGCTAGGATTACCTGTGCTCGTCTACCTGAAGCGACAGGCTGTTTCCTGTTTGTCAAGCGAAGCACACATTTCCTGAGAATGAAACCACTACAGACTAGTGGGTAACTGATAGCTGAGCGGAATTCCGAAGCTGGAAAACATCTGCTCTTTAAGCGAAGGCACTCTGTTTTCGTAGATCAGCGCGTCACAAATCAGAGGTCAGCTTCAATGGCAGGTGAAAGTGATGATTTTCGTACTGCTATGGAGAGAAAGCAACCATAGAATGAAGCTGTACTAAGCATTGCTGAAATGCTCTGTCCAAATCTGTGTTTAATATTCTCTTAACATATACAACACCACAAGCTGGATGGTCACATTACCAGGCCGATAAACCGGTTTTCAAATCACGCAACTGCATAGGAGGTTGCCAGTCTTTTGGAGAAACACTCTCTCTAAATTGCAGAGGAAAGCCAATGCTTACATTTGATTTCGTTCACATTCTTTGGCAGTATAAGACAAGAATTCGCTCTGAATGAAGTGAGAATAAATCCTCCTGATGTCGCAGGAATGGACACGTCTTTTTTTCATGCCACAGAACGCTGCATTTTTCCCTTTGCTTTTGTTGGTGTAATAAACGCCTGAGACATGCCACAGGCACAGAAACAATAAAAGTAAAAAAAAAAAAAGCACATAATTATGGACCATAGACCGCAGTTTTAAAACCAAAGAGCTTAATGACCACCACTAGCACCGAAGAATGACTTCACCCAAAATGACAATTTTAAGGCCAGACCACAAAACATATTTTTTAAATTCTACCATCTTCTGTTGATACATCCATCCGTCTTCCAAAAGCACCTATCCAGAAGAGTTACAGTAAGCCTTTGTCAAATTTCCCCACACACTCCTCTCTCCCTGTGCTAAATAGACCATATCAACCATACAGAGCAAAATGGAGAGCCTGTTCTTTGAAGGAGAAAATGTGTGAGTTTCACGATGAAATACAACCCACCAAGGGAGCGGACAGTGTTATCACTGTCTGGGAACTCCTAAGGAGATGCCACAGATACTCAGCATACATCGACTGGCCACAAGGCCTTTCTCTGAGAGAATTCTGACTGGAAATCCAATTATATGCCTCCACTATTTACAGTGACTGGGGAAATTTATGCCACCATAAAAAGTGCACGGCCATGCTGTTAACTGCATTTTCAGCTATGCGGGTCAGCCGTTCCAAACCATAAACCTTCTGCCTTAATTCCATCCTCCGAAGGTGACGTAAACGCCACTCACAAGAAGCTTTTCACCGTGAAGTGCATGGCTGGCGCCAATTTTTTTTTCCCCGCCCTTTAGCTGAATGTCTAAAATGAAAATAGTTTCTCAGAATTTGAGAATTAAGATCTTTAATTTTCTCCACTGAATTGAAAATGGCCTTTACAAGTCAGATTGAGATCGCCATCTTAAATGTGGGGAAGTGTGAATAAATGGTGTTAAAATGGACTGGCCCAGAAAGGTCAGTTTGATGTGTGGCAATGAAATTCTGGGATTTATTTCATCTGTAAACGCAAGCCTGATGAAAGAACATCCATTCATGCAGCCACCCATCCTGGATAGAGTTGTGGATTGAGGGGGGAAAAAAATTAAAAATTCACAGAATATATTATTTATTGGTTAAAAGGGACCAATCTTTCACTGCCCCAGGGAATTAAAAATAATCCACACAATAAATTAAGGACAATCAAGTACACAGAAAGCACAATATCAGAATCAACAAATTAACACGCTGATGTTTAAAAGTAAAAAAAAAAAAAAGAAACATACACGTGAAATGAAAACATTTGTAGCAACAGTACCATTCGTGTACTATAAACACTGGCTTAATTTAACACTCCTCTTAAACTGTGCTGGTATTTTCACAAAGCATTAGATGTACATTAAATAAGGAACTAAGGTCAATGATTTTACTAGATAAAACCCCAGTGGGTTACGTCTCACTCTGAGTGAGTGCTAATCAAGTTAGATTAGTTCAAGTCAGAGCATTGTTAGCTGGTCAGGTACTCATGACCATTAGTGGCACCAAGATGACATCGGGCAGTTTAGCCCGGAAGCCTAGGGCGTTATCTCTGAGCTCCGCCATGCTGTGCATGCTCTTATTGGCTACCCCTTTAATTTAGGACCTAATTTTGTTCTGTTTTTTTCATGGTGCATTATTACGTGTTGTTTTGCCATGCTTACCTCTGAGCTTAGCTGCGCTCTTCTTAACAGACTCCACTTCAATTAGTCTACCATCAAATGAAATTTTTCCCCTTTTTTAAAAGAGCAATTTCACTTTGAGAGCTTCCTTGACCAGAATAGAAAAGTACTGTGATTGGCAGATACATCTGAATTAAAATGTAATGCAAAGTATTGTGCCATTTAATAGACTTATTGTACAGTTAATTGCACTTTAGCACAGATGCTACATAATTTTTTTTTTGAGCTAGCAAAGGTAGTCCAGCTGAAAAAGGTGAAGAGATCATCTCTAGAATGCACCCCGTTAAAAAGGAGATTGTAAGAATGAAAGTACCCAAGTCCTCACATCACTAAATGGGCTTTGTAAATAATTCAAACAATGAGGTATCTAAATGGTCTTTGGAGTAACACACTCTCTTACTGAAACCCGCAAGAACCTTTCATTTTCCCCATCCCTGTATAAGCTGGTGATTGTTTTTGGCATGAACAGAAGCCTTAGAGAGTAGTGTTGTCCCCCGTTGAGTGGATGTCTCACTTTTTGGGTCACTTGGGACACTCCATGGTGTGCCGTTTCTCAATCTGATGGGCAGCACCAACACCCTGATCATTCCAGATGACAACGCAGGCGGGCAGCCAAAGGCACAAAGCTGACACGTTTTTTTTTTTTTTTGGTATGCTGGTGTGGGGTGTGCCTTCCCTCCTATCCTCCTCCTCCTCCTCACCCGAAACAGTAGTACTCATCGCTGTCGACCTGGAGCTCCCTGTGTCGAGCGTGACCCTTCATCCCCACCTCCCTGGGATTCCCGTCAGAGAGGAGCTCCAAGTCCGACGGTGAAACATGCCCAGGCATGTCCTCAGCCAGAGTGTCCAGGTAGCTACCGACAGATATGGCGTCCAGACCGTCACTGACATCCAGCAGGCTGCTGTAGCTGCCATCCGGGGACCCATTCGGGCTCTCTGACAGGCTGAACAGGCTACACTGGCTACCCTCGTGGCTGGCCGTCACGCCCTTCTCCTCCATGGCCCACCGGATGGACTCGATGCCCTCGTTGATGGCGAGGAGCTGCTGCATCAGCTTGCCGTCAATGGCACGGAGGTGCGCCTGCGTGAAGCACAGAGACTCTTAAGGGACAGCCACAGGACGAGGTGACCCCATCGTTTCTGTTTACAGAGACCAAAAGTGCTCCACGGCACCCTGAAGAACTCTGTTCCACCAAGGGCTATAGAATGTACTGCCTTTCGATGCTTTAAGGAGCCTCTTCATGTCTTCTCACTACAGCACACAAGTTCACCTGGCACTGCACACAGAAGACAGGTCCTGACAGATGAATGCTGTGGCTTTTAACCACCCCTGGACTACAGGATACTGAAACTTTGAGGCAAAACTAACATAACACAAAGCCACAATACATACGTATGCTTTAAATCAGGCATTTTTCAAACAAGGCTGATTGCGATCATTTGTTCTAAATTAACTTGAGTTAGACTAATTTTCACTCATTGGCCATCTTATTAGAAGCACCTGTGTGTTAATGCAGACTGCCAACTCCTCCAAAAGTGAATTACGTGGTCCCAATTGAATATGTACAGCGCACAGGCAGTGCCAAGAGCTTGACCTACTGTCCGACTCAGCATTAAAACTGCTGGTGTGGATGACTGAAGCAATTCTGAACTTGGTGTGATTTCCTGCTGCAATATGTCGTGGCTCCAGCCTCTCAGAAAGCCACTCTCCTGGGCTTTCTACATACTACAGTGTCTGAAGTTTGGAGAGAATAATTTAATTAACAAAAACATCATGTCAGCAGCATTTGCAGTGGCTGAAAACACCTTATTAATGGGAGAGGTCAAAGGTCAAAAGTCAGACTTCTTCAAGCTAACAGGAAGGACACAAGTGCAGAAGTAACAGTGGAGTACAACAGCAGTATGCGAATGAGCATTCGGAAAGGGCAAACTCATCGACCGTTGAGGCAGCTATGGAACCGGGTCTTACCGGTACTGGGTGTACCTAATAAAGTGGCCAGATTAACTTTGATTTGTGGTCACTGAACTCTCCTTCTGTAAACAAGAAAAATAACATGAATAATTATCAATAGAGAAATTCCAGACTGTGGTCTCAGATTTACTGTCTGCATCTCCAATCTAAAGCCACATTACACCATGGATCTGTAGATATGCACAGGAGACAGAATGACTTCATGTCTCGAAACCCCACAGCAGGAGTCTTCACAGCCTACTTTACAAAGTGTGAATTGATGCCTTTCACAAGCACTGAGCAGTGTTTAATCAGAGTAATGACATCAGGAGCAGATCACATAGTGGGAAGACGGTGCCACCTCTAATTCAATCAGCTCGATGTCCTACTGGAACACAGAAGAGTCAGTGTTAGGTATAGTGCCATAGTATCCTATATGGCTTCCAGGTATAGCTAGGGTTAATGAGAATTTAAAAAAAAAAAAAAAAAAAATAGTAGTACTGGAAAACAGAACTGTGATTTCTGAGTTGCACATGTTCAATCAACATTCAGTGCTGATGATGCTATACCTGTTATGACAGCCTGACACCCAAACTCCCACGTTTTAACATTAATATTTGCCCCAACTTTTAATTCATCAATATTTCTTTACCAGCTCATTAACACTCTGAAACTGTGACATGATGACAGAGGAGTGGGTAGACCATACTTAAATTGTCAAATTTTTAAATCCTTTACAGTACTGAAGTAAACATTGTTTAAAGGTTTGTTATGTTGTTCTATCAAGGCTTAAGCACTGGTTCAGAAATACTCAACCTAAAAAGGCAAATCCAACAACAAACTAAATTCCACTTTCAAGCTATTCAGATCCAAAAGTCTTTTGAGCCTAATGTTATGATTTTATGATGATATCCATGGAGGAAAGAGCCCCAACATAGTTCTGCACTTACGGAAAACCTGTCAGGCCATCATTCTTTCACCCAACCTAACCTTTGGTTGCTTGGTAACAGTGAACAGCTCATCCTGTGTGATGAGTACCCATAGGTCCGTGCACGGCATTACCCTTGAGTCACCGAGTGGAAACACCTAGCCCAGAGCAATCTGTATTATTTGTGTAGATGATCATTTTATCTGAGTACAACCTCCTGCATTAAGGGAATGAAACACGGATGTACACTAAGCAAGGCTGAACCTGGACAGCCCATTCTGGGTCTAGGTGTGAGGTGTGCATTTTAAAGCTGAATGTATAAACTGAGTTATTTTGAAAACATTTAAAATTAAGGAAAAAAGTACAGTGTTGGTCTGTGTAAGGAAGGTGTGTATGGATTACCTTTCCATATTAAAATTATTGTTAAAATTCATTCAACTATGACCTTGATTCAGCTGACAGACAAAACCCAGAATGACCCAGCATCACAGAGGATTGTTAAGCTCTCATGAAATGTTAAGCCAGGCTGGTAAACTAACTAACCCATCACATATATCGCTTAGAGGTAAACACAAAATCAACCCACAAGTCGTTAAGTAGTTGATGGGGAAAGACAGCCCAGAAACAGAGTGATAGGAGGGGTATTTGCAATGTTCCTCCATTAGGAAAATGTAATTCTTAGTGATTATACATACATAGGACGCTGTCTACAGGTCGATGTACACTGAATGTCATGACACGTTAAGGACATGAAAAGGCTGCAGATCAGCGACTCAGAAGTCGGTTGACAACTATGACTGAAGTGGATATAGCCGTGTGTGTGTGTGTGTGTGTGTGTGTGTGTGTGTTACCGCAAAGAGACGAACTCCAGACAGCAGAAGGATAAAAACTCACCATTTCTTGCTTTAAAAACGAGATCTTGCTTTCCAGGCGCGTCAGATCGCCGGATTTCGGGGGGTCGACGGGATCGGGCGGCTTCATCTCCTCTTTGGTTTTCTGGACACCCTCCATGAGCGACTGGATCAGGATTTCGGGAACTCTGCGCCCCAGTTTTACCTCGACATCCCTGAAATCCGGCAGGCCGTGATCTTCCTCCATTCTTCCGTCGGCTGTCCCCCGGCTCATCAGCCCCCCGGCCGCTCCGATGCCATGTGTCTGGAAGGCGCTTCAGCGCCGGCGGCTTCCTGCTGGAAACGTGACACCCACCAGACAGGTGGATTAGGCTGGCCCCGCCCACTTACCGTAATATACAGAGTGCGAGCGCCCCTGCCCTCTTCACCGTACTGGCTGCTCCTCACTTAACGGCCGAGTTCCCTTCCTACGACTAGGTCGTTAAGCGAATTGGGTCGATAAGCGAGGAGCCGCCCCTTGCTGATATTTCAAGCATACTGTACTGGTAGTGGGTTTGTGTCAACTGCGAAACGACCATGGAGGCGTCACCGAACTTTGACAGTGTTTTAATAACTGCCACCAAGAGGCAACAACAATTTGCACATACAGCGTGCGAACACCTTCTCCAGCAAGACCTGCTCAAGGTTACCACGTGTCTACCGTAAAGCGTATAGTAAATGCGCAACATCATTTAACTGCCGTATATGACAGCAAGCATCTTTAGATACCGTTTTAATGTCACCTTTGTACCATTTATAACATTTTAAGTATATTTATAAATGGTCGGAGAGCTGGTCGTAAGTCCGCGCGGTCGTTAAACGGGTAGGTCGTTAAGTGAGGAGCGGCTGTATTTTGTACTGCTACTTTTGAAGTGCTAACTACTGTCTGGACCCACTTCAGATGATACACAACTACACATCGGTCTGTGATCCTCTATTGAGATGTGCAAAGTACTAAAACTGACAGAAGTACACCTTTTGTAAAGGAAAACAAACTTCTTATAAACCTAAGTATTGGGTGCGCAGCAGCGCCTGATGCATGAACCTGTAATAATCTATATTAATCTTTTAATAAATTATGAAAATCTGGAAAGACTTTGTGCGGCATCTTCTTATGAGCCGAGCCACTTAGAATTGTTGATTAATTAGTTTATTTTTAAGCTTGGACAATGTATTATGAAAGATGAAAGGCTGTATTTCTCGGTCGAAGACGCTTTGATTTTAGATAGGAATTCTTCACATCAAATAGAAGACAAAGGCAGCTCCCAGAGGACGTGAGATTGGGCACGTAATGCGATTTGTGATTGCTTGTCAACGGGAAAAGATTTCAATAGGATCCGAGTCGCGAACTTCGTTAGTTTTTACGCCATCTGCTGGCGAAAGGAGAGCAAAAACATTCAATACGTGTCTGAAGGGATGCAAGGTGGAGATGGTTTCGATTCCCACCACATTTCTGCATATATGTTGTACTGCGCAGGTTTCTTTGGGGTATTCTGGTTTCTTCCCGTGAGCCAACAAACATAAATTTTAGATGAACTTCACTAACGTTGCCTATAGTATGTGATTGAGTGGTGTGAGGATGGAGTGGCATATTGTCCAAGGTGCAACCGGCAAATCTACTAGTCAAGCAGACATGGAAGATGGTTGAATGAGTGGGTATTTCGTGAAAGAATATTATTCTTATCTGTATTTTGGAATTTGTTAGTGGTGTGAGGGGTGGGGCTAAAAATATTTAAAAATAGATAGGGATCAATACTCATTTGAAGCATTTATTTTAATTCTCCTCTAATATCAGCTATGGTCGTTAAAACTTGTTCAAAGCAATTCATTAAAAAACAACTTTGCACTTCTTCACCACGGGTGTACAGTAAATACATTTGATACAATTTTACCATTTTAATGCTTTTACGTTGTACTTCAGAGGTTTTGTAGGTAGCATCTAATTCATGCAGTTAGCCAGGAGTGAAGTGATTCATCCTCCATTGTACCGTTATAGAGCACAGTCGCGTGATAGTCTGTGCGCATTCATCTGTAGCGTCAGACGACTGACTGCGTTTTGTCTTGAGGCTCGTGCTCGTCTGAATAGCGCTGGTACTCCCCACCCAGCAGTGGCTGCCTGGCTGCCAAGCTGTCACGCGCCCTGGCACGCACGGCACATGTAGCAGTGGCAAAAATGACAGCAACGGCGATGAGGGCAGTTACGACAGCGATGGTGATGATCTCCGTTGTGGTGTATGCGCGAGCTGCAGGAAATGCGCCATGCGTCAACCGCGTTAAAAGTCAGGAACAGTGTTATAATATAGCACCTTGAAAATCCTGAGCAAACTGGATGTTTTAAAAACACATTTTAATAAATAAGCATGTGCATGGCTAACTGTCGTGTGGGTGGTACTTAACTGAATGTAAACTACATGTCAAATTCTGTATATACTCTGTATATTGGTGATACCCACCTGGCCACTCTACCTCATATGCATAACCGAGGTTTTCAGAAGCAGGTACAAACATCTCTGCGTTGGTGACTGGTGGCCAAAAAGGTACCATGTTGAACTGCCTGTTGTGACCAATGGGAGTGTTTTCCAGAGGGTAAGCGGCCACATCTGTTTTAAAAAAATAAAATGTTTTAGGTGAGCAATGTATACCCTTGTAATAGGATCACTGCATGACTCACTAGTGACCAAAGGGTCGCAATTCACACAATCTGTTTTTGTAAACTCAGTTGTACAAATGGATTCATTTGCAATAGCAATGAATAGAATCATGTCACTTTAATGAAGTTTACTGCTTCTTTTCTTTACTCATTCTGTGTGCAACTAAATCTAAGTAATCAGAAAAATCGATAGTGATTTCAGAAAACAGATGGGATACTTGAGTCGACATCTCTAGTCAAATGCTCACTCGCAAATAATGTGGGAGACTCTTAAATGCCAGATTAGAGCATGAGCATCGGAGACTCTGATCTCAGTCATATGACATTTTATCCTGAAGGACAGGGATATAATTGGTCCTCATTAAAATTATTTTGCTGTTGAGGCAACCTGCTTTGAAGGGTCAGTCTGTAATTAACGTCTTGGGGATTACCGGGGCGGTGCCTTCTCAGCCATTCATCAAAGATGGCGTCAGTGAAGGTGTGGAGCAGGACAAAAATGGGATCATTAGGAGACAGATGGGTTTGACCACCTGTGCCATTCAGGAACAGATGAGCCAGATTATGCAGACTCCGTATAACTGGGTCATAGTTCCCTTGTGGAGCACTGTAACCTGCACACGAGAAGACAAGTAGCAGCTGGTTAAGGCCTGGCTGCACTGCAAATACTGTTCTGGGAAGTACAAATGAGCAAATGTTGCATATACTGGCCCCTAGAGGTCTGAACAAGAAAGCACGAGTAGGCGGGAGCCGAACACCATGGGTGACTCACCCTCGATTGTGTTGCGGAAGCTCTCTGAGGACGTGGAGTAATAGGGAGGCGTGTCAAAGATGTTGAGCTCCAAGCACTCAGCCACGTCTTGGGGTTCTGGCAGCTTTTGTACCATGGGCCGGGCAACATTCCCTCCAGGGTTCCTCCTGATGGGGGCGCTCTCTGTGCCTGGGGCAGTTAGAACATGTGGGACACATACACCTTCCCTCCTTTGACATCTTACACTGTACTGATCCACTCTTTTTTTGGTCAAAAAAATGAACCCTCAATTTAGTTCCCTTCTGCGAACTTAGTCTACTCTTACAGTATAGTCTACAGACTAGTCTTCTTTCACAGGAATTCAGTCAGACTTGGGAACATGTAAGTAATAATCAACTGTTTCTACAAAGCAGCGCAATGTCATTCGGCTCGTTAGCTTCATACGCTGTGTCAAGCTTTCAGACTGTTCACCGTATCTGGACTACCTTAATTGCAAGAGGACATTATTCAAAGCAAAGTGTTCTCTGTGGACTGGAAATCAACATGTTTCAGTTTATATTTTCTCTTCAGCAGCTGCTGTTCGAGCTGCTTTTCTGGTCACGAATGCATAAGAGGATTACGCCTCCTACTCTTTTCTCAAATCAACAGTTCTAATCATGTGCCCACATTAAGCCTGAGTGCTTAAAAAAATGAAGGCTAATGGGTTAAGGGAACCTTTTTAAAGAAAGCAACCTTGTTGGTTTCTTTATTCTTATTTGTCTTTAAGCTGATGGTTCACCATACAAAACAACTTTACTCGACTGTCGTACAGCACGGACTAAGTTCCTCTCCCAGCTTCTAATCAAAAGAGTGCGCTTTGTGGCAACGAGCAAAAACAGTTCATTCCTGAAGTAACCCAAAAGCTTTCATTATGACATGGATGATTGTGTTAATTGTTTAACAGTAAGGTTGAGAGACCTTTCCAATAGAAAAGGGGGTGTGCAGTTTCGAATGAATTGGCAGGTAGACGTTTTTTTCATAAAATGTTTTTTGCTGTTCAGTGGCCTGTTAAAATTCAATAAATTGAGGAATTTTTGTCTAGTCACAGAAGACTGCAAGGCTTTTCTGAGATCCTCTCAACCAATGGAGTCAAGATTACATTGTGAGTTGGGAGTCAAGCAGTGAAGCAAGCCTTACTGTTACAAACAGTGCCTAGGTTGTCATAGTCATCCAGGCTCTCGCAGATAACCCTCCACTGGGAGAAGATGGAGTTGGAGCTTATGGAGTTCATGTCGAAGTTGCTCCTTGCCCCCATAAGGTCATCGGTGCAGATGTCACAGGTGCTGCCACCGATAGCGAAGTTCCAATAGGGTAGTGCGAAGGTTGGCTCTTGGAGCATGTCCTTCCAATGAAGGATACAGTGAACATCATCTCATCCTGTCCAGAGGGTAGTCCAGCATTGTGCTCTACGCTGCCAGAGATCGATAGAAGCCTCCCTCCCCCCCGGTGCCCCTGATTGGGATAACCAGTTAGAAAAGGATGGATGGATGGATGGATGAGCATCATTAACATGACTTAAGCTAGCAAACATGACAGACTAGTAGGAACTACATTGGGAATGCCTCTGAGATTAAACATTTGTTCTGTTGGCTGATTTTGACATGTTTTGCTTAATTTTCAGATGATTTCTTTTCCCATGCATACTAAAATAGGTAGGGACATTTTACAGTTCATGGAAAGATGGCCGTCAAAACAACTGGCTTAACAGAACAAACCTAGCCTGCAGACATTAATGGAATTTATAGGGGAACTTGGTTGTATTTTTTAAATAAACTACTTCAAAAGTTTGTAAAGTTCTATTCATATAACACAGCCACCACTACCAACAGACTTTTAACAAGATGAAAATTAACAGCAAATCACACTTTTGTTTTAAAACAATACATTTCTGTTTTAATGTGACGTGGGGGCAGGAATAGTTTTGTGGGTTAAATATAGAAGAAAACTGCAGTGGTAATTTTTGGCTGAAGCAGTAGAACACGAATATTCTAAAGGAGTTATGTTTTACTGCTGTATTGTGCTTTATGATTTTGGGTATTAAAATTCTGGTTGTTTAATAAATATCTGAAGACACTTTGAAATGATGCCCCCCCCTTGTTGCCTGTCTCCGAATCTGGCACTGTCACACCCCCAGTGCATCTCCTTACCTGCATGTCCTGCTCCAGCTGCAACAGGTGATACCGGTGCCAGGTGACAAAGCCAGGCCCCTCGTGGGAGAAGTCCACTCCTCCAAAGCTGGGTTGACCTACCCCCAGGAAGGTCTTTTTCACAGAGTAGTAGTGGGACCACACGAAGTAATTGTAGATGGTGATGTTTTCAAATTGCATGGTGTTTCCATCGGGACCGAACACGTCCTGGTAGCGGCGGGTAGAGACGACCAAGTTGGGGTGCTCAGTCCGTTTGGCCCTGTCCAGGGCTCTGACAAATCCCCTTTTCTCTTCGGCACTCAGCTGCATCAAATTCCTCCTGACTGAAGAGCCATTTATTTAGTATATTAAAACACTTCAGTCACCTTGTGCAAACATTTTTGGGGGGCGTATATAATATACCTATTTCATTTTTTATTGTTAACTGTTAATCAGGATCGTCTACATTATGTCACAGTTATCAACCCAGCTCATTTGAAGTTAGAAGAAGGTTTTTAAAACGTTCCTTTTAGGTTGTTAGAAAATTACCGCCCAGTTTTCTGGACGTTAAGTTTCCCAATCCACGTTTTAAGAACGTTACAGGAATGTTAGTTATGTAACGTTGCAACCGAACCTTTTAAGAACCTAATGAGAACGTTATTGATAGTTGTAGGAATACGCTCATTTTAAGCAGGTACTTCACGGAGCCGATGGTCAAAGTTGCCCTTGCCCTGGCTTTTACTTTCCTTACCTACTGACACGGGCTGCTCACAGTTCGGGCCGGTCAGCCCATGCTTGCACCGCCCGCAGTTGTACCCGGAGAAGTTGCCGTTGCACCGGCATGTGCGGTTGAAGAACCGAAGGGGCCAGCGCTCACGGTCGTCCCGTCCGTCGTGCGGATACTGCGGTCCGTGGGGACGGCTGTCGGCCGTCACCGCCACGCAGCGTCCGCGCCCCGCGGCCGCCCCGCAGCTGTCGTTCGGGGTCCCCGGTGGAGACGGACAGCACTCGCTGCTTCGCAGTCCATCTGGAGTCACACACTCTCTGGGGAACTGAGCGGCGGCCAGCGCGGCGCACAGAGCGACCAGGAGCCCGTACTTACACATGCTGCCGAAAAGGGGGAACTGGGTTCACCCTGTGAAACGCAAAAGGCTGAGCGACCAAATTTACAATTTATTATAAAGTCAAGAATTTTACAGTTGTTCCTGCAATTAAATCAATCCCTTATTGTCTTTTTTTGTACCAAACTCGAGCGTCTATATATACGATCCAAATAATTGATAGTGATTTCTGAAACCAGATGGGATATTTTTCAGTTTACATTACCATATCTCTTGCTAAAGACTCGTTTGCACATAATGCGAGGCTCTTAAATACCAGACTGGCGCATGACCGTCGGAATTTGGAGATCTGCTCCATCACATGACATTTTATTCTGAAGGACTTCATAACAGGTGCTTCTTAGCCCATAGAGGCCTGCTGTATAACGCCTGGCAGTCTTGTGGCTTTTACATGTACAGTATATGCTGTTTGCTGAGGCAATAAAGCCCATTATGTTCTATTTACTCCAAAATATTAGTTTATATTGATGAAATGTTATACTTTTATGTCAAACTCCAGTCCATAAAGGTTGTAGGAAATTTCGAAAATACTCACAAACAGTCCTAGCTATAATAATTTTCCCTGTTTGGATAGCAAGTCACTTCACATTTAGTTTGTGTTCTACTGAGGCCAGAGATTCATTTTAAGACCTCTAGGATTTGAGTGGTGTAAATTAAATACACCAATATTAGAAACAGAGAACATGCTTTGTTCAGTGTGTTGCAAGCATAGGCACCGATTTAGTGGGTGCTCTGGGACTTGAGCACCCACAGAGATGGGCGAGCGTCTATGGGGAAGTCTCACAATTAATGTGTAAACGCAAGAACCGGTCACCAATCTGGAAGTAATGCAGCAAACGAACTAAGCTCTGGAATGAGCGACACCACAGTACCGGCACCACCAAAAATTTTTGTGTTACCACCAGCTAACGTGTGATTCTTCCCACGTGTGTAGTTTGCATGCTTTCCCTCCCTTGTCTGTGCTGTAGATGTAAATAATCGTATAGGAAAGCGTATTCAGTGCTTACGCTGTAAGTGTCTTATTAACTGCCTGGTAGAACAAAGAGTGGGCATGATAGGTTCATATTGTTCTCAATAGAGAACCCTTGAAAGATCAGCAGGACTGATGGCCCAGAGGAACTGGGGAAATAAGGTTTTAACTGTGCAGTGTCTGGCTGAGGTGCCCCCACCATCTTTGTTAAGGCCAACCTCTAAGGAGAACACACGGCAAACCTAGAACAGAGAACAAAGGGATGGCTTCATAATGAAATCTTTATTTACCATTAGCATTATTTCAGTTATCCAATATTAGTATTTCTTTTATTTTCCATTAGTATTATATCACATAGTACACTGAAATATGTTTTTGCATATCTCACCTTGCTTTGCATGTGGACAGACACAAATACCTGTATATAGAAAATGGACTTAGGAAAGCTTGGGTAAGAAGACAGAAATACGTCGCTTAAGCATATGTTCTCAATACACGAGAAAGAAGCACATGGTATCATGTAGTTTATTAGGCAGAGAGAAAGCGTTCCCTGCGAGGAACATGTTATCACATAATAGAAGTCTCTCACCCACTGTTGGGATGGGGAATCAGGTATTGGCTAAAGGAGTAAACAACTGGCAGTAAAAACATTTAAATGCTGTTACATTCGCATTAACAAAGACATGAGAAAGAGAAAGGCAACAACAACTGCGATATAATAGGGAGGACTTTCTTCCTGTGGGGTGTGTTTCAGCTTGGTAAGCTCATGGCGTCTGTCCACCCTTGCCAAAACAACTTAGACTCAACTGGTTTGTCATCGTTATTAATATCGTAGCTACTTTTTTTCCCATGACAGTGCGGGCTTCTACCACCTTCCACAATCTGTAAGACGTGGATTTGTGTGCCCAAATTGCCTTGTGATAGAATTACACCCTATCCAGCTTGTCCTCCTGCACTATGCATTCTGGGATATACTTCAGGTTCACCCTGACTCATTGCAGCAGAATTCCCAATGACAATGGTGACTGCTATTATTACTACTATTATGATTGATTTTGCTAGTTTTAGTCATTCAGGTGAAAACATTTGCTTCCTTTTTGTCTAATTTAAAGACTGATTTTCACATTAACCTTGAAAGTAAAATGTTGAGATTTTGCACACCATCCCTCTGCCGCACACGCAGTTGCTGGAAATCTGATTGCTTCTGACAGTCACATGCTACTCACATTGTGCTTTTCATAATCCTGGACTGGGGATGTTTTAACAACCATAATATGACTCTTCTAGACTAAAAACCATTATGAATACTCTAACTATACATGACACAAACACAGAAAAACAAACACATTTATTTTAAGGTCAATGATCTTGTGTTGATTTGGGTATAATTTCCTGTTTTCTTGTGGCCAATGTATTAACACTGAGGGAAATTTAGGTCTTTGGCTGTGGTGTTATCAAATTGCAGTGATTCTTGCACTCCGATTGGTTACCCAATACTTCATAACTAGCTTTTAAAGTCAGTTCCTCCAGATACACATGCACGGAGTCCGCTTGCCTCTTTCTGGGAAAAGGCAACACTGGTGAGTCACGTGAGAACATGTAGCTTAATGTTAATCTTTGCCTTTGGCAGTACCCTCAAGGAAGTCTATTAATGCTCACCGTGAATTTTTCCTGTGACTACTTTTTAAACAAAGTGGGCTACCCAGTTTTCATGTGACTGTTATCACAATATCCATAGACAGCACCCCGGCTTATCACGTCGATTCAAACGAAAGAGTTAAGTGCTTTGTCCGAGTTTTCTACTGCAGGAACCTCATAGGATTGGAACTGGCAACCTTCTGGGTACCTTAGCCAGTTGAGTAGAACAGCAGGAATTCACCTGGTGCTTTGTTTATTGTCCCTTCTGTGATTGCCTCCAGACCAAAACCCTACTTGTGTTTACACTTTGTTTAACAGCGATTCAGCATTTTAGACCCAAAACAGTTGTAACGGTCATATTTTCTTGATGTAAGTTGCGTTGGTAGGTGGGTTTTACTACATGTTTCTCGGGTTTAAGTCACTTTGATAAATGCTCTGAATGAATAAATGCTACAAAGTGGCTTTTGCCTGTGTATCTAGGCCTTTGTAACGTGATGCAGGAAATGATCATTAACCGCATCTTCCTGTGATGGAGCCATGATATTGTTTTGGAAGTTGAGCAGGTTACATACAGGCTCTTCTGTAAAGTGGCCAAATATTCAATGGAATGATTCTTATAGGAAATATATGACACAATTTTTTCATTTTACTTTAACTTCTCAAATAGAAAGTATGCCTTTTTGTTAACAATCCAGGTACCTGAATCCCAGCATTGCAGGAAAGACTCAGTTTTAGGACTGGACCAACTAATGAGACAGATGTGTTGTATATAATATCTTTCCAATGCTTGTGAGGTAGCTGCATAAAATCTGTTTGTTTACTAACTTAATTACTAAGAAGGCATTCTGTGAAACATCTCACTATCTTTGAAAGGCTGTAGAATTATGTTGTAAATTCTGTGTGAGGTACAGATGTGACCAGTTCCATTAAAGCTAACCTCTATCCTCAGGTGACCTGTCTTCCTTCATAGGACACAAACCTTAGAAATAAAGAGTCTTGGATCACAATGAGTCAGTTTTAACTTAAGGTTAAGTCAACCGCTAGCTTTGGATTCCCCTACCAAGAGACAGCTGACTTAGGGGAGGTGTGGCATAGATGGAGACTTGTGTGCTTAAACACACACACACACACACACACACATACACACACACACACACACACACACACACACAGATTCAGCAGACTAGCACAAGTTCAAAATGGCCATAAAGATGGAGTGAGAGACGAGCAGGAATGTTACCCTCAGGGATAGATAGATCATGCGGCAGATTGGCCCCCACAGGAGGGGGCAGGGGGCAGGTCTGCTGACTGAGATTGCTCTGGGCCAGGGAGTTTATCTGGTGAGACATCGAGCACTCTGAACAGACCTCGAGAAAAGTGGGTGGACATAACCTGTAGGAGAATTAACTGTAACTGCCCAAGGAAATCTGTCTTTAGGCATAGGGTTCAGTCACATTACAGATTCCGGAATGTTAACTGCTACAGCTATTGAATTTTGCAATCAATATATATATATGCATATTTTAATAAATAATAAGCATGTAAGCCTTAAGAAAAAGACATGCTGTGTCTGAAATTATATTAGCTTAGTATATGTAGCATGTTGAAACAAAAGGATTGCTAATAAATTAAACGATAAAAATAAAAATCTATAATTTATTGGAACAATTTTAATTAGCACAATGTGTTTTTGTAGGTTTATAAAACTGCAGAATAGATCTTTTCAATCAGACTATCTACAGGATATGATTTGCCAAGAAACTAAGTTGTTATAGCAACCCTAATAATACATGAAGTACCCATTTTTTTCAGTGCTAAATAGGGATTTTACACAAACATGTATTTTTGAAAAGCAGAGCTGCATTCAAGATTTACATGTTTTATTCTGCATGCAAAAGATTCATATTGAACCTTGTGAAGCTTATCAGAGATAACTGTCCAATTATAGAGTAGTTATTGTTGGATAAGTGAGTATATCAAAACATATTAAAAGTAACAGAAATATGTTTTTCTGCTCAAAATTGATTCCCAAAAGAGCTGAAATGTTTAGCATTCAGTTCAACATACTCCTGTCAGCTAATGATAATGAGAGAATTTAACCCACCAGTAGATGTCTCTGTTACCTCAAACAAATTACAACGGCCACTCTTAGAGGCTACATCTGGTATGTTTCCCAATGTACTTGGTTTTTTGGAAGAGTGGCTCGGAATGAAGCATTTTTGCCTCACAGCGACAGGGTCGGGGCTTCTAATCCTGCCTCTACTCTGTGTGTGTGGGGTTTGCATGTTCATCTGGCGTTCTGCATGCTTCCTTTGCGTACTCCGTTTTCCACCAGCAGTCTAAAGACATCAAGTTAGGCATCATTAAATTGCCAACTGTGTGTGCCCTGTGATGGACTGGCATCCTGTTCAGGGTGTTCCCCTGCCTTGTGTGCTTGTGTTCAAGGGATTGGCTCCAGCAGCTCTGTACTGGATTAGCAGTTGGAAGATATACACAGATGGAATAAGACGAGTTGACTGATTACACATATCCACTTGTCAAAATAAGAGTCTTATTATACTGAGAATGTCCTGTGAAGGAAGTGAAAGAGCACTGAGGAAAGCAATGAATTAACACCTCCCGGAACTAAAACTGGCTCTCTTAATGTTAAATGGAAGCAAGAGGATAAGGGGAACGTTAAGGAGAACGTAGACTTCAAATGAGGTTTTAGTTTTCATCTTTTGCTGTTAGAAAGTAAAGTAAACCATTATGACTTCGGCATATTATGTACATGTTTATAAGGATATGGTAAATACAGGATATAGGTGATGCTTCATGAATTTGCACTCAATATCCATAACTTGAATTCAGGATGTGGGCTGATGCTTTAATGCAGAACAACTAATGCTCATTCACCCTTCTGGGTACAGTTTAGGTCAAGTACCTCCGTCAAGAGGACTAAGGCAGAGCTGGGACCAGCACTTTGCCGGGAATGCAGGGAACCGCACCGTTTACCACCACAGCTCCTGCTGGCTGTCCAGTAAGAGTGAGCTTGCAGGATGATGTAACACATATAGTAGCAATCCACAGTGACTCACACATAGGCACATGTAACCAAAAGGCACTCGCATCAACCTTTGAGCCTGCGGTGGCTTGGGTGGTTATTAGTCCCACTGTCAGGGATAATCGGGTTCATTACCAGGTCCATCCCCACTTCCGCTCCTATCGATTCACTCAGCTTCTCATCTGCCTTTAATTCTTTTCATTTCCCAGTGCTGGAGAGACCCCCACTGAGGTGTCACCTCTCTAAGGCCTCCCAGCAGGCTAATGATGACTGAAATGCAATCACCTGAAACCCGGACTTTGGCAGTAGATCATGTTTTTTAATATACGGCAGCCCAGTCAAGGAAATAGCCGAGCTTAAACAACTGCTATGTAAATGAGCTGCGTCTTCCTCATTGAAAAAGAGTAGATTTACAGTGCTACAGAAGCACTGAATGGAAAGTGTGAGCCAATGAGAAGCCATCTCTGGCCATCCATCACTACACCAGCATTGCTCCAAATTCCTCAAAGCACCCTGGACAGCTACCACACTATGGGATTATAAAATAAAACTGATACCACAAGAAAGAACTCATGCATTTCATTTATATGGAAATGTTACATTGTTATTCCATCCATCCATCTTATAGCCACTTATTGTGGTCAGTGTATCAGCGGACTGTGGAGTTAACTGAAGGAAACACAGGACTGAAGAAGCGTGCACTCTGGGTGGGATGTCAGTCCATCACAGGGCTCACACACACACACACACACACACACACACACACACACACACATTTGTATTTGTAACATCTTGGGGTGACCTTTCATACATTCCTATTGGCCTAACCCTAATCCTGACAATAACAACCCTAACCCTTACCAAGCCATAAACTTAACCATAAGTAACCCAAAAAAATGCCAGACTTTTGGCTATTTAGGTTTTTTGATTGCATTCACAGATTTTTATAAAATTGAGTTTTTCTTTGTGAGGTAAAAATGTCAAGATTTTAATACCTTCTGGGGACATTTTGTTTCCACGATGTACTGTAATATAAATCACACACACACACACTACAGGCAATTTACAGATACTTATTAGCCTGACTGCATGTCCTTGGACTGCAGAGGAAAGTCACACATCTTTACACACACAAAGCAGAGAAAGGATTTACACCCACAATCCTGAAGGTTTGAGTTGGTAGTACTACCCTTTGAACCAATGTGCTACCCTCGACTTAATCGTTTTAAAATTTGACAGTTAATATGGGATTCTTGTACACAACAGTGTATACTATTATATATTCATGCACTGGAAGTGATGCAATCAGATAAACTGCAGTAAACTACAGTCCATTTCAATGCTGCTAAAAAGTGTATTTCTAACAATTCCACATGGGTGACCCAGCACTATATATCTGAGCCTTCGGAGTAATAGTGCTCAGCCACAAGATGACAGACTGATGGGGTCAGACTAAAAATCAGGGTTTCCGTCTTCTATCGCACTCTGCACATATGGCATCAACATTTACTTAATTTATTCCCAAGTTGTCTGAACCATCCAAATGCCACCGCTCAGACTTGACTTTCGACGTCTCCTGCTTTTACAGGGACAGGTAATTTGTTGGTCCTCTGTGATGTCACGTGCCAAAACGTGCTCCACTTGTTAAGAGTGTCGGGTGATGGCGTTGGTGAAAATGTTCTTGCTAATTTAATGCCTGTTGAGACAGAAAATTGGATCTACTTCTGGGTCACGATGTGTGTCGTGTCACTGAGCTGCTGATTTCTGCCAGAAATTAATTAAAATGAAATTTAGGGAGTAGTGACAGTCCCTTCCCCTGTTCATATTTCTTCATAATTAGAATCTGTCTCTCTCAGGAGGAAGTCAACTCAGGAACAGCTAATCCTGGGGACTAGCTATGTGAGGACTGCATATCCCAGGTAACCACTGGTATTAATTGTCGTCCTCTGGAATGCTAACAACGGAAGCAAAAGGCCATTACAAATGGGTAATTTCTCAATGAGGGATTTCAGACCCGGGAGCTCGAGCTGTGCTTATGAATGACATCAAGCCTTGTGCATCATCACGATTACGCGTGGATCTTTGTTCTAAACTTAATGATTTTATGTTTTCTTACTGAACCGCAATGTTCAGCACCAGAAGATTGTTTTTTTTGACTCAGGATACAGGCACAAAATTGATATTACCCTAGGAAATTTAAGGCAATAAGTTCTTTTTAAATGAACTACTGCTTAAAAATGACAATAGCAGAAATAATTTGAAATTTATTACACAAATTTACATAAACCACTACATTACTAGGAGCTGTTTTTGAGGAGGAGATGTGTAATATACTAGTGAAAAGAAGAGTGATTAATAATTATGATTATTTCTACTGTCATGCTTCACTGGCTTGGATTTGGTGTTGTGGCATAAATTATGCAAAAAACTGAAATCATTTCCATATATTGAAGCATTGTAATTAATCTCATACACATGCTGATGATCTTGTGTGTGGGGGGTTCCAATGCATCATTTAGTCTGCCTGATACATCGAGAGGTCAACTTTTTGTCTGCACACCTACTTTTGTGCTCTAACACACCTCCGGAAACGTGCTAACTAACACGAGCGTCAAAAATTAGAAACGCAATTTCTTTCAAATGCTTAAACCGGAAGAAAATTGTTTAGATTTTGCGGTTTTAAATCGAGGGGCTCTTTATTTGTATATTTAAGTTATATACTCTGGGTTACTTTGTTAATGCATTTAAAAAACAATTACATGCCAAAAAAAACTGGGCCAGAGAGGAAAAGATTTGTCAGGTAGATAAACGTGTGACTGAATGAGGTAGAATCTGTCAGAAATAGCTGGCAGGTAGAACCGCTCACCCGACATAGGAAACATAATGATTCATAACTGCAAATTAAAAAACTGCCTTGTGATAAAGGGGCATCCTGTTCTGCGTCTCCCTGAATTCTTTATGCTCATCATGAGACTGTACTGGATAGGATATTATGGATGGATGGATGGATGGATGGATGGATGGATGGATGGACTCAGTGGTAGAGGCTGGTCATGATTAAAAATACCAGCTCTTTCTGGTTGCCCTGTTACCTAAGTGTTTTATCATTTTTAAAATGGCCGATCTTGAGGACTTTTATCTCCATAAGCCTTACGGCTGTGATTGTACTGCTAGTGACTGAGAAATATCTTGAAAGGTATCTTCCATTTAAATGAGCAGGTTGGAAATTAATGATACTGTTAAACCTTTAGACTAGAGGAAGAGTACACTGTGCACTAGTGCACAAAATATAGAATATCTGCATTCCACTGTACATTTTGTCATAAGAAATGCACGTTATATTTACACTTAACCTGTTAATTACAGCAGCGAGCTGGTTTTACTCAACCTTAATCACAATAGCTGGGTGTGTGTGTATATACATTATCAGTCACACACACACACACACACACACACACACACACACACACACATTATGTCACTCATCAGCCACTTTATTTGAAATACTATTGTAATTCTGGGTTGGACCCCACTCTCAGAACAGCATGAATTCTCAACAAGGTGCTGGAAACATTCCTTAGGGATCCTGAGATTCTGATCCGTCGCATCACATAATAGCTGTAGGTTTGTCGACTGCACATTCGGGCTGCGAATCTCCCGTTCCCTCGCATCCCAAAGGTGCTCTGCTAGATTCACTCAGATCTGGTGACAGGGAGGCCTTTGAAGTACACTGAACTCATTGTCACGTTCCTGGAGCCAGTTTGACATGACTTATGCTTTCTCACATTGTGCATTATCCAGTTGGGGGTAGCAATTAGAAGGTGGGTAAATTGTCACTATAAAGAGATTCACATGGACAGCAACAATACTCACATAGGCTGTACCAGTTAAATGGTGCTTGATAGGTACTGGGAGGCCCAATTTATGAGGAAAACATCTTTTATATCATGACATCACTACCAGCAGCCTGATCTATTGACGCAAGGCAGGTTGGGTCCATGGATTCATGTGGTTTATCGCAACTTTTGACGCTACCACCTGCATGTCTCAGCAAAAGTCGAGATTCATCAGACCAGGCGACATTTTTCCAATATTGAACTCTCTGAGCCTGTGGAGGAACCTCTGGAGGTGGACACCTGGACAAAGGTGTATTCAACTTCCAGTTCTTAGCCGCCAGGAGTGGGACCTCGTTGATGTGCAGTCTGTGTGGAGATGTTATTCTGCTTGTCACTCTCATAAAGAGTTGCTATCTGACTTACCGCAGCCCACCTGTCATCTCAGACCATTGTGGCTACTCTCCTCTGACCTCTCTCAACAAGAAGGCATTTCAGAGGGGCTTTCTCAGTGTCGGCTCATGGCTCAGCATTTCTAAGGGTGCAGTACACAGCGCTCTAACACGTTTGGCATCCAAACCCAGATCATGCAAACCAGAAGCGACAACACCATTAGAATACTGATACATGAAGCCTTGTTCACTGAGATAGAGAACAGCAACTACAGCACAGATACAGAGCGTGCTGAATAAAGAACAAGAGACCTCTACCAGCAAAAGTACTGTGAAAAGAAAGCTGAGTAGTAGAGGTCTCGAAGGATGAGTATCTGTCTGTAAACCACTTCTCAGGAAGAGGAACAACACTTGGCTAAGACATACCACCATTATAAGAAGTGCTATTTATGGATGAATCTAAGTTGTTTGTATACTGTATGCGTGTGTATGTGTGTGTGGGTAACTTACAGTCAAAAGGAAAGGTCAGGGCATTATACTAACATGTACAACTGAAACTGCATTGTACAGAACACATTAAATTGCATACTTACATCTCTCTTTCTCACACACACAGATACACACGCGTTCATATTTCCAACCCTGTGGGGACCTTCCATTCATTTCTTTGGGCCTAACTCTAATCCTAACTATGACAACCCTAACCCTTACCCAGCCCTACCCTTGACCATAAGTAACCCAACGAAACAGAACAGTTTAATTTTTTTTTTTTTTTTTTTGGTTTTTTGATTGAATTCACAGATTTTCAGAAAATGAAGTTTTAACCTCCCCCCCCCCCCCACACACACACACACAGGTC